>CM059787.1:15351012-15813512 GCA_030435695.1 Brachymystax lenok tsinlingensis
TTTTATTGAGAGATCCAAGATGAGCTGTAGGAACTCCCATGTAGAATCTGAGACACAGTAAACCATCTTTCAACCAATTATGCAAGTGTTTCATACAAGCCCCGATCCACGAAACAGGTTAAGATTACACTATCCACATCCTAAAATCAGATCAATTCTTTGCAATGAGGTATAAGGCGGAGCGTCTTTACAAGAGCCATACCAGTATTCATCATTGCATACACCGTTAGAACGGAATGCCCAAGAAGACCCCATGAGAGAGCATTTGTCACTCACCCTCCTCTGGCGCTGTGGAGATGGGGACCGCTGTGAGGTCATTGATAACGTAATCAAACATCTTCCCTTCCTCAACATACTTTTTTAGAACAGGAACGCAGTCTTCCACCAACACCTGGAATGAGATAACAGATGGAGGGGGTGCAGGCAATGTAGTTATGGAAACTCCATGTAGTAACATACAAGACCACAGAGAGTCAAGCAAATCTTTTCAGAGCAGTGGCAAATTACAAACATTCCATCTCAACTAAGGAGATGTGCAGCGGACAGCACTGTCCTGCTCACCTGGTAACATTCTCCCTTCAGGTTGTCCAGAACACTTCCACATGCCTTCCTCATGTGTGTTCTACACCCATCAATCACCATTTGGTCGATGTAAACACTTTGTCAAGGCATTACAAACCAGGCACATGGGAAAACAGATGACAGACCAGATAATGCTACAGGGCTCATAAGAGGTTAGTGTTAAAATATTGTTGGTGCAAATCCCTGAAGCAATATGTTAACTGAGCACAGATCGAAGTGAAAAGCAGGGTCCTGAAAGGATATCTCCACCATGGTGATCATCTTTGGCTTGAATTTGACGGCCTCTGCAAGGATTCCTCCATCACCGCCTCCTAGGATCAGCACCTCCTTCCCTGCATAGTTCTCTTTCCCTCTGCCCATGATGGCCTGGGTGTAGGGCAGGTCACTCTCTGACAGATCTGTCATGTAATCACATTACAGTAGGCCCCTTCACTCTGACAGATCTGTCATATAATCACATTACAGCAGGCCCCTTCACTCTGACAGATCTGTCATGTAATCACAATACAATATCATTAGATAAGGAAGCCACATGCCATGACTGAAACACAGTCAAATGTTAATCTTATTAGATTTAGTTCAGAAGTGAAAAATAACAGTTGAACAACAAGTGACCTAAATAACTAAAGTAAATAACATAATTACAACAATATACAGTAGCAGTAGGTGAGGAATAATTCATAACAATTGTATCTAAAATCAAGGCCTGTAGGAATGCTATATTTTACTTACTAACATCCCCATTGAGGATCAATATATTGCCAAACTGCTGTGAGTGCATGATCTTTATGTTCTGGTATGCAGAGTCCTCATCATATACAACCCGATCTATGTCATACTCCACCAGTCTGCCGTCTGCCGTGGGCCAGTATCGATCAACAGCTGCACCTCGTGTCAGAGCTGGGAGCCTGGGGAAGGTGGGACATGGTAGATATCATGTTCATGATGGCATCATGGAGACATTGACAGGGGGTTGTAGGGTAATCGTTTCACACTACAGCTTGTGTACCTCTCCAGTCACAAGATAGTCAACACACAAGGCCACTACCGTAAGATCATCCACCGCTCGAGGCTTACCTCTTGACCCTCTTAATGTTTCCATGTAGGAGACTTCTCAGCTTCTTTTCCAGTGTATTCAAAAGCTGAGAGAAAAATCGAAAACCGTATTTGTTATTTTGCATATTCTAATGCTACATTAAGCTAAATATCCTAAATGTCAAATAGTCCAAAGGCCTATGAGACCACATGTTCAAACGGTTCATGTTCGAAAGGTTCGTAAGCAAGCATTTCACTGTAAAACCTACACCAGTTGTATTCGACGCATGTGATAAATATAGCAACACATCAAATTGTATCTAATTCATGGAAACATTTCTTACTTAGGGTATTCTTAAGGTCTGTTAAATATGATATTTTTAGTTGTTTTTTGTATTTGTGTTATTGTTTTATGTATGATGTAACAAGATCCATTGTAAAGACAAGTTTCTCTCATCACCTACATTCTCTACTTGTACAATGTTATCTCCTTCACAACACTGCAGATCAATGGTAAGCAGGCCATGGGCGGGCACACGCAGAATAACCAACCTGAAAAGAGAGACATACAGAAACAGAAAGAAGGACAGAGTTAAATTGAGAGAAACGTAGAATTGAATCTAGGCTTTAACTTCTCTCTCACTTCGCTCTCCTTCAACACAAAGCTCATTAGGATAGCCATGGTATGACAGGTTGTGACCTATTGACCTAAGCTTTATGAAAGCACAGTGGAGAGCCAGTGGCAGCTGAAGGCTGAGCATTTCTACCCAAAATGATGTGTGGTGTTGCCGCAGGTATATTCATGCAGGCTTAGGCCCACACAACGGCCCACCGGCAGTGTTTACCACTCACCACACACACAAAACAGGAAGCGCCAAAGCCCTTACATCCGATAAACAAAGCCAGTAAAGAGCTATGCGTTCATTTTAACGCGAGCCATTGTGGTACCAATGACACACTTAACTGGCCAATCAATGGTCTTCCTAAAGGGTGTCTGACCACTGGAACACACCTGGGGTTTTTATTAGCCAGTCAGGGTATTGTTTTAAATGTAATTTAACTTTTATTTAACTAGGCAAGTCAGTTAAGAACAAATTCTTATTTACAATGACGGCCTACCCCGGCCAAACCAGGACGACACTGAGCCAATTGTACGCTGCCCTATGGGACTCCCAATCATGGCCGGATGTGATACAGCCTGTATTCGAACCAGGGACTGTAGTGATGCCTATTGCACTGAGATGCAGTGCCTTAGACCGCTGCGCCACTCGGGAAAATAAATATTTCTCAATTACAACATTTTGTGCAGCCTGTATAGCCTGCCTTTTCTTCCCGACTAACCTTGACAGCTATCTGCCATTAGAGTATTTGCTGAGGGAATATAACACTGTTGGGCTAGCTACAGCGTTTGGAACTTCGGTCTACATGTGTTATGCATAAGCCTTGACAACCTCACACATTCAAACACTACATACATGCACATCATCTGCTGCTTCTTTATTTGACTCGCATTATTATTATAATCATCTATCTGGATGCCTAGTCACTTTACCCTGTCTTCAAGTACATATCTACCTCAAGTACCTCTGCACATTGATCTGGTACTGGTACTCCCTATATATAGCTCCATTCTTGTGTATTTTATTTATCTTGTGGTAGTTAGAATTGATTCAATTTTTTTAACTCTGCATCGTTGGGATAGGTTCGCAAGCAAGTCTACACCAGTCGTATTTCGACGCATGTGATAAATTAAATTTGATTTGATTGTGCTAATCTAAGATATTGAAATAGCTGAGCCACAGAGGACCACTGTGTAACGCCTGTGCAAAACATAGAATGGTAGCTTGTTATCTAGCAATAGTTCAGATACATCACCTTATTGACTTACACTAATACAAGTGACTGGGGCTAAATAATGTATCCAAACTATTACTGCAGATTACGGAGTTGGTCCCCCGTTTGCTGCTATAACAGCCTCCACCCTTCTGGGAAGGCTTTCCACTAGATGTTGGAACGTTGCTGTGGGGAATGGCTTCCGTTCAGCCATAAGAGTACTAGTGAGGTTGGGCACTTATTAGGCCTGGCTCACATTGGTGTTCCAATTCATCCCAAAGGTGTTCGATGGAGTTGTGGTCGGGGCTCTGTGCAGGCCAGTTAAGTTCTTCCACACTAATCTTGACAAACGATTTCTGGAGGGACCTTGCTTTATGCACGCGGACATTGTCATCCTGAAACAGGAAAGGGCCTTCCCCAAACTGTTGCCACAAAGTTGGAAGCACAGAATCGTCTAGAATGTAATTGTCTGCTGTAGCGTTAAGATTTATTTTTCACTGGAACTAAGGGGCCTAGCCTGAACCATGAAAAACAGCCCCATACCATTATTCCTCCACCACCAAACTTTACAGTTGGCACTATACATTGGGGCAGGTAGCGTTCAGGCATCTGCCAAACCTAGATTCGTCCGTCGGACTGCCAGTTGGTGCAGCGTGATTCATCACTCCAGAGAATGTTGTTTCCACTGCTCCAGAGTCCAATGACAGCGAGCTTTACACCACTCCATCTGAAGCTTGGCATTGCGCATGGTGATCTTAATTTTCCAAGCTGTTTAAAGGCATAGTCAACTTAGTGTATGTAAACTTCTGGCCCACTGGAATTGTGATACAGTGAGTTATAAGTGAAATAATCTGTCTGTAAACAATTGTTGGAAAAATTACTTGTCATGCACAAAGTAGATGTCCTAACCGACTTGCCAAAACTATAGTTCGTTAACAAGACATTTGTGCAGTGGTTGAAAAACAAGTTTTAAATGACTCCAACCTAAGTGTATGTAAACTTCCGACACACATATACATATATATATATATGTGTGAATCAGTCAACCTAAAAGGGTATTTAGAAACAGAACAGGAACTAAATCATCCACGTGTATTGATTACATCTTTACTAATGTTGCATAAATCTTCTCTAAAGCAGTATGGACACCCATCGGATGTAGTGATGATAATATAATAGTCATAACTAGAAAAAAAACTAAGTTCCAAAGACTGGACCTAAAATTGTGTATAAATGAAGAGGTTTTCCAATGGTTCCTATGTCGAAGATGTGAAAAATATGTTGGTCTGATGCATGTAATGAGGGACATCCGGACGCTGAAGTATTTATTTATGAAACTGCTTCTTCCGGTTATGGATAGGCATGTGCCCATCAAGAAGCACATATCGCACTTCGATGTACACGGAGGGAAATTGTCATTAACATGCATGTCAGTCTTTCCTGGCTCAAAGTTGAGGAGAGTTTGGCTGCATCACTATTTATGTGTTGAAGGTACCGAACTGTCTGTTCAAGCAGTTAGCACACAGTTCAGACACTCATCGGTACAACACAAGACGTGCAACCAGAGGTCTCTTCACAGTCCCCAGGTCCAGAATAGAGCCATGACTACATGGAACTCTGCCACCCCCGGTAACTCAGGCTAGCACTGAAACCAGTAGTAAAATATATACAAAATATGTTAAAAATTTGGTCGCACAGGAGACTGAAGAGACAGACATTTTATATGTATTGTAATTTGCACTATACTATGTATTAGACCTAGATATTGTGTGTATGTACTGATATGTAGGCTGTGTGTGATGTTTTAAATGTATGTATTTCAGTCTTGACTAATAATGTTCTGTACTATGTATTATGTCATGTTTGATGCAGACCCCAGGAAGAGTAGCTGATGCTTTTGCAGCAGCTAATGGGGATCCTAATAAATACCAATACCAAATGTTACTAGTAAACCTACCAGGGTGTTTACAAACAGCACAGGAATGAAATCAACATGTATTGATTACATCTTTACTAATGCTGCAGAAATCTGCTTTAAAGCAGTATCCAAATCCATCGGATGTAGTGATCACCTTAGAGTAGCAATATCTTGGGAAACCAAAGTTCCAAAGGGTCATCATACAAGAAGTTTTGAAGTGATTCCTATGTTGATGATGTAAAGAATATTTGCTGGTCGGCGGTGTGTAATGAGGAGCAACCAGACGCTGCATGCGACACATTTATGAAATTACGTATTCCAGTTACTAATAAGCATGCACCCATAAAGAAAATGACTATAAAAACTGTTAAATCCTCGTGGATTTGATGAGGAATTTAAAAACTGTATGATTGAGAGGGATGAGGTAAAAGGAATGGCAAATAAGTCTGGCTGCACAACCGATTGGCAAACGTACTTCAAATTGAGAAATCATGTGACTAAACTGAATAAAAAGAAGAAACTGTAATATGAAACAAAGATAAATTATATAAAAGAATGATAGTAAAAAGCTTTGGAGCACCATAAATTAAATTTTGGGCGAAAAGGCAAACTCAGCTCCATCATTCATTGAATCAGATGGCTCATTCATTACAAAACCCACTGATATTGCCAACTACTGAGTGTGGAAGAGGTAAACAAATGATTGTTGTCTATCAACAATGACAAGCTACCTGGGTCTGACAACTTGGATGGAAAATTACTGAGGATAATAGTGGATGATATTGACACTTCTATTTGCCATATCTTCAATCTAAGCCTACTAGAAAGTGTGTGCCCTCAGGCCCTCAGCAAAAATAATTCCGCTGACAAAGAATAGTAAAGCACCCTTTACTGGCTTAAATAGCTGACCAATCAGCCTGTTACCAATCCTTAGTAAACCTTCGGGGGGAAAATGGCGTTTGACCAGATACAATTATATTTTACAGTAAACAAATTGCCGCCAGACTTTCAGCACACTTATAGGCAAGAACATTGAACAAACACGGCACTTACAGAAACGATTGATGATTGGCTGATTGATGGTAAAAAGATTACGAGTAGTTTAGTTAGACTTCAGTGCGGCTATTGACTTTACCGATCATAGTCCACTGTTGGAAAAACGTACGTGTTATGTGTTTACACCCCCTGCTATATTGCGGATAAAGATTACCTGTCTAACAGAACACAGAGGGTGTTCTCCAACACAATCCAGGTAGAATCAAGATTTCCCCTGGGCAGCTGTCTAGGTCCCATACTTTTTTTTAAATCATTACTAATGACATGCCACTGACTTTGAGTAAAGCAAGAGTGTCTATGTATGCGGATGACTCAACACTATACAGGTCAGCTACTACAGCGAGTGAAATTACTGTAACAATTAAAGATCTGCAGTCAGTTTCAGAACGGTTGGCAAGAAATAAGTTAGTCCTAAATATTTCAAAAACTAAAAGCATTGTATTTGGGACAAATCATTCACTAAACCTCAACTAAATCTTGCAATGACTAAAGTGGAAATGTGACTAAACTGCTTGGAATAACTCATGGTCAAAACATGTTGATGCAACAGTAGCTAGGATGGGGAGAGGTCTGTCCAACACTGCCTTAACAACACTATCAACAAGGCAGGTCCTACAGGCCCTAGTTTTTTTGCACCTGGTCTAATGTTCAGTCGTGTGGTCAGGTGCCACAAAGGACTTTGCTCAATTGGCTCAGAACAAGGCAGCACGGCTGGCCCTTAAAATGTACACAGAGCTAACATTAATAATATGCATGTCAATCTCTCATGGCTCAAAGTAGAGGAGAGATTGGCTTCTTTACTACTTATTTTTATAAGAAGTATTGACACGCTGAATGCACGGAGCTCTGTTTAAAACTAATAGCACACAGCTCAGACACCCATGCATACCCCACAAGACATGCCACCAGAAGTCTCTTCACAATACCTAAGTTCAGAACAGACTATTGGAGGCACACAGTACTATTTAGAGCCATGGCTACATGGAACTCTATTCCACATCAGGTAACTGATGCAAGCAGTAGAATCTGATGTACAAAATGGATTAAAAAAAATTACACCTTACGGAACAGAGGGGACTGTGGAGACTCACACACATGCTAACACACACATGGATTTTGTATTGTACAGTCGTGGCCAGAGTTTTGAGAATGACACAAATATTAATTTCACAAAGTCTGCTGCCTCAGTTTGTGATGTCAATTTGCATATAATCCAGAATGTCATGAAGAGTGATCAGATTAATTGCAAAGTCCCTCTTTGCCATGCAAATGAACTGAATCCCCCAAAAACATTTCCACTGCATTTCAGCCCTGCCACAAAAGGACCAGCTGACATCATGTCAGTGATTCTCTCGTTAACACAGGTGTGAGTGTTGACGAGGACAAGGCTGATCTCTCTGTCATGCTGATTGAGTTTGAATAACAGACTGGAAGCTTCAAAAGGAGGGTGGTGCTTGGAATCATTGTTCTTCCTCTGTCAACCATGCTTACCTGCAATGAAACATGTGCCGTCATCATTGCTTTGCACAAAAAGGGCTTCACAGGAAAGGATATTGCAGCCAGTAAGATTGCACCTAAATCAACCATTTATCGGATCATCAAGAACTTCAAGGAGAGCGGCTCAAATGTTGTGAAGAAGGCTTCAGGGCACCCAAGAAAGTCCAGCAAGCGCCAGGATCGTCTCCTAAAGTTGATTCAGCTGCGGGATCGGGGCACCGCCAGTACAGAGCTTGCTCAGGAATGGCAGCAGGCAGGTGTGAGTGCATCTGCACGCACAGTGAGGCGAAGACTTTTGGAGGATGGCCTGGTGTCAAGAAGGGCAGCAAAAAAGCCACATCTCTCCAGGAAAAACATCAGGGACAGACTGATATTCTGCACAAGGTACAGGGAATTGGACTGCTGAAAGTAATTTTCTCTGATGAACCCCCATTCCGATTGTTTGGGGCATCCGGAAAAGAACTTGTCCGGAAAAGACAAGGTGAGTGCTACCATCAGTCCTGTGTCATGCCAACAGTAAAGCATCATGAGACCATTCATGTGTGGGGTTGCTTCTCAGCCAAGGGAGTGGGCTCACTCACAATTTTGCCTAAGAACACAGCCATAAATAAAGAATGGTACCAACACATCCTCCAGGAGAAACTTCTCCCAACCATCCAGGAACAGTTTGGTGACGAACAATGCCTTTTCCAGCATGATGGAGCACCTTGCCATAAGGCAAACGTGATAACTAAGTGGCTCGGGGAACAAAACATCGATATTTTGGGTCCATGGCCAGGAAACTCCCCAGACCTTAATCCCATTGAGAACTTGTGGTCAATCCTCAAGAGGCGGGTGGACAAACAAAAATCCACAAATTCGGACAAACTCCAAGCATTGATTATGCAAGAATGGGCTGCCATCAGTCAGGATGTGGCCCAGAAGTTAATTGACAGCATGCCAGGGCGGATTGCAGAGGTCTTGAAAAAGAAGGGTCAACACTGCAAATATTGACTCTTTGCACCAACTTCATGTAAAGCCTTTGCCACTTATGAAATGCTTGTAATTATACTTCAGTATTCCATAGTAACATCTGACAAAAATATCTAAAGACACTGAAGCAGCAAACTTTGTGGAAATTTATATTTGTGTCATTCTCAAAACTTTTGGCCATGACTGTAGATATGTGGTAGTAGAGTAGTGACCTGAGGACCACAGGAAGAGCAGCTGTTGCCTTGGCAGCAGCTAATGGGGATCATTAATAAATACAAAACCTTTACATACTGTATTGTACAGTATGTAAAGGTGCTATGGATGTGCATACTGTACATGCTTTTAAAGTGTACCTAAAGCACCATACCTTGCTGAATCTGTCTGGCCTGTCTGTCTTCATAGTTTGTTGTGTGTCTCATGTGCTTTATTACTTGTTCTTATTATTATCAAGATATGCTCCCGAGTGGCACAGCGGTCTAAGACACTGCATCTCAGTGCATCTGGTTCGAATCCAGGCTGTATCACAACCAGACGTGATTGGGAGTCCCATAGGGCAGCGCACAATTGGCCCAGCGTCGTCCAGGTTTGGTCGAGGTAGGCCGTCATTGTAAATAAGAATTTGTTCTAAACTGACTTGCTTAGTTAAATAAAGGATACATTTAAAATATATTTATGTTTTTAATGTAGCACATCAGGTTTTTGAAAAGCGAACACACACACTAGGCCTAATTCATTAGATTAATTCTACAAAATGTTGGTTGAGACATAAATAATGATGACAGTGTTGATGGAACTGGTGCCTACCTGCCATTCTTGCCAATGAAGGTAGCAAGATATCCATGTCCCTCAGTGTCATGGACAGTCTCTGTCATTTCATGTTCTTGAAATATAGACTGCAGCCCATGCACAGTCGTTGGACAGTCTGCTAAACAGAAAAGGGAGGGACATTTCTAGGGTGACAACACAATAATTAACAACACCCCCCATGTTTGAAATTCCTGTCTCAAAATCACCATTAAATGGTCAATAAATTAAGCCTGTTAAGAAGGTGATATCTAGCTAGCTAAAGGAGAGACAGGGTTGCACTTACTGCACACACAAACTGTAGCTACCCTGTAACCACCACCAGAAATGTCAAATAATAAGCTAGATAACCATGTTCTTCATGTCTTGTCTGTGTACCTTACTAACTTTAGACCAGACAGTTGGCTATGCAACAACATGCTAAAAATGAATGGCAGTAGCCTAGCTAATTTAACTAGCAAATTCTGCTTGTATGCCTTTTTTTTTTACCGTGAGTGCATATACTATGGATATCAGACTGATTATTGGCCACTGGGACCTGTCAATCAACGCTTGAATAGAAACGTAGTTCACACCCCATATTTTGATGTCAACAGTCCCATTAGTTTTCTTTGCAGCCTTGTTTGAATGTCGCGGTTGCACACATTTGTACGGAACGGGGTTAATCACATACGACGCAGACAAGCGCAACAGCAGACAGATGAGATGCCTTTGCTAACCTAGCTAGCTAGCAACTGCACAAAAGGTCATATTACCCGCCTGCCTGTCATGTTGCTGGCAACGAGCAATGTCTGACTTGGAATTATGCCATCAAGATAGCGGACGACATTTAACTAGATTATACTCAGCACATTAGCTACGTCCTCCGCGAAAAAAAGCACTAATATTATAATTGTATGATTTGTATATATTGGACAGACTGCGCGTATTGACAACGATTAGTTAGCTAGCTAGCATACAGTACATGCGCAAATGGAATGATAGCTAATGACCCCGTGCTGCAACCGTTCGTAGCCTAATGCCGGTGTGTGTCATTTACCTGGCGCTGAGAGGTTGAAGTCGAGGGTGTAATGTCGCAGTGCCATGACTTGGTACAGCCGTCAGCCATGCCTGGAGTAGGCAGCCGGTGTGAAAATTGAATTTGCCTGTGGAGACAGAAGGAGGAATCCGTACTACCAGAGTGCTGCTTGAAGTGGGAGGGTTTGCTAGAGTGCAGACTGGTCTGTGGACACGCAGGGGGAGGCTCCGAGTCAGATGACGGCCGCCTCGTGCTCACACTTGACTACAGTTCAGACTGCAATAGGCTTCCTGTTAGTTGTACACAGAGAGAGAAAGATATTCCTGAACTAATTTGTTATGTTTTTTTGTTGACAGATACGTATAATTTAGTATTTTCTATGCGCTCCACACTCCAGTCCTTTGCAGGGATGGGCATCAAAATATATTTTATATTTGAGATTCTTCAAAGTAGCCACCCTTTGTCTTGAAGCTTTGCACATGCTTGGCATTCTCTCAACCAGCTTCATGAGGTAGTCACCTGGAATACATTTCAATTAACAGGTGTGCCTTGTTTAAAGTTAATTTGTGGAATTTCTTTCCTCTATGCGTTTGAGCCAATCATTTGTGTTGTGACCAGGTAGGGATGGTATACAGAAGATGGCCCTATTTGGAAAAAGACCAAGTCCATATTATGGCAAGAACAGCTCAAATAAGCTAAGAGAAACAACAGTCCATCATTACTTTAAGACATGAAAGTCAGTCAATATGGAACATTTCAATAACTTTTAAAGTTTCTTCAAGTGCAGTCACAAAAACCATCAAGCACTATGATGAAACTGGCACTCATAAAAACCGCCACAGGAAAGGAAGACCCAGTGTTACCTCTGCTGCAGAGGATAAATTCATTAGTTAACTGCACCTCAGATTGCAGCCCAAATAAATGCTTCACAGAGCTCAAGTAACAGACACATTTAAACATCAATTGTTTAGAGGAGACTGTGTGAATCAGGCCTTCACGGTGGAATTGCCCCAAAGAAACGACTCCTAAAGGACACCAATAATAAGAAGAGACTTGCTTGGGCCAAGAAACACGAGCAACACGAGCAATGGACATCTGACGAGTCCAAATGTTGAGATTTGTGGTTCCAACCGCCTTGCTCCAACCGCCGATCTCTGCATGTGGGGTTCCCACCATGAAGCATGGAGGAGGAGGTGTGATGGTGTGGGGGTGCTTTGCTGGTGACACTATCAGTGATTTATTTAGAATTCAAGGCACACTTAACCAGCATGGCTACCACAGCATTCTGCAGCGATACGCATCCCATATGGTTTGCGCTTAGTGGAACTATCATTTGTTTTTCAACAGGACAAAGACCCAAAACACACCTCCAGGCTATGTAAGGGCTATTTGACCAAGAAGGAAAGTGATGGAGTGCTGCATCAGATGACCTGGCCTCCACAATCACCCGCAAAAAAGGTAGAGGCATGGATCATAAAACCAGTCAGTATATGGTGTGACCACCATTTGCCTCATGCAGCGTGACACGTCTTCTTCGCATAGAGTGGATCAGGCTGTTGATTGTGGCCTGTGGAATGTTGTCCCACTCCTCTTCAATGGCTGTGCGAAGTTGCTGGATATTGGTGGGAACTGGAACACGCTGTCATACACGTCGATCCAGAGCATCCAAAACATGCTCAACGGGTGACATGTCTTGTGAGTATTCAGGCCATGGAAGAATTGGGACATTTTCAGCTTCCAGGAATTCTGTACAGATCCTTACGACATGGGGCTGTGTATTATCATGATGAAACATGAGGTGATGGTGGCTGATGAATGGCACAACAATAGGCCTCAGGATCTTGTCACGGTATCTCTGTGCATTCAAATGACCATCGATAAGATGCAATTGTATTCGTTGTCCGTAGCTTATACCTGCCCATACCATAGCCCCAGCGCCACCATGGGGCACTCTGTTCACAACGTTGACATCAGCAAACCGCTTGCCCACACAACGCCATACACGTGGTCTGAGGTTGTGAGGCCGGTTGGACGTACTGCCAAATTCTCTATAACAACAATGGAGGTGGCTTACGGTAGAGAAATTAACATTGAATTCTCTGGCAACAGCTCTGGTGGACATTCCTGTAGTCAGTATCCAATTGCAAGTTCCCTCAAAACCTGAGACATCTGTGGCATTGTGTTGTGTGACAAAACTGCACATTTTAGAGTGGCCTTTTATTGTCCCCAGCACAAGGTGCACCTGTGTAATGATCATGCTGTTTAATCAGCTTCTTGGTATGCCACACCTGTCAGGTGGATTGATTATCTTGGCAAAGGAGAAATGCTCACTAACAGTGATGTAATAAAATGTGCACAAAATCTTAGAGAAATAAGCTTTTTGTGCGTTTGAAACATTTCTGGGATATTTTATTTCAGCTCATGAAACATGGGTCCTTCAATTGTTGCATTTATATTGTTGTTCAGTGTAGTAGTATAGAGTAAATCCTGACATAATATATTTTCAGTCTGTATTTGTCAACATACAGTCCATTCGGAAAGTATTCAGACCCCTTCCCTTTTTCCATATTTTGTAACGTTACAGCCTTATTCTAAAATTGATTAAATACATTTATTTCCTCATCAATCTACACACAATACCCCATAATTACAAAGCAAAAACAGCAATACCTTTAAATAAACTGTACTGTAATATTTAAATAAGTATTCATACCCTTTGCTATGAGACTCAAAATAAATTGAGCTCAGGTGCATCCTGTTTCCATTGATCATCATTGAGATGTTTCTATAACTTGATTGGAGTCCAGTGTTAAATTCGATTGGACATGATTTGGAAAGACACACACCTGTCTATATAAAGGTCCCAGTGTTGACAGTGCATGTCAGAGCAAAAACCAAGCCATGACGTCAAAGGAATTGTCCGTAGAGCTCTGAGACAGGATTGTGTTGAGGCATAGATCTGGGGAAGGGTACCAAAACATTTCTGCAGCATTGAAGATCCCCAAGAACACAGTGGCCTCCATCATTCTTTAATGGAAGAAGGTTGGAACCACAAAGACTCTTCCTAGAGCTGGCTGCCCTGCCAAACTGAGCAATCGGGGGTGAAGGGCCTTGGTCAGGGAGGTGACCAAGAACACGATGGACACTCTGACAGAGCTCCAGAGTTCCTCTATGGAGATGGGAGAACCTTCCCAGAAGGACTACCATCTCTGCAGCACTCCACCAATCAGGCCTTTATGGTAGAGTGGCCAAACAGAAGCCTCTCCTCAGTAAAAGGCACATGACAGCCCACTGGAGTTTGCCAAAAAGCACCTAAATGACTCCCAGACCATGAGAAACAAGATTTTCTGGTATTATAAAAACAAGATTGAACTCTTTGGCCTTAATGCCAAGCGTCACGTCTGGAGGAAACCTGCCACCATCCTTACAGTGAAGCATGGTGGTGGCATTATCATGTTGTGGGGATGTTTTTCAGCGGCAGGGACTGGGAGACTAGTCAGGATCGAGGGAAAGATGAACAGAGAAAAGTACAGAGAGATCCTTGATGAAAACCTGCTCTAGAGTGCTCAGGACCTCAGACTGGGGCAAAGGTTCACCTTCCAACAGGACAACGACCCTAAGAACACAGCCAAGACAACGCAGTAGTAGCTTCGGGACAAGTCTCTGAATGTGACCCAGCCAGAGCCCGGACTTGAACCTGATGAACATCTCTGGAGAGACTTGAAAATAGCTGTGCCACGACGTTCCCCATCCAACCTGACAGAGCTTGAGAGGATCTGCAGAGAAGAATGGGAGAAACTCCCCAAATACAGGTGTGCCAAGCTTGTAGCGTCATACTCAAGGCTGTAATCACTGCCAAAGGTGCTTCAACAAAGTACTAAGTAAAGGGTCTGAATACTTATGTAAATGTTATATTTCTGTTTTTTTTTATTAATTTGTAAAAAGTTTGAAAAAATAATTCCACTTTGACATTATGGGGTATTTTGTGTTGTCAGTGACAAAAAAATTAACATTTTATAAAAAATGTATTCAGGCTGTAACAAAAGTGTGGATAAAGTCAAATGTAATTTGCTGCATGCATGATCATGAGCAAAGTCATTGTAGCCTATCATTTCACTTCCCCTGTGAGAACCAATGTGTCCACTACAATGTAGGAAAACGCATATCAGCTATCTTTCAATAGTTATCCATATTAACAGAGCTTCACCTTATTCTTTTTAACTATTTGTATGGCAGATTTGTTGCAGCAGTTTATGGAAGATGCCAAATCTTTGGAGATAACAATAGATGGCAAATGCAAAGATAGGCCATCTGTGGTGAAATTCTCCCTAAATCAATGCTTATGACAAATCTAGCTCCAGAACAGCCATAGAGCCAGCTAAGTAATCTTTTGACTACAGTGTAATCAACAACAGTTAACATTAGCTAGCTATATAAGGTTAGCAAGCTAGCTAGCTAGCTACACTGACAGGCTATATACAGGGGGTACCGGTACAGAGTCAATGTGGAGGCTATATACAGTCTGTGCCCTGTGTTTATCAACTCCACATGGAAATTCCCACACCCAATTCGTGAATATGTATAAGTAGCCTTTGTCATTCTTCTGAGGTGGAACCTGAAAGTGCATCTCTAGGACAGGAAATGACGTCTAAATAGTGGTGACAACCCCATCTGGGGGACACCTTTAAACATGCCCCAGGCATTTCACAAACACACACACAAAGGCTAAGGTGTGGGACTGACAGGTAGGTGAAGGGACCTGGAGTCAGTTGGGCAAGTTCCCTGCACCCAAATTACTGGGAACTGAATCATTTTCATAAGTGGTCTGACGTATGTGGTTTGACTCTGTTTCTGCTTTCTAGCCAACACTATTTATCACACCCAAAATTTCACAAGGCAAAATAGCACACACACAGTGGCAATTTTATAATGTAAATCTTAGTGGGGCAAACCAAAAACATTTTTTTTGACTCATGCCAGCAAAGCCACTACCTAACATAACACAAAACAATACATTAATTACCAAAAGCATAGCTTTCTTTTCAGCACAATGGAGGGAATCCTTACCACTGTTACACCTTGCTATAAGCGGAGCCTTGTCTGTCAACAAAACAGTTAATTCAGCCTTAAAAAAAAACATAGCTGGTATGGCTGATTTGCCTTAGCAAATGTGGTTTCTGCTGACAATTGAGATGTACAAACTATGGCATAAGGGGACGACATAGGACGGACATAGTCAATATAACTATTTGTTCAGCACTTTTAAAATGTACAGCGACAGAATTCAGGCTAACCTGTTCATTCAGTTCATTCAGTATTCTCCCTGTACACCAAGTCAGAACCGTAGGATAAATAAAGGGGACATAAGCAAAATGAAATCGCTTACAATATTCAATGATTACATTTCTCTAAAACAGGCTATAGGCTACATGTGCACCACCAATTCAGAACAGTAGGCTAAATTATGAGGGGGGAAAGGGACCAAATTATTAGGGTGAGGCACATGGGCTACTAACAGCTTACTACACAACATACACTTAGTATTACTTTCTTAGCTACAGTATACATATCTACCTGGCCTATTCCATCATTTATGCAGCAGCAAATAAGTAATTATTGGACTGTGCTCATTTGAACAGAAAGGTGGCGTGGCGGTGCTTGTGGGCAAATTTTGTCATCAAAGTCTGGAATTATGTGGCTGTATGGTGCTTTCAAGACAATTGGGAACTCTGGAAAAAAACAAGGTTGAATCATGACGTCAGTGATCTTCAGGTCGGAGCTCTAGAAAGAGGCCGTTCAAAACGTACTTTCCCAGTCGGAACTAGTTTCTTTCCCCCCAGAGTTCACAATTGTCTTGAACTCACTGAAGCCTGAGATTTCCCGGTTCCGAGTTTCCAGTTGTTTTGAACGTGGCTGACAGCATGGCCAATGTATTCAAACTTTTCTAGCCCATGGTGTTGAATGTTTATCCTTTTAAGCCTGGAAAATAGTCCCTATAACACTTTCTTTCCAAACCACTCATTGTTAAATTTGCGATTTCCAACTTGTTGTGTAATGTTTATGTCCAATGGCCAATGAGCACTGATACGTTTTATCTATAATTTCTCTTCATATGACAAGGGTTGAAAAGGATTTGCCAGTAGTTTGTCGACGTGATTCATGATGATGACTGCTTGTCAAGCTTGCTAGCTAAGATTTTGAAAGTATGATGTTGACATGATCAGTCCAATAAAAGCTACAGCAGATATAACGTGATTTGACATCATTTTATCGGTGGCCAATGACCTTGAGCCTTCTTGAATAGGCACTTCTAATTGAACTCTATGGCAGCACCCCATAGGCTTGAATGTTCAAGCTCTCCCCATAGATGTTGCAGTGACGTTGTGTCCCCATGAGTGGCAGAACACTGAGCCAATCACGGCACAACTAGAGAACATTACCAACCCCTACACTCCACCACAGAAGACACCAAGTTAAGATGAAACACCTGTATTTTGGAGCTGCCTTACTCAAGAAAGCAAAAAAGAGACCATGTTTGTATGCGTTATTAACTCAATTATTATTCATTTTTACATAGTTTGCAAACTGATGTGTGACAAATATTAATGCCAAAATAACATGCAAAACAGGCAACAAAAAAAAAGACGGGTCGCCACTGCACACACACAATCAATGCTAAGGTGTAGGATTGACAGGTAGTTTACAAATTAAAACGTCTTGAGTCAATAAGTTCAACCCATTTGTTATGGCAAGGCTAAATATGTTCAGGAGTAAACATTTGCTTAACAAGTCATATAATAAGTTGCATGGACTCACTCTGTACTTAACATAATTTTTTAATGATTCCCTAATTTCTGTCGCCATACATACTATTACCAGTCGTGTAATGAATTTCAAGCACAGATTCAACCAAAGACCTGGGAGGTTTTCCAATGCCTCGCAGAGGGCACCTATTGGTAGTTGGGTAAAAAAATTGCTCACCAAGACGACATTGAATGTTCCTGAGTGACCTAGTTACAGTTTTGACTTAAAAATCGGCTTGAAAATCTTTGGAAAGACTTGAAAATGACTGTCTAGCAATGATTAAGAAGAAGAGTGATGTCGGGAACAATAGAGAGAGCTTTGTCAGACTTTTAATGATAGTTTGGCAGCCTCTGCTGCTCTTTCGGTGCAGTGCGTCATTTTCACATATGTAGACACTAGTTTGATGCTGGAGATAATGAATATGAGGTTGAAAAGCTGTGTAGTTGCACTTCAATATACAGTACCAGTCAAAAGTTTGGACACATCTACTCATTCCAGTTTTTTTTAAACTATTTTCTACATTGTAGAATAATAGTAAAGACATCAAAACTATAAAATTACACAAATGGAATCATGCAGTAAGAAAAAAAGTATTAAACAAATGAAAATATATTTAATATTTGAGATTCTTCAAAGAAGCCACCCTTTGCCTTTAACAGCTTTGCACACTCTTGGCATTCTCTCAACAAAGGTTGCTTCTCTACCACACCCACAATAGAAGCACAATCATGGCCTTGGATTTGCAAGTGGAGGACATCTGTGAGATGTTATGTCTGAATTCGACCCAAAACCAACGAAGAAGTCTGCTGCAGTTTTAAGAGCACTGATGTATAATAATAACTAAAGACTGCGTCCAAGATGTCCGACAGTACATAGCCGCTGGAAGTTGTTTAGGGGTTGGGGTGCTGAAGAAGAAAGAAAAAAATATTTGCCTGCCCTGAAGATGACTACAGTATATCGGTCCACAAATAGTGGACTAGTAAAGGCCCAGTGCACTAGTTGTGAAAAAAACGTAAGTGAATGTATTTTTATTTGAGTGTTTACCAGCATGTGTAACTTGAGTCTGATAATTATCTGTACAAAACAGTTAATCTGATAATACTTGTGGAATATAAAAATACTTGCTTGACATATGTTTTCCAGTTTCTTGAAATACTTTGCAAATGCAACTGAAATTGTCTATTCGTTCCTTTTAATTTTTGTAGATGCTCTTATCCAGAGCAACTTACAGTAGTGAGTGCATACATTTTAATACTTTTTCGTACTGCTCCCCTGTGTGAATCGAACCCACAACCCTATCGTTGCAGGCACCATGCTCTGCCGAGTGGCACAGCAGTCTAAGGCACTGCATCACCAGTGCAAGAGGCGTCACTACAATACCTGGTTTGAATCCAGGCTGTATCACATCTGGCCGTGATTGGGACTCCCGTTGGTAAGCTTGACAGACAAACAGAGAACACAGGTATAAATACACAGGGGATAATGGTGAAGATGGGCGACACCTGTAGGGGGTGGAGACAATCACAAAGACAGGTCAAAAATATCAGGGCGTGACAGTACCCCCCCCCCAATCTAGGGGTGCCACCTGGCGTCCTACCTGGGCGCATACCTGGTTGACCGAGGTGCCAGCGGTAGAAGTCAGCGATGAGGGATGGGTCCAGGATGTCTCTAGCGGGGACTCAGCACCTCTCCTCCGGGCCATAACCCTCACAGTCAACCAGGTACTGGAAACCCCTTCCCCGTAGTCGAACACTCGAGGCGTCTCACCATGTACGCCGCATGGCATCAACGACACAGGGAGGAGGGATAGGCCTGGAAATGGAAGACAAAGGACTGGGAGACGGGCTTGATATGGGACACATGAAAGGTGGGGTTTTAAACGAAGGGTATGGGGCAACAGAAGATGAACAGCAGAGAGGATAATGACCTTGGAGATGGGGAAAGGGCCGATAAACCGGGGGGAGACAGAGCCTGGTCCCCCACACCAGAATGGCATGAAAAGGGGTGTGAGCAGGTGAAGCAGGAACATTCTCCATATGGCCACAAGAGTCCTTGCTCCTGCCGGTGAGCCTGGCTTCTTTAGAGGACAAGAGGACACAGAATGACCATGAGTTCCACAATACAGACAACTCTTCGTGTCGATCCTGTATTGCTGTTCCGCTGGCAACAGCCCAGCTCTGCCTAGTGGCATAGGCTCAGGAAGAGGTGATGCGTCAGTCAAAGCGATGAGGGAATCAAGATCCGTAGGTAACTCCCGAGCATCAAGCTCGTCCTTGACCTCCTCCGAGATGCCGTGCAGGAACATGTCGAACAGTGCTTCCTGGTTCCAAGCACTCTACACTGTCAACGTGTGGAAATCCCACAGTCAGCCACATTGCAGGAGCCATGCCGAAGCTGGATTAGCCTCCAGGCAGCTTCTCTCACGGAGAATGGGCATAAAAAAAACCTTCTTCACCTCTGCCACGAATCACTCCAGACTAACGCATATGGACAGCTGCTGTTCCCATACAGCAGTAGCCCAGGTGGAAGCCCTCCTGGACATCAGCGTGATGAGATAGGCTATCTTGGAGCGATCCAAGGGGAAGGAGGAGGGCTGAAGCTCAAAAATGAGGGCACACTGAGCTAGAAACAGCTGACAGGTGCTCGACTCTCCATTGAGAGAGTGGTGGGGAAGGGGGGGGCTCCCGAGAAGGTGGCGTGGCTGATGAGATGGCACTGCTAGCAGCTGGGTTACTGGGGGTGGGGTTACCACCGTGGTAGGCTGCCTCCCAGACAACCTGCGGAATTGCTCCATCAAACCGTCATGGCGTTCAGCCAACGTTTGGACCCCCTCCATAAGGCCACGAAGCAGTTCCTTGTGCCTCCTGATGGTGGCTCCTTGAAAGGAGATGGCGTCGCGCAGCTGACCTGGGTCTGCTGGGTCAGTCATGGCCAGTTCATACTATCAGGATAAGGTAAGACCCAGATGCAGACCGTGTCAAAGTAACAATGTTTATTACTACAACAGATGCAAAGGTACAGGATGGCAGGCTCAGGGGAAGGCAGAGGTCAGGTGGGCAGGTTCAGGGTCAGGACAGGCAAGGCAAGGGTCAAAAACCAGGAGGGCGAGAAATAGAGAGGCTGGGGAAAAACCAGGAGCTGACAGGACAAACGCTGGTAAGCTTGACAAACAAGACAAACTGGCAACAGACAAACAGAGAACACAGGTATAAATACACAGGGGATAATGGGGAAGATGGGCGACACCTGGAGGGGGGTTGAGACAATCACAAAGACAGGTGAAACAGATCAGGGCATGACAACTTCACATAATGCCAGAAATATCATACACCAATGGTAGCATCTTATAATCTTAACTCATTTAAATATGTAACGCCTTAAAACCGTCATCACAAACCTTAAAATTGCTCAAGCAGAATGAGACTGGTAACTAACCCCCTTTCATCTGTGTTGTGACTTTTAGTTGGCAAGCTACTTAACAGCATGCTGGAAAAAGCACACTGTGTTATAACTGGATGTCATAGTGTTAATTTAATGTTACACTATTTTCCTCTGACAGTAGTGGCTGCTTTTCATTTCGGGTAGACAGGCTGCACCAAATTATGTCACGCGTGTGCAGTGCACATTTCGAGCCAAGTTGCTTTGTCAATTGAGGAGAACATCATGAAGCTAATTCTGAAGACAGATGCTGTACCATCATTAACAGTGGATCAGTGGATCTTGCAAGCGCTGACCATAATGTAGGTATTACAGTTGGACAAGATGGCTGCTTTGACTTGTGAACAGTATATTTTTCTATAACACCTGATAGTCACTATATGGTTTTTGTTCTTCCATCCCTAAGCCCCTTTCACTGAGTCTGGGAATCTCCAGCACACATCTGACACAAAGGAATGTTGTCCACAAAAGGAGTTGCGGTGGGAATAGTATTTGTTATTTACCGATGAAAATCATACACTGAGTATACCAAACATTAGGAACACCTTCCTAATATTGAGTTGCACCCCCCACCCCCTCTTTTGTTCTCAAAACAGCCTAAATGTTTCATCGCATGGACTCTACAAGGTGTCGAAAGCATTTTGCAGAGAAAATGGGGTGAGGTATACTATTTAGTCTCGGAATGACGTGTCCATTGTTTACCTAGTCATCAATGATATGTGGCCTATTGTTTACCTTGTTACCTGGCAACTTTTTTTTAATTTATTTTTTATTTCACCTTTATTTAACCAGGTAGGCAAGTTGAGAACAGGTTCTCATTTACAACTGCGACCTGGCCAAGATAAAGCTAAGCAGTTCAACACATACAACAACACAAAGTTACACATGGAGTAAACAAACAGTCAATAATACAGTAGGAAAAAAAAACGAATCTATATACAATGTGTGCAAATGAGGTAGGATAAGGAACATAAGGCAATAAATAGGCCATGGTGGCAAAGTGACTACAGTATAGCAATTTAACACTGGAATGGTAAATGTGCAGTAGATGAATGTGCAAAGTAAAAATACTGGGGTGCAAAGGAGCAAGATAAATAAATGACTACGGTAGGGGATGAGGTAGTTGGTTGGGCTATGTACAGGTGCAGTGATCTGTGAGCTGCTCTGACAGCTGGTGCTTAAAACTAGTGTGGGAGATAAGTGTCTCCAGTTTCAATGATTTTTGTAGTTCGTTCCAGTCATTGGCAGCAGAGAACTGGAAGGAAAGGCGGCCAAAAGAGGAATTGGCTTTGGGGGTGACAAGTGAGATATACCTGCTGAAGCGAGTGCTACGGGTGGGTGCTGCTATAGTTACCAGCGAGCTGAGATAAGGCGGGGCTTTACCTAGCAGGGACTTGTAGATGACCTGGAGCCAGTGGGTCTGGCGACGAGTATGTAGCGAGGGCCAGCCGACTAGAGCATACAGGTCGCAGTGGTGGGTGGTATAAGGGGCTTTGGTGACAAAGCGGATGGCACTGTGATAGACTGCATCCAGTTTGCTGAGTAGAGTATTGGAAGCTGTTTTGTAGATGACATCGCCGAAGTCGAGGATCGGTAGGATAGTCAGTTTTACTAGTGCAAGTTTGGCAGCATGAGTGAAGGAGGCTTTGTTGCGAAATAGAAAGCCGATTCTAGATTTAACTTTGGATTGGAGATGTCTAATGTGAGTCTGGAAGGAGAGTTTACAGTCTAGCCAGACACCTAGGTATTTGTAGTTGTCCACGTATTCTAGGTCAGAGCCGTCCAGGGTAGTGATGCTAGTCGGGCGGGCGGGTGCAGGCAGCGAGCGGTTGAAAAGCATGCATTTGGTTTCCTAGCGTTTAAGAGCAGTTGGAGGCCACGGAAGGAGTGTTGTATGGCACTGAAGCTTGTTTGGAGGTTAGTTAACACAGTGTCCAAAGAAAGGCCAGAAGTATACAGAATGGTGTCGTCTGCATAGAGGTGGATCAGAGAATCACCAGCAAGAGCGACATCATTGATGTATACAGAGTCGGCCCAAGAATTGAACCCTGTGGCACCCCCATAGACTGCCAGAGGCCCGGATAACAGGCCCTCCGATTTAACACACTGAACTCTGTCGGCAAAGTAGTTGGTGAACCAGGCAAGGCAATCATTAGAGAAACCAAGGCTGTTGAGTCTGCCGATAAGGATGTGGTGATTGACAGAGTTGAAAGCCTTGGCCAGGTCAATGAATACGGCTGCACAGTAATGTCTCTTATCGATGGCGGTTATGATATCATTTAGTACCTTGGTGGCTGAGGTGCACCCGTGACCAGCTCGGAAACCGGATTTCACAGCGGAGAAGGTACGGTGGGATTCGAAGTGGTCAATGATCTGTTTATTAACTAGGCTTTCAAAGACTTTAGAGAGGCAGGGCAGGATTGATATAGGTCTATAGCAATTTGGGTCTAGGGTGTCACCCCCTTTAAAGAGAGGGATGACCGCGGCAGCTTTCAATCTTTGGGATCTCGGACGACACCAAAGAGAGGTTGAGCAGACTGGTAATAGGAGTTGCAACAATGGCAGCAGATAGTTTTAAAAAGAGAGGGTCCAGATTATCTAGTCCAGCTGATTTGTACGGGTCCAGATTTTGCAGCTCTTTCAGAACATCTGCTATCTGGATTTTGGTGAAGGATAAACTGGGAAGGCTTGGACAAGTAGCTGCGGGGGCTGTTGGCCGGGGTTGGGGTAGCCAGGAGGAAAGCATGGCCAGCCGTAGAGAAATGCTTGTTGAAATTTTCGATTATCATGGATTTGTCGGTGGTGACCGTGTTACCTAGCCTCAGTGCAGAGGGCAGCTGGGAGGAGGTGCTATTGTTCTCCATGGACTTGACAGTGTCCCAAAACGTTTTGGAGTTAGAGCTACAGGATGCAAATTTCTGTTTGAAAAAGCTAGCCTTTGCTTTCCTGACTGATTGCGCAACGACCAAAAGGGTGTTTCAATGAGCTGTTAGTAAAGGCAAGCTCATTAATATAATCTCCCTGCCCACTTAGCCTGTTCTTTTAGACTTCCTGATCAAAATCAAATCAAATTTTGTCACATACACATGGTTAGCAGATGTAAATGCGAGTGTAGCGAAATGCTTGTGCTTCTAGTTCTGACCATGCAGTAGTATCTAACAAGTAATCTAACAATTACACAACAACTACAGAGTAAAGGAATGAATGAGTATGTACATATAAATAAATCAAATCAAAATTTTAGTTGTCACATACACATGGTTAGCAGATGTTAATGCGAGTGTAGCGAAATGCTTGTGCGATGGCCGAGCGGCATAAGCAAGATGCAGTAGATGGTATAGAGTATGATAGTTAGAGATGAGAGAATTTAAAATGTCTTAAATTCTGAGCATTTTAATAGTGTAAAAGTATTATGGATAATGTTTTGGTCATTCAAAGGCTATTTTTAATGGGGAAATAGGTTAACTGTGCAGGACCTATTTGAATAATTGAATTGCTGTTTTGTGCACAATGATGATGATTAAAGTGTCTTATTAGGAATTGTCAAATCTGTCTTATTAATGTAGCCTTCTATGGATTGTCTTTCTGGGCCGGGCGTCAGTTAAAATGTAGTACTGAAGCTAAAAGCTAAACTGTAGGAGCTGTCGAAACCGTGCTTATATACCGGAACCCTGGATGAGAACTGTTGTATGAAATTATAGAGGCCTCTAGTGGCCAAAAGGCCATTTAGCATGGGCAGCGCCATTGATAGCTTCCACCATTTTAAAGTAGTCAAAGTACTCAACTGAGTGGGGATTCCTGTTGATTGTAGCCTCAATGGTACTGCCCATGCTTTCACAGATGCTACAATGGCACATATATAAAGATGAGTTCTATTTATCTCTGTGTATAAAACCAATCAGTATGTAAAGCAAAGAGCTTAACTGTGCCAGCCAGCTCTTAATTTATATTCCGTTCAACTTGCAATATATATGCCATCTGAACAGTGTGTAAATTACATAACCTCTCCCATTTCTCCCAAGTATAATCATGTGATGACCTCTCCCTCACATTTGTTCATGTGGTTATCTGATCAAAGATTACACAACTTCATCTGTCAGAGTGACATTGCACATTCCTTTGTTTGCAAAAGTAGCCAACACCCAGATCAGCGTACACATCTGCCTAATACAACCACAGCGCAGTAAATTACATTATTTAAACCGAAGTTGGGCTACTTTAACTAATTCCTTTATAGAAAGGACGTTTTGAGGAGCAAAGGAAATGTCAAAAAAAGTGGCAGTAGTTACCGGTGCCAATAAAGGCATAGGATTTGCGATTGTGAGGGAGCTTTGCAAGGCAAAATTTACCGGGGATGTTATTCTTACTGCTCGAAATGAGAAACTTGGAAATGAGGCTGTGAAGATGCTGAAGTCCGAAGGATTTGAAGTTGCTTACCACCGGCTTGATATCTGCGACCAGGGCAGCGCCAAGCAACTGAGTAACTTTCTGCAGAAGACTTATGGCGGATTGGATGTGCTCATTAACAACGCGGGAATGTCCTTTAAAAGTTCCGTACGGTAGCCTTTACTATTTTGGCGCAACATGCTATGCAATTATTGCATTTTTGTTTGGCGGCTTTGCGCGGCTAGCCGATTGTACATTGAGGGGGTTCGATTAATCATACTATGATATGTTACTTTTGGTATGGTATGGTTACATACGACAGATTTTTACCTTGTCAACTCGGGGATTCGACCACCTTTCGCTTACTGGCCCAACACTAACCACTAGGCTACCTGCCGCCCCTGGGTGGGCGTCTAACGTGAACGTCTAGCAACCCAAAGGTTGCTAATTAGCAACTTTCTACTACTTCTTAGCTACTTTGAAACTGCTTAACATGTTAGCTAAACCTTCCCCTAACCTTAACCCTTTTAGTTAAGCCTAACCTTGTAGCATACTGTACGTTTTGCACATTTGTAATATATTGTATGGTTTGTAAATTTGTAACATGGTACCTTTTGCTATTGCATAACATATACTGAACAAAAATATAAATGCAACAATTTCATAGATTTTACTGATTTACAGTTCATATAAGTAAATCAGTCAATTGAAATGAATAAATTAGGCCTTAATCTATGGATTTCACATGAGGGCGCAGCCATGGGTGGGCGTGGGAGGGCATACTACCAAATTCTCTAAAATGACATTGGAGGTGGCTTATGGTAGAGAAATTAACATTAAATTCTCTGGCAATAGCTCTGGTGGACTTTGATGCAGAAAGCATGCCAATTGCACGCTCCCTTAAAATTTGAGACATCTGTGGCATTGTGTTGTGTGACAAAACTGCTCATTTTTAAGTGGCCTTTTATTGTCACCAGCACAAGTTGCACCTGTGTAATGATCATGCTGTTTAATCAGCTTCTTGGTATGCCACACCTGTCAGGTGGAGGGACTATCTTGGCAAAGGAT
Organism: Brachymystax lenok tsinlingensis; assembly: GCA_030435695.1. Classification (NCBI taxonomy): domain Eukaryota; kingdom Metazoa; phylum Chordata; class Actinopteri; order Salmoniformes; family Salmonidae; genus Brachymystax; species Brachymystax lenok. Next base: position 15,377,424 of record CM059787.1, read on the forward strand.
AAATAGTCACTAACAGGGATGTAAACAAATTTGTGCACAACATTTTAGAGAAATACACTTTGGATATGGAACATTTCTGGGATATTTTATTACAGTTCATGAAACATGGGACAAACTCTTCACATGTTGCGTTTATATTTTTGTTCAGTATAAATGGGGTGTCTCGGAATTACGTACAGAATAATACAAAATGCTCTGAGGCCAGGTAGTGTGCCATGTTTAGCAACAATCAGCCAGCCAACTGTGCAATTTACATGTAACATGAATGATAGTCATATGTGTCAGTGTGATTGCATTAGAAAAATTATCTCTGCAAATATGGTGAGGGTGATGCTATATTGACATCGCTCTTTCTCTCCCTCTCTCTCTCTCTCTCTCTCTCTCTTGTACAAAGCAATAATTGATCATGACATTTTCCCTAGATGATGCAACTGAGCCTTTTGGGGAACAGGCTGAGGTGACCATGCGCACTAACTTTTGGGGCACCCTGTGGGTGTGCCATGCTCTCCTACCCCTCCTCAGACCAAATGCCAGAGTGGTGAATGTCTCCAGCTTTGTTAGCAAGAAGGCTCTTGATACATGCAGCCCTCAACTACAAGCCAAGTATAACCTTCATTCTGTATTGAAAACCCCATTCATCCTTAACTTAATTCTGAATTGTAATCTATTGAGGGAGAAATATACACTGATATCATTATACATCCATCTAGCCGCAGACCTGACCAACTTGAAGGAAAGCCCTTTTCATCCCTTCAATAGCAGCTGTTGCATTAGCAGATATGAAGAACATTATACCTAAGGCCACAATAACAAAATTGGAAAATCAAATCAGTGTATTATGTCAGTTGCTACAACAGATCATACACCATATTTTCAAATTAAACCATTACTGTGATCATCACATGCAGTCATAAACCACTGTATTACAAGGTCTTTTTTCTGTTGTGTCTTGAAGGTTCCGTGATACTGAGCTCTCTGAGGAGGAGCTGTGCTTGCTGATGGGGGAGTTTGTTATTGCCGCTCAGCAGGGAAACCATCAGGCCCAGGGGTGGCCAAACACAGCCTATGGCACAACAAAGGTTGGCTTCTGTCTGTCCACACACCTATTAAGGGGAACAGGCAAAAGGCAGATATATCATACTGTTTTGTTCATCTCTGTTTAGATTGGAGTGACTGTGCTGTCCAGGATTCAGGCTCATATTCTGACTAAGACCCGGGCAGCTGATGGAATCCTGCTCAACGCCTGCTGCCCTGGCTGGGTCCGCACTGACATGGCAGGCTCCAAAGCCCCCAAGAGTCCTGAAGAAGGAGCAGAGACTCCTACCTATCTGGCACTTCTTCCTAAAGGGGCCAAGGAGCCACATGGACAGTTAGTGTGGGACAAGACCGTTCAGGAATGGTAGAGTGGAGGCAGCAGGAAATTTACCTCATCTCAATCAGAGACTTGAGGAAAATTGCACAAAGATTCAGCCAAATTCACATGACAAAATACACATTGCAACAGAGGGTTGTTGACAGATCTTATCTTTTTTTTCTTTATATGATTTAATGTGATGAATTTACATAAATAACACTGGAGTACTTTCATTGTAATGAAGGCCTGTTATTCTTTCAAAAGGTTTAATGATGTAAATAAATAAAATTGTTTGATAATGTCTGAGACAGTGATTTACTGGAAACTCTTGCTCAAAGTTGTAACTTTGTTTATTGAATTGAGCCTCTAGGGCATAGTTCCCCAACTGGCCGAATTTTTCCCGCAGGTGATTTTATTGGGTCCCCAAAGTTTTCTACCAAAAAATAAGTTTTTTTTTTTTCATTTTTTGAAGTTTGATATATATAAGACTGTAAAAACATCAGCAAATCAGCTCCAATTGATGTCTACAAATTATTTGTAATTGCGTTCGGGCCCCCTGACCATCCGCTCAAGAAAGAAATCAGCCCGCAGCTGAATCTAGTTCAGGGATGGGCAAATCCAGTCCTCAGGGGTGTCAGACTTTTTACCCATCCCTAGCAAACACAGCTGATTAAACTAATTGCGTTCTAAACTGAAGATCATGATTAGTTGATTATTGGAGTCAAGGTGTGTTAACTCAGGCTGAGGCAAAAGTGTGACACCAATCAGGCCCCGAGGACTGGCGTTGCCCATCCCTGGTCTAGTTGATGATCCCTGCTGTAGGGGGCACCAAAGACCAAGCGGAGACTGACCTAGAATGCCTTTCGATAACATTATTCTAGGCTGTCTATTTTTTACCACTAATTTAGCATTTTGTAGAGACCTGATTGTCTCTGCATTCAGTTGGAGGAGATAGTTGTTTTGCCATGTGTTCATCCCTGAAGATGAGAAAGACCAATTTCATTCAAGCTACCTTATCTTCTCCCTTATGAACTTGTATTGTACAAATCATCTTCTGACTGGAGGAGTAGCATTCCCACCAGATGGAATGCACTGAGAAGAGGGAAGCGTGAAAAGAAGTGGGGCGCAGGTGTCTGCAAGCACAAAGACTCTTGCAGGGCGCTCAACCTTGAGTGAGAGCCAGCTCTACCACATTGACCTGACATACCATAACAAAGTCATTCAAGCTGCCTGTTGAGATAGTGACATATTCAGAGTGCCAATTAATAAAATAATTTAACCATTCATATGATCCAAGATGGCGTAGCAGTCACGTCTTTTTTTCCTCGTCCTGTCGTGTCCAATGTATATATCTTTTCTTCGCATATCATTTTATATTTTTTTTTCTAAAACTTAACTTCAAAACACTCTCCTGCAACCTGCCTCACCCAACGTGGTACGGGTCTTTTTTTTTTTCAAGTATTATCCACCTCGAATCCGGAATTCCCTAACAGAAACTAACAGCTCACTAGCTAACGTTAGTATTTAGCTTACCATTGCTAGCGGACAGCAGCAGCTAACCTTTAGCTCGGAAAAACTCTCGCCGTTCGTATAACGCGACTCAAACCAAAGCATTCCGGACCTATCTTCTCTCCATATCTCCGGATTCCTACCGCAACCTCTGGATATTTTCACCTGGATCTTGCAGCTAGCTAGCTGCTCTCTGAGTGACTATTGGCTAACGTTGGTCCCGGAGCAATGCACCAATTAGCCTGAAGTTAGCCTGCGCTTGGCCCATCTCCCGGCTGGCTGAAGAGTCCCATCAGCCACTCCTGGGCTACAACACCTATCCGGACCCGTTTTTTTACTGCCGGTGCGGCGCTAGCTGTCTGAATCGCCGTGTCCCCAACCAGCCTCACTACTAACTGAACCCTTATGATCACTCGGCTAAGCATGCTTCTCCTCAATGTCAATATGCCTTGTCCATTGCTGTTCTGGTTAGTGTTTATTGGCTTATTTCACTGTAGAGCCTCTAGCCCTGCTCAATATACCTTATTCCACCACCCACACATGCGATGACATCACCTGGTTTAAATGTTTCTATATCTCTTTCACCATCACTCAATGCCTAGGTTTACCTCCACTGTATTTACGTCCTACCATACCTTTGTCTGTAAATTATGCCTTTATCTATTTTATCGACCCCTTAAACCTGTTCTTTTTACTCTCTGTTCAGGACGTCCTAGATGACCAGTCATTATAGCCTTTAGCCGTACCCTTATCCTACTCCTCCTCTGTTCCTCTGGTGATAGAGGTTAATCCAGGCCCTGCAGTGCCCAGTTCCACTCCTACTCCCCAGGTGCTCTCATTTGTTGACTTCTGTAACCGTAAAAGCCTTGGTTTCATGCATGTTAACATTAGAAGCCTCCTCCCTAAGTTTGTTTTATTCACTGCCCTAGCACACTCTGCCAACCCGTATGTCCTAGCCATGTCTGAATCCTGGCTCAGGAAGACCACCAATAATGCTGAAATTTCCATCCCTAACTACAACATTTTCAGACAAGATAGAACGGCCAAAGGGGCCGGTGTTGCAATCTACTGCAGAGATAGTAAGACAGAACTCTGCAGGCTATCCAGGTCTGTAAACAATTTGAACCAAACAATATGAACTTTTACTTTTAAAAATCCACCTTTCTAGAAACAAGTCTCTCACTGTTGCCGCTTGCTATAGACCACCCTCTGCCCCAAGCTGTGCTCTGGACACCATATGTGAACTGATTGCCCCCCCATCTATCTTCAAAATTCGTGCTGCTAGGTGACCTAAACTGGGACATACTTAACACCCCGGCCATCCCACAATCTAAGCTTGATGCCCTAAACCTCACACACATCATAATTGAACCTACTAGGTACAACCCCAAAGCTGTAAACACAGGCACCCTCATAGATGTCATCCTAACTAACTTGCCCTCCAAATACACCGCTGCTGTTTTCAACCAAGATCTCAGCGATCACTGCCTCATTGCCTGCATCCGTAATTGGTTTGCGGTCAAACAATCTCCCCTCATTACTGTTAAACGTTCCCTAAAACACTTCAGCGAGCAGGCCTTTCTAATCGACCTGGCCCGGGTATCCTGGAAGGATATTGACCTCATCCCGTCAGTAGAGGATGCCTGGTTATTCTTTAAAAGTGCCTTCCTCACCATCTTAAATAAGCATGCCCCATTCAAGAAATGTAGAACCAGGAACAGATATAGCCCTTGGTTCTCTCCAGACCTGACTGCCCATGACCAGCACAAAAACATCCTGTGGCGTTCTGCATTAGCATCGAACAGCCCCCGTGATATGCAACTTTTCAGGGAAGTCAGGAACCAATATACACTGGCAGTTAGGAAAGCCAAGGCTAGCTTTTTCAAGCAGAAATTTGCTTCCTGTAACACAAACTCAAAAAAGTTCTGGGACACTGTAAAGTCTATGGAGAATAAGAGCACCTCCTCCCAGCTGACCACTGCACTGAGGATAGGAAACGTTGTCACCACCGATAAATCCACAATAATTGAGAATTTCAATAAGCATTTTTCTACGGCTGGCCATGCTTTCGACCTGGCTACCCCTACCCCGGTCAGCAGCCCTGCACCCCCCTCAGTAACTCGCCAAAGCCTCCCCCATTTCTCCTTCTCCCAAATCCAGTTAGCTGATCTTCTGAAAGAGCTGCAAAATCTGGACCCCTACAAATCAGCCGGGCTAGACAATCTGGACCCTCTCTTTCTAAAATGATCTGCTGAAATTGTTTCAACCCCTATTACTAGCCTGTTCAACCTCTCTTTCATGTCATCTGAGATTCCCAAAGACTGGAAAGCAGCTGCGGTCATCCCCCTCTTCAAAGGGGGAGACACTCTTGACCCAAACTGCTATAGACCTATATCTATCCTACCCTGCCTTTCTAAGGTCTTTGAAAGCCAAGTTAACAAACAGATTACCGACTATTTCGAATCCCACCGTACCTTCTCCGCTATGCAATCTGGTTTCAGAGCTGGTCATGTGTGCACCTCAGCCACGCTCAAGGTCCTAAACAACATCATAACCGCCGTTGATTCGAGACATTACTGTGCAGCCGTATTCATTGATCTGGCCAAGTCTTTCGACTCTGTCAATCACCACATCCTTATCGGCAGACTCAACAACCTTGGTTTCTCAAATGATTGCCTCACATGGTTCACCAACTACTTCTCCGATAGAGTTCAGTGTGTCAAATCAGAGGGCCTGTTGTCCGGGCCTCTGGCAGTCTCTATGGGGGTGCCACAGGGTTCAATTCTTGGGCCGACTCTCTGTATACATCAATGATGTCGCTCTTGCTGCAGGTGAGTCTCTGATCCACCTCTACTCAGACGACACCATTCTGTATACTTCTGGCCCCTCTTTGGACACTTAACTACCCTCCAGACGAGTTTCAATGCCATACAACTCTCCTTCCGTGGCCTCCAACTGCTCTTAAACGCAAGTAAACAACTTAATTTTCCACATGGACCCTCCCCTGGCATGGCACAGTGCTATAAGAGTTTACACTATCAAAATAAAGAAAGTCACACTACATACATATACTCTCCCAACAGTTTAATGGGTATTTACCAACGTTTCGGCATCACTGTTCCTTCCTCAGGGTAATGTCATAAATATTTGAACCAGGTTATATAGACAAACAGTGTAATTAGTGTAATCAATGACAGTGGTGAGGGGTGTGTCGTATTGATAAAGTTAATTACAATTAATTAGTGACACTGTTAAAAAAGATTATACAGTATATGGCATATTAAATATATTATTCTATTGTTATCATATAGAAACATAATGGAATATTATACATCATATTGGCATTAACATACATTATTGTTTCATTCAATTTCACATCATTTTGTAATCCATTTTTGTTACATATAATATTGGTTCAACCTTGATATATATCGAACGTCATCAACAGGAGGAACATATTGGCTATATACTTAATAATATATATATTTTTTTTTATTTCATAAGAAGGGCCTGAGATCAAAATCAATATTCAGACCATTAGGGGTCAGTGTTTTTAGATAGAATATCCAGTAGGCCTCTCTTTGTAGTAGTAGGATCTCAATGTTACCTCCTCTTCTCGGTAGAGCAACATGCTCAATGCCTGTGTATCTCAGGGAGGAGACGGGATGGTTAGCCTCAACAAAGTGAATTGCTACTGGATAGTCAATGTTCTTACACCTGATTGAGCTGTGGTGTTCAGCTATGCGCTGCTTTAATTGTCTCATCGTTTGTCCTACATAGGCTTTGCCACATGAACAGGTGAGATAGATTACTGCCTTGGTCTTACATGAGATGACACCCCTCACAGGGATCTTTCGACCTGTATGGGGGTGTGTAAAGAAGGATGTTTTTTGTGCTATTACACTGTGCGCATGAGCCACATTTGTAGTTTCCATTTGGGATAGGTGTCAAGAGTGTCTGAGTAGGCTCAGGGGGCATGTCAGATCTCACCAAACTATCTCCAATATTGCAACCACGCTTATAGACCACCATTGGGGGTTCCTTGAAGAGGTGTGCAATTGTTTTGTCTGATTGCAGAATATGGCAGTGTTTTTTCAGGCTTGCTTTCATTTTCTCCAAACCTTTGGTGTACTTAGTACAAAAGACAGTTTCGTTGTTTTTCTTCTTTGTTTGATTTTTAGTAATTCCTCTCTTGGTTTTTGAGATATTCTCATCATTGCTGCATCAAGAGTTTTGTCCTTGTAGCCTCTCATTTTGAATGTCTCTGTCATTTTTTTTTTTTAGCATTGCTATCAAAATCTGACTGGTGGCCACAGATTTGTTTAACTCTGCATAACTGGCTAAATGGAAGACCATTCTTGAAGGGAAGGGGATGCATACTATCCGCACATAGCAAGGTATTGCGATCTGTTGGCTTTGTGTATAAGTCTGTGTGTAATGCATCATTCTCTTTGATGATCCATAAGTCCAGGTAGTTTATTTTTCTCTCATCAGTCTGCATGGTGAATTGGAGGTATTCAGAGCTCTCATTTAGTAGAATTTGGAATTCATTAAGTTCCTGCTGACTTCCTTCCCAGAGCACAAAGACATCATCTAGGTATCTCTTCCAAAGGAGGATTTTAGAAAGTAAGGGGTGTGTGTCTGTTTTAAAAAGGAATGTTTCTTCAAATTGTCCCACATACAGGTTAGCATAGTTGGGGGAAACAGGGGAGCCCATGGCTACACCCCGAATTTGAAGGAAAAAATCTGGCTCAAAGACAAAATAGTTATGGGATAATACCAGTTCAGAAAGTTGTAAGATGCAATCATTGGATGGAACAAGGGTAGAGTCTCTCTGCTGAAGGAAGTGTTGCAGTGCCTGCAAGCCTCCAGTGTGGGGGATGTTAGTGTACAAGCTCTCCACATCAAAAGTGGCCAGCAGGGAGCCCTCTGGTATCCTTCCTATGCCCTCTATCAATGAGATCATGTGACTTGTGTCTTTGACATAAGATGGGAGATTCTCAACCATCGGTTTAATGTGGTAATTCACAAATTTAGAAATGTTGGATGTCACAGAGTCGATTGCTGCTACAATGGGTCTACCTGGAGGAGGAGATACTTGTTTGTGTAATTTCGCGACTGTATAGAAAGTTGGTATCTTGGGGAATTTCACACATAGAAATTAAACTTCTTGTTTAGTGATTTGTCCTGATTCCAAACAGCTTTCCACTGTGGATGAAATATTATGCTGGAATTCCAGGGTAGGACCACAATTCAGTTTGCGATAGAAGTCACCTTTAGATAGTTGTCGGGACATTCATTCACATAGTCGCATTTGTTTTGTATACAAATTCCTCCTCCTTTGTCACATTTTTTATGATAATGGAAGGATCTGACTTTAAGTCCTTAAGAGCCATTCTCTCGTCTCTACTCAGGTTATCATAGGATCTGTGTTTCTGTTTGTCTTTCAGTAAGTCACCTACATCATTTTTTCAACAATCCTACAGAAGGTTTCTATGGAGGCATTATGTTTGGGAGGAGGTACAAATGAACTTTTTGCTCTAAATGTAGTTCTCTCAGAGTTCTCAGGTACCTCAGTTGGATTAATAGCTACATCTCCTCCTTGACTCACGGTAGGACAGGTAAGTCTATTGATTGGCGTGGTAGACCTATGTATATATCTCACTGAGGATGACATTTCAAGTGGAGTCATGTAAGTATCACTCTTTTAAAAAAAACTCACGCAATCTCAGATTACGAAAAAAATTAAATAGATCTGTTTGGACATCAAAGTCATTAATGTATGCAGTAGGTACAAATGTTAACCCCTTATTGAGAATACTGAGGTGAACGGATGTCAGGGTCTTACTTGATAAGTTGAAGACATTTAGCTCCTGTTGGACTGTGGGCTCGTCCTGGGTCTCAATTGATAAGTGTCGCGGGGTGGTAGTGGATTTCTTCTTCCCCCGACTCACTAAACACAAATGCTTCGCTTGTAAATTATGTCTGAGTGTTGGAGTGTGCCCCTGGCTAACCGTAAATAAAATTTTAAAAAAGAACATTGTGCCGTCTGTTTTGCTTAATCTAAGGAATTTGAAATTATTTATACTTTTACTTTTGATACTAAAGCATATTTTATCAATTACATTTACTTTTGATACTTAAGTATATTTAAAACCAAATACTTTAACTTTTACTCAAGTAGTATTTTACTGGGTGACTTTCACTTTTACTTGAGTCATTTTCTATTAAAATATACATAGTTTTACTCGAGTATAACATTTGGCAACTTTTTCCACCACTGATGCTAGGTTTAGGACCTCATATTGAAACTTATAGAGACCCCAACTGATATATAGAACAATCCTAAAATGATCAATTTTGGATTAGATACAAGCAAGCATCATGAAATCTCTAACACAATCTATTAATTTGACTTGGTGAAAATCCATTATTTGGACATAACTTGCTTACCACTTTTTCCCTCGTGGTTTCTTCCTTCACAGACTACATGAAATGAGGACCTCATCCTAAATATTTGGTCAAATTATTAATTTTGTGCATGGTTTTCTAGAAACAAGGGTGGTGCAACGTAGACCATTTGGCTCAACTGACACCACTCTCCCCTACATTACATATATTTTATTGATATAAATGCACACAGCCAGCTATACTATTGTACAGTGTATGTGTAAGAAAACACTTCCATTGCAATAAGCTAGTGGACAATTAATTTCCCTAGTTTCCTACAAGGTCATCCAAGAATCAATACTGACTGTTGAAGGAAGGGAACAGAGCAGTCAAGTCCTCTATCTGTGGATTTTGAATGCGCCCTTTGCCTGCTTTCTATCGTCAGCTTCCGTAGTTTCCTGTTTGGTTTCCAAGGAAATGAGGGTCATGGTGGCTTCGGTATTTTCATCTGAGTGAATCCTTGGGGTATGTTTTTTACATTGTTATTGTTTTTCACAGGCAATGTTTAATATAAATTGTTAAAACGTTAGCTAATCAAATGTGCTAGCTTGCTAGCTAACCAACAACTATTTTGCAGGGCAGCTATGTTGACGAATGTATGTTTTGACCCTACGAGGCTAGCTAACGTTAGCCAGCTAGCTATAACGTTACTGTTAACTAACGTTAATCCCAGCTAGCTAGTGACTGTAAACAGAGATTTCCATCAATTCGCCGTTATTATGTTCTCTACCTGCAGGCTAAGGAGCTGCACAGATACCGGTAATGGCAGAGCTGCACATTATTGGTCAGATCGTCGGGGCTAGCGGCTTCCCTCAGAGCAGTCTCTTCTGCAAGTGGGGAATTCATACAGGTGTTTTTCATTATAATCAGATTATTTTATTGAGTATGATGTGTAGTTGACCTTATCCGTTATGGTTGTGATTCTCAGTTTCCAACAACACTTCTCTCTCGTTATGTAAGGAGGTGCATGGAGACTTCTCTCTGGCCTGAAGGAGGGGCAGACCCAGGTGGATTTGCCTCAGACGGGGGATATGGCATACTGGAGTCATCCCATTGATCTGCACTACACCACTAAAGGACTGCAAGGTAACAAACTAGCTTCCTGACAATTTCAAAGTAACAGTTCATCACAGACGTAAATCGAAAGCTAGCTACAGTATATACACATAATCACATCTACCAAGCCTAGTTTCAGGGTAATACCAGGGTAAGACTCATTTGTCTTTTTTTCCCCTTCAGGTTGGCCCAAGCTTCACCTGCAGGTTTGGCACCAGGATTCATTTGGGCGTTGTCAGCTGTATGGTTATGGATATTGCCATGTGCCTTCCAGCCCAGGGCACCACCATGTACGCTGTGTGACCTGGAGACCACTGGGATCCTGGCAGGAGCAGCTGGCTCAAACCTTTGTGGGTGGAGGTCCACAGCTGCGCTCCCCAGACCTCGTATACAGTGGGGCGGACAGATATAGGCTGCACACAGTTGCTATGGGCACTGTGGAGCTGGAGCTAGGCATCATCATGCGACACTTTGACAGATATGGTGTAGAGAGCTGAAATGTAGAGATGGGACAGCAAAGGGTGAATGGAGGGAAGCCTGAATGGAGCACTGTATTGTTAGTGGGTGGGGGCGATGTGGATTTGGACCATATCTGCACCGTGGTACATAAAAGGTCAGATGAGATATTTTGCCTTGTGAGATGATGTGGCATACATGTTTAGAAGAACCCAACATGCAAATGTAGGTATTTCCCCTCCTTTTCCACCGGCGACGGACTGACTGACGGGACGGGGGGTTGAGCCTTTCAACACCATCTGCCTTCCCGATTGTCATTATTTTTTAGAACATTTCATATAATCGAGGCTGTATTTTAAACAATGCAAAACAGGTTTTATACTGCACTTAATTTCAGTTTGATACTTTTCTATGAATTCCTTGTGCTTTTATATAGTAGAATTATGTAAATAAATCAATACAATGTACCAAACCTGACGCTTTTGATCTTTAACTTAACTTACATCCTTTTCCTGTACAAATACGGTTTCACTCAAAGTTAGGCTTGCAAGTGCCATCTACTGATAGGCACAATTAATTCACTCATCAACATTTTCTGTAATATTATGTAGTACTTATTATTAATGTTTGATAGTAGGTGGTAAACACAGAGGTGTGACAAAATATTTTATACAATACAATACGAATATATTGTATCCATGTCAGTCTATTTGGATGATACTCTGTTTTTAGCAGTTGCAGGTCTATTGAATTTAGCAAGTCAACCAGTTAACACGAGCCTACCAGACGAGCTAAATTACTTTTATGCTCGCTTCGAGGCAAGTAACACTGAAACATGCATGAGAGCATCATCTGTTGCGGACGACTGTGATCACGCTCTCCGTAGCCGATGTGAGTAAGACCTTTAAACAGATCAACATTCACAAAGCCGCAGGGCCAGACGGATTACCAGGACGTGCACTCCGAACATGCGCTGACCAACTGGCAAGTGTCTTCCCTGTCTGAGTCTGTAATACCAACATGTTTCAAGCAGACCACCATAGTCCCTGTGCCCAAGAACACTGAGGTAACCTGCCTAAATGAATACCGACCCCTAGCACATGTCTGTAGCCATGAAGTGCTTTGAAAGGCTGGTCATGGCTCACATCTACACCCTTATCCCAGAAACCCTAGACCCACTCCAATCCTAATACCGCCCCAACAGATCCACAGATGATGCAATCTCTATTGCACTCCACACTGCCCTTTCACATCTGGACAAAAGGAACATCTATGTGATAATGCAATTAATTGACTACAGCTCAGCGTTCAACACCAAGGTGCCCTTAATGCTCATCACTAAGCTAAGGACCCTGGGACTAAACACCTTCCTCTGCCCCCTTTTACGCTGCTGCTACGTTCTGTTTATTATCTATGCATAGTCACTTTAATAGCTCTACCTACATGTACATATTACCTCAAATACCTTGACTAACCGTTGCCCCTGCACATTAACTCTGTACCAGTACCCCCTATATATGGCCTCCCTATTGTTATTTTACTATTTTTTGATAAAAGTATTTTTTTTAACTGCATTGTTGGTTAAGGGCTTGTAAGTAAGCATTTTGATTTGATACAATTTGATTGGATTTAAGTTCTTCCATGTGTCTTGCCTTCCGACAAAGTTAAAGGAAACAGCAACCCTGTACTTTGAAATGGCAGATGTTTCAAAATGCTGCTCACTTCCTGGGCTTAGAGCTTCATACTCTTTTAGTGCAAGAGGACAGGAACTAGACAAAAAAGCAACAGGAACTGGAATGATAAGATCAGTGGCTGATGATGGCTGCTAAAACTAACAACTCTAGGGTCTAATAGGGTAGATGGTTTTCTACAGTGTGTTGTTTTTTTCTTATTTCTTTGTGTTAGTCTGAAATGTTTTAATTGACTGGATCTGGATATAGTAGACTAGAGAAAGAGAAGGAGGCGGGCCTGAGCTGTAACTGTGTGGGTGAGTTAGATGACGCTGTTAGGATGTCTACTCTGCTCTTTCATTTTTTTGTGGTGGACCTCTGTCTTGACTGTTCTCTCAAGTTTAGCATGGGAAAGTGCGTCTAGTGAATGACACAGCATCGGTCTTGGAACATTTCAAATGGTTAAGTAATTGAAGCTAGGAAGTTGTTTTTTTTACAACATTTCTTGTGCTTTATGCAATACAGTATATTGTGTGCATGTATTTATGTAGAACTGGTTTAGACATTTACATTTGTCAATATTGTGCTCTTCTAGACTAATGATATGGCCCTTTGCTTTGGCTTAGTCTGAAGCAGTTTATCTGATGAAGGTAGTGAGTCAGCTGACTAAAACTTATATTCAATAACGTTGTAGGAAGAGACTGTCACATTTGCCCAAAAATGTGTTAACTGATTTTAACATAAATACATTTTTATAGAGAGTTGGGAAGACAGTTGAGACAACTTGACAATTTTCATTGAGATTTTCCTCTGTTACTTTCCAAATCTCAGTTTACACAGGGTCTCATAAGAGCTTGTTTGTAATGTTAAATTGGGTCCTAGGGACAGGGAGTAATGTGGTGATGTGCTGTAGTTCATTCATGAATTGAGACTGCCTCAAGGGAGCACTGTGAGTGTCTGTGAGGCACCATGCCAGCGAGACAGTGACTCAGTTTAGGCTGAGCTCTTTTGGTGGTGAACTCTATGTGGTTCTAGTCCGTGATCTGACCTCGGCTCCAGAGCTTGCACCAGTCTCAGAGGAGCTCAACTTGAGATACTGAAGCCTCCTGGGTTTCAGTGAGGATTGTGACAGCAGCAGGAGAAGTGCATTGAAATCAGCTCATGCAACAGGCTCAAACAGGACGGTAAATCCACATAATAGTAAACTCTGAAAGCCTGCTGTCATAGACATTCTTCCTCTAAAGTGTGCAATGAGGGCAGTGTGTTTGATGCTGACTGCCTTATTGATGCTGGAATGTGTGTGCCGGAGTGACACCATGTCCACCTGTAAGTCTCTGGACTTGGAGCTGGTGAAAAGGAAACGTATTGAGGCCATCCGTGGACAGATACTGAGCAAGCTGCGGCTGCCCAAGGAGCCAGAGGTTGACCAGGAGGGAGACACTGAGGAGGTCCCAGCTTCCCTGATGTCCATCTACAACAGCACAGTGGAGCTGAGTGAGGAGCAGGTGCACACGTATATACTGCCTAATTCGGATGCAGAGGAGGAGGCATACTTTGCAAAGGAGGTCCACAAGTTCAACATTAAACAAAGTGAGTAGATAAATCCATGCATGCTGTCTACATGCACACACATCCTGCTGCTTACACAGGCTTTGGCTTGTCAAGTTAAAGTGGATGCTTCTCTAGCCTCACTTCAGTCAAGTATAGGCGTGTTAAATGGTTGATGTGTGTAGGGGGATCTTCAAAGGCCGATTTAAGATATAAACCCTAGCTAACCACAGGCCTTCACCATGGTAATTGCATAGCAATGCAAAAAAAGTAGGCATTATATATATATATATATATATATATATATATTTTGCTTGTTGTCATAATCTTTCATCATCACAACCATATTTGGAGTGAAATAACATTAGACCATACTGTCATTTACAATGTGGAGGGTAAGATGGATGAGGCCAGTGGTTTCCTCTGACTGATTACTGCGTGCTTATTCTGGTTATCTGAATAGCTGGCAGGAAGGAACACTTGACTTAGTACGTGCTGTTAAATGACTCAGGTTCTGCCCTCGAAAATAAAAGGTCTGCTATCGCTGTATACCATGAAGCATCTGTCTAACTTTTCACCACCCTGGATTGAGGAGCGCAGGATGATGCAGAGAGGTTTGGTAGACATGCAAATTATTATTAAGGCTATTTCAACCTTGTCGCATGTTGTGAATAAGATACATTTGAAGTGGTGCTGTAGTTTATGACTAAGCAAATGCATAAACTGCAGTTGGTGGAACATTTTTAGGATGTACATTTGTATAATTATGTCCTTTAGATAAGGCTGTTGACTGAAAATGGGTGTTTCTTCCATTGGTTTACTGAACTGACTGCAATGGCCCTGTCTGCTGTGTGTAAAACCACGGCCTGCGTCAACCTTTTACCTCTCCCTACCAGATGTTTCCTTCCCTTTGCTGGGTTCTTCCCCCTTTCTGTCTAAAAGACAGTATAAATCTCTACATTGTAAACTTGTTGTCCAGGCAGTAACTCTGAGCAGGTTAGGTCTGCGCCAGAAGCTCTCAGGACCGTGCCCTCTGATTAGATTATTTTTGATGCCGCTGGTTTATTGTAATACAGCAGCATGGTGTGATCTAGCTTCCAGAGCAGAGCCTCACTTCCTCAGCGGCCCTGTCAATCTGTAATTATTGTTACAGACTCACAGGGGTAATTTTGGCTCCGGCGGATAGCATTTGAGGCCAAACCTGAAACTGCATTCGCCTCTCTCTGAGAGTGTCTTTATATAACAGAATCTATCCACAATAGTTCTATTACCGGTACTATGGTAAAATGCAGCTTCTCTTTCGGTTTCTCTTTCTTTCTCTATACCCCCTCTCCCACACTGACAGGTCCAGTAGTAGAAAGTACAAAAAAATCATTTTGACTCTCCTTCTTTCCAAGGTGAGAACACCAGTAAGCACCAGATGCTCTTCAACATGTCTGAGATGCGGTCAGTATTGGGGACTGATCGACTGCTCTCTCAAGCTGAGCTCCGTCTCCTCATCAAGAACCGTGGCATGAATGAAGGCAGCGAGCAGAGACTGGAACTCTACAGAGGAGTTGGAGATAAGGCACGTTACCTGAAGTCCCATTTTGTCTCCAAGGAATGGGCCAATCGCTGGGTGTCCTTTGATGTTACACAGACTCTGAATGAGTGGCTGCAAGGGGCTGGTAAGGTACAATTTTTAGGGTTGTAGATACAGTGGGGCAAAAAAGTATTTAGTCAGCCACCAATTGTGCAAGTTCTCCAACTTAAAAAGATGAGAGAGGCCTGTAATTTTCATCATAGGTACACTTCAACTATGACAGACGAAATGAGAAAAAGAAATCCAGAAAATCACATTGTAGGATTTTTTATGAATTTATTTGCAAATTATGGTGGAAAATAAGTATTTGGTCAATAACAAAAGTTTATCTCAATACTTTGTTATATACCCTTTGTTGGCAATGACAGAGGTCAAACGTTTTCTGTAAGTCTTCACAAGGTTTTCACACACTGTTGCTGGTATTTTGGCCCATTCCTCCATGCAGATCTCCTCTAGAGCAATGATGTTTTGGGGCTGTCGCTGGGCAACACGGACTTTCAACTCCCTCCAAAGATTTTCTATGGGGTTGAGATCTGGAGACTGGCTAGGCCACTCCAGGACCTTGAAATGCTTCTTCTGAAGCCACTCCTTAGTTGCTCGGGCGGTGTGTTTGGGATCATTGTCATGCTGAAAGACCCAGCCACGTTTCATCTTCAATGCCCTTGCTGATGGAAGGAGGTTTTCACTCAAAATCTCACGATACATGGCCCCATTCATTCTTTCCTTTACACGGATCAGTCGTCCTGGTCCTTTGCAGAAAAACAGCCCCAAAGCATGATGTTTCCACCCCCATCCTTCACAGTAGGTATGGTGTTCTTTGGATGCAACTCAGCATTCTTTGTCCTCCAAACACGACGAGTTGAGTTTTTACCAAAAAGTTCTATTTTGGTTTCATCTGACCATATGACATTCTCCCAAT
The DNA here is from genome assembly GCA_030435695.1 of Brachymystax lenok tsinlingensis. Taxonomy (NCBI): domain Eukaryota; kingdom Metazoa; phylum Chordata; class Actinopteri; order Salmoniformes; family Salmonidae; genus Brachymystax; species Brachymystax lenok. The sequence goes on from CM059787.1 coordinate 15,393,968, forward strand.
CCTCATCTGGATCATCCAAATGCTCTCTAGCAAACTTCAGACGGGCCTGAACATGTACTGGCTTAAGCAGGGGACACGTCTGGCACTGCAGGATTTGAGTCCCTGGCGGCGTAGTATGTTACTGATGGTAGGCTTTGTTACTTTGGTCCCAGCTCTCTGCAGGTCATTCACTAGGTCCCCCCGTGTGGTTCTGGGATTTTTGCTCACCGTTCTTGTGATCATTTTGACCCCACGGGGTGAGATCTTGCGTGGAGCCCCAGATCGAGGAAGATTATCAGTGGTCTTGTATGTCTTCCATTTCCTAATAATTGCTCCCACAGTTGATTTCTTCAAACCAAGCTGCTTACCTATTGCAGATTCAGTCTTCCCAACCTGGTGCAGGTCTACAATTTTGTTTCTGGTGTCCTTTGACAGCTCTTTGGTCTTGGCTATAGTGGAGTTTGGAGTGTGACTGTTTGAGGTTGTGGACAGGTGTCTTTTATACTGATAACAACTTCAAACAGGTGCCATTAATACAGGTAACGAGTGGAGGACAGAGGAGCCTCTTAAAGAAGAAGTTACAGGTCTGTGAGAGCCAGAAATCTTGCTTGTTTGTATGTGACCAAATACTTATTTTCCACCATAATTTGCAAATAAATTCATTAAAAATCCTACAATGTGATTTTCTGGATTTATTTCCTCATTTTGTCTGTCATAGTTGAAGTGTACCTATGATGAAAATTACAGGCCTCTCTCATCTTTTTAAGTGAGAGAACTTGCACAATTGGTGGCTTACTAAATACTTTTTTGCCCCACTGTATAATTACATAACACAAACAGTATGTTGCAATACAGACAATCATATCCTGTTACAAATCTGTGTCTGATTGAAGTGGCAAAGCAGGTGAAAGAACTGTCCAACAGACCTTTACACCTTAAACAGTATACCTATTCCTTCAGGTTTAAAAATCAGTTTGATACACTATTATATTAGCATTTTTGCAACACTTTACAGGAGAGGAGCAAGGATTCGAATTGAAGTTGCCTTGTGATTGTGGGAAACAAATGGAGCAATTCCTCTTCGAAATATCAGGTATTTGCAGTTTACTCCATTCACTGTATTGAAATCAACTCAAGCCATACGTTTTCTGCCAAAACCTCCACTGTGAATCTCTTGCCTGACAGGTTTCAATGTTTTATACGATAGGGATGAACAAGCTGAGGGGAGATACAGAAACAATCGCCATGAAAATGCCATCAAAGCCTCACATTTTACTGATGTCACTTCCTGTGGAACGCCACAGCCAGCTAAGCTCTCGGAAGAAACGACAAACCACTACTGAAGAGATCTGCTCAGAGTGAGACTATCCTTTATTCCAACGGCCCAAGAGAACATTTAGAATGATCAAGTCATGTCTCTTAAATGTGTACTAACAAAGTTGATCTCTTTTGGCAGATAGATATACTGTAGACCTACTTAGAGGCCCTGTTAACACCCTCTTAACGCCCTGTTAGCTCCCTGTTAACTCCCTGTTAATGCCCTATAACTCCCTGTTTGTAAGAAATAAGGTGTATAACTGACAGGTGTGTGTACCCCCCAGCAAATCGGAGAGTTGCTGTGTGCGAAGACTTTACATTGACTTCCGTAAGGACCTGGGCTGGAAGTGGATCCATGAACCCACTGGCTATTTTGCTAACTATTGCATCGGCCCCTGCACCTATATATGGAACACAGAAAATAAGTATTCCCAGGTAATGCTACCAGTCATGTTTCTATAGATGTCCCTATTGTTTACTGTATTTAAAGGATCTGTACAGTTGGGGTGTTCAGTAATCAGACGCTGTATAGCCACGGGGGGAGATGGTCTGTTCAGTGAGACATCTAGTGTTGTTTACCCAACCACAGGTACTGGCTCTGTATAAGCACCACAACCCCGGAGCCTCTGCCCAACCTTGCTGTGTTCCACAGGTCTTGGAGCCCCTACCCATTATCTATTATGTGGGGAGACAACACAAGGTCAGTGAATACTGTATAGTTAGAAGTATCAAATTAAACTCTCATAACATCCTCACCGAATTGAAATCATAGTCAACACAGCTGCTGGGTTTGAAAACTTATTTATAATGTCTATCCATTGAATGTACTTTTTTTTCCACAGGTGGAGCAGTTGTCCAATATGATTGTTAAGTCCTGCAAGTGTAGCTAGAATTACTGCACATATCTCTCCATTTTCTTGTCCATCGTATTTCTTTGTACTCATGGAGATACAAAATGGGGGGCTGATTCTATTTGATGCCGCTGGTTTAGTGTAAACTGCTTGTCCCTTGGGAATCAGGATGTAGTCAAGACATTCATTTACGAAGGGTACTATTATAATTTGACATGTTTGGGTGGTGTCTCTAGTCTGCATTTTTTATTTAGCTTTTGCCAGCAGAGAATTTGTTTATGTTTAGTGATTTGTTAATGTTTTCTTATTTTATTTTAAATATATGTAGTGGTTTAAAAACAAATTGTAATAGACTTGTCAATGCCCTGGATGTGTCAATAGTCTTGACTTATTGTCACTGTGTTGCAGTATTAGTGCTCCCTGGGAAATATAGAGGAAAGAGAGAGGCTAAGACGGGATTAGTTTGGATTTACTGTTACTTAAAATAATGAATGTACAATAGCATCAACTTCCTCTTCAATATTTTTGTCATTCATCTCTTTTGAATAAATGTATCTGCATTACACCACTTATCAAGTCTTTAACAAGATGGCGCCGATAGAGATGGCAGCTTTGCTTCAAGTCCTTAGGAAACTGTGCAGTATTTAGTTTTTTTTTTATGTATTATTTCTTACATTGTTAGCCCAGAAAACCTTAAGTGTTATTACATACAGCCGGGAAGAACTATTGGATATCAGAGAGACGTCAACTTACCAACACAACCAGCACTACGACCAGGAATACAACTTTCCCAAAGCGGATCCTTTGTCTGCACCTCCCAGGGTATTTGAACTGATTCCAGAGGCCGACCCAAAACAACGCCGTCAGAGGAGAGGGTGCCGGAGCGGTCTTCTAGTAAGGCTTCGGATGCGCGCACACCACCCACCGCTTTCGAGTATATTACTCGGTAATGTCCAGTCCCTAGTTAACAAAGTCGACGAAATTAGGGCAAGAGTTGCTTTCCAAAGAGGTATCCGGGATTATAACATACTCTGTTTCACAGAGACATGGCTAGCTGGGGACATGCTGTCGGAGTCTGTACAGCCAACGGGATTTTCAGTTATCGTCACAGCCGTGTATATCCCCCCCACAAGCGGATACCAAGACGGCCATCAACGAACTTCACTGGACTTTATGCAAACTAGAAACCATATATCCTGAGGCTGCATTTATTGTAGCTGGGGATTTTAACAAAGCTAATCTGAGAACAAGGCTACCTAAATTCTATCAGCATATCGATTGCAGAACAGGAGCGAGTAACACACTCAACCACTGCTACTCTAACTTCCCGCGATGCATACAAGGCCCTCCCCCGACCGCCTTTTGGCAAATCTGACCATGACTCCATCTTGTTGCTCCCCTCCAGAGGGTGGTGCGGTCTGCCCAACGCATCACCAGGGACAAACTACCTGCCCTCAAGGACACCTACAGCACCCGATAACACAGGAAGGCCAAAAAGATCATAAGGACAACAACCACTCGAGCCACTGCCTGTTCACCCTGCCATCATCCAGAAGGCGAGGTCAGTACAGGTGCATCAAAGCTAGCACCAAGAGACTGAAAAACAGCTTCTATCTCAGGGCCATCAGACTGTTAAATAGCTAGGCAGCTTCTACCCGGTTACATAAGCCTGCACCTTAGAGGCTGCTGCCCCATATACATAGACTTGAAATCACTGGCCACTTTAATAATGGAACACTAGTCACTAATAATGTTTACATATTTTTGCTTTACTCATCTCATATCTATATACTGTATTCTATTCTACTGTATTTTAGTCTATGCCACTCCGACATTGCCTATCCTAATATTTATTCCTAAATTCCATTATTTTACTTTTAGGTTGTGTGTACTGTTGTGAATTGTTAGATATTACTGCACTGTTGGAGCTAGAAACACAAGCAGTTTGCTACACCCTCAATAACATCTGCTAAACATGTGTATGTGACAAATAAATTTTGATTTGATTATTGGTCTTATAAATGCAGTTGAACCTGAGGTGAGGAAGAATGTTTTAGGCCTACCAGAGGTTCTCCTATAATCAAACAATATAAAGCTAATCTTTATAAAAAAATATATTCTGATGAAAAAAAATATGAATTAGCCTCCTTCTGTACACCTATATCTGTATAGCATACGCAGTAGCCTGTCTTACAAGGATAAATAAATGCATGTTGGTGTGTTGTAGCATGCCGCCGGCATATCTATCTATCTATATTTATATTATATTATCATCAGTGGACGTCTAAGCCTATAGACCTATGCATGCAATGTCCTGATTCATTTAGTGCTAAAATGTCCGACAGCTGAACTGATGGACAATTAGGGACAATTCAAAATGTACTGGGGGAAGGGGGGCTGGTCCAAATCCATGTGTCATTAAACCCCCAACATTAAATATTTTCACAGGACCCTCCCCTTGTACTCCTCCTCTTAGAATGAACTCAAAATAATGTTTATGGCCACATAACAATACCTGTAGCTACCCTGTGTTTATAAATGTGGATTACAACTTTGCTACTTCAGCATGAATTTGTGGCACGGTTGATGTCACATAGAGCTTTGGGCTAGAAAATTGATGGTTTGCCGAACACCACGGACGAGCTAATAGCTCTCCCTGCCTGTTTCATTAGACCTACACTACGATCAGAGCCGGCAGCAGACAATCAGGTGGAAATCAGATTTTCAAAATGTTGATACTTTATTTAGAATTACACTGAACAAAAATATAAACGTAACATATAACAATTAAAAATATTTTACTAAGTTACAGTTCACATAAGGAAATCAGTAAATTTAAATAAATTCCTTAGGCCCTAATCTATAGATTTCACATGACTGGGAATACAGATATTTCCTGGAGGCCATACACGCCATCTGCCCGGCAGTGGAGGTTCTAGACCCTTTCAACTGGGGGGGCCAAGCTGGGGCCAGTTGTACTGTTAGAGGGGCCAGTTACATTAGACGTTATTGTTGTCATATTGTTTTCTTCACTTGATTGCAGGCATTAGGAGGCAAAAGACCATGTCCCTCTAGTAAATGTGTGGGTTTAATTAGTGTTCCGCGTTGCCACTGTCTAATAACGGATGTAAAAAAAGAACGATAGCAAGAATTAGTTATGCAAAAATTATTTCATACTCCACATTTAGGGGGGCCACAAGGGGGTCCAAAATTGTTGTCACAGGGGCACTGGCCCCCTCCCAGAACCGCCAGTGCTGCCCGGTACAGTTGAAACCGGGATTCATCAGTGAAGGTCACACTTCTCCATCAAAGGGTGTAGCGAAATGCTTGTTCCTAGCTCCAACAGTGCAGAAGTTTCTAACAATTCACAACAATACACACAAATCTAAAAGTACATTTTTTTATTAAGAAATATATAAATATTAGGACGAGCAATATCGGAGTGGCATTGACTAGAATACAGCAGAATAGTATACCCCATAGATGGAAGTTCCCATTCAAGTCAGGACTGGCAGCCATTGCTAGTGTACCCATGAGTTTAACAGTCAAAGTGCCAGGATTAGAGGTTCTGAAGTCCTTCAATGGATTATATCTATGGCCACAATTTAACAAGCTGTTCTATATTTGGCACGCATGCTGCCCAAATTGCAGCCTACCTGACTAAGTGCTTGTGATAACTTAATCCACAGCAATTTTTTAGAAGCTATTGATCCTCTAGCAAAATGATGCTCTCTGGCGTAGTATTTTAAATTATTTTATTTATGTCTGTTCGGACAGGAGTAATTTAATTTAGGGGGAAATAATTTTTTAATAGCCTCATTTTGTCAAAATTATTTACACTTATCACCAGGTGCTGCAGCACCCTTACTTCCCGCAGCACCCTTACTTCCCGCAAATATGGACACAGAGGTGGGGGTGTTTGTTTAATTTGGAATGTTTTTATTTTAATATTTACCACTGTAGCAGTGCTTTGTACAAGAGAGAGAGAGAGAGAGAGAAGGAGCGATGTCAATATAGCATCACCCTCACCATATTTGCAGAGATCATTTTTCTAATGCAATCACACTGATACATATGACTATCATTCACATTACACGTAAATTGTAATCAACTAGCCCTACTATTGTTGCTAGGCAGTTCAAACTGAACAGTTGGCTGGGTGATTGTTGCTAAACATGGCACACTACCTGGCCTCAGAGCATTTTGTATTATTCTGTACGTAATTCCGAGATACCCCATTTATACTGAACAAAAATATAAACGCAACATGTAAAGCGTTGGTCCCATGTTTCATGAACTGTAATAAAATATCCCAGAAATGTTCCATATCCACAATAAGCTTATTTCTCTAAAATGTTGTGCACAAATTTGTTTACATCCCTGTTAGTGACTATTTATCCTTTGCCAAGATAGTCCCTCCACCTGACAGGTGTGGCATACCAAGAAGCTGATTAAACAGCATGATCATTACACAGGTGCAACTTGTGCTGGTGACAATAAAAGGCCACTTAAAAATGAGCAGTTTTGTCACACAACACAATGCCACAGATGTCTCAAATTTTAAGGGAGCGTGCAATTGGCATGCTTTCTGCAGCAAAGTCCACCAGAGCTATTGCCAGAGAATTTAATGTTAATTTCTCTACCATAAGCCACCTCCAATGTCATTTTAGAGAATTTGGTAGTATGCCCTCCCACGCCCACCCATGGCTGCGCCCTCATGTGAAATCCATAGATTAAGGCCTAATTTATTCATTTCAATTGACTGATTTAATTATATGAACTGTAAATCAGTAAAATCTATGAAATTGTTGCATTTATATTTTTGTTCAGTATATGTTATGAAATAGCAAAAGGTACCATGTTACGAATTTACAAACCATACAATATATTACAAATGTGCAAAACGTACAGTATGCTACAAGGTTAGGCTTAACTAAAAGGGTTAAGGTTAGGGGAAGGTTTAGCTAACATGTTAAGCAGTTGCAAAGTAGCTAAGAAGTAGTAGAAAGTTGCTAATTAGCTAAAATTCTCAAGTTGTCTGTAATGACATTCGACCTTTGGGTTGCTAGACGTTCACGTTAGACGCCCACCCAGGGGCGGCAGGAAGCCTAGTGGTTAGTGTTGGGCCAGTAAGCGAAAAATGATCGAATCCCCGAGTTGACAAGGTAAAAATCTGTCGTATGTAACCATACCATACCAAAAGTAACATATCATAGTATGATTAATCGAACCCCCTCAATGTTACAATCGGCTAGCCGCGCAAAGCCGCCAAACAAAAATGCAATAATTGCATAGCATGTTGCGCCAAAATAGTAAAGGCTACCGTACGGAACTTTTAAAGGACATTCCCGCGTTGTTAATGAGCACATCCAATCCGCCATAAGTCTTCTGCAGAAAGTTACTCAGTTGCTTGGCGCTGCCCTGGTCGCAGATATCAAGGCGGTGGTAAGCAACTTCAAATCCTTCGGACTTCAGCATCTTCACTGCCTCATTTCCAAGTTTCTCATTTCGAGCAGTAAGAATAACATCCCTGGTAAATTTTGCCTTGCAAAGCTCCCTCACAATCGCAAATCCTATGCCTTTATTGGCACCGGTAACTACTGCCATTTTTTTTTACATTTCATTCGCTCTCCAAATCTTTATTTTTGTAAAGAAAATAGTTAATGTAGCCTAACTATTCAAATCATGTAATTAACCGCACTGTGGTTGTAGTATGCGGACGTGTAGCCTACGCTGATCTGGGAGTAGACAACATTGATTTAGAGTAAAGTCAATCTTATTGGCTACTTTTGCGAACAAAGGAATGTGCACAGTCACTCTGACAGATGAAGTTGTGTAGCCAAGTAGATCAAATACCCACATATGATACAATGGGAGGGAAAGGGCATATTATATTTATATAAGACGGGAGAGGTTAGCCTATGTACGCACAGTTCAGACGCCGAATTTATGGCGAGTCAACTGAATAGAAATGAACGGCTCATATCCACACGATACATCAACCTCTTGCCTTCCGGTGGAACTCATTTGTTGTCAACGGAGCTGATCGCAACAGTACATTAGGGGATCCGCACGAGGCTGCGGTGCGCTCTGTGTACCGCATGGCATTCAATATTTTCAGGCAGTGTTAAGAGCTTTGTTTGACATACTGATTGGTTTCATATATAGAGATGGATAGAGGACTCTTTATATCTCTGCCATTATAGCATATGTGGCAGCAATTCCATTTCAATTGAAGGGGCTTTATTGGCGTGGGAAACATATGTTTACATTGCCAAAGCAAGTGGAAATGGATAAACAAAAGTGAACAGTAAATATTACAGTTCCAAAATAATAAAGGCATTTCAAATGTCATTATGTATATATACCGTGTTGTAACAATGTGCAAATAGTTAAAGTAAAAAAAGGGAAAATAAATATGGGTTGTATTTACAATGGTGTCTATTTAGGGCCAAATAGCATTCTAGTTTGCTCAGTTTTTTTTGTTAATTCTTTCCAATGTGTCAAGTAGTTATCTTTGTGTTTTCTCATGATTTGGTTGGGTCTAATTGTGTTTCTGTCCTAGGGCTCTGTGGGGTCTGTTTGTGTTTATGAACAGAGCCCCAGGACCAGCTTGCTTAGGGGACTCTTCTCCAGGTTCATCTCTCTGTAGGTGATGCCTTTGTTATGGAAGGTTTGGGACTTGCTTCCTTTTTAGGTGGTTGTAGAATTAAATGGCTCTTTTCTGGATTTGGATAATTAGCGGGTATCGGCCTTATTCTGCTCTGCATGCATTATTTGGTGTTTTACGTTGTACGTGGAGGATAGTTTTGCAGAATTCTGCGTGCAGAGTCTCAATTTGGTGTTGGTCTCATTTAGTTAATTCTTGGTTGGTGAGCGGACCCCAGACCTAACAACCATAAAGGGCAATGGGTTCTATAACTGATTCAAGTATTTTTTGGTAATTTGGTAAAAATCCAATTTGACATTTGCTCAGTAATTTCACTGAGGAAATGTACAAGTCCACTGTTAATGATAATGCAGAGGATTTTCCCAAGGTTGCTGTTGACACATATCCCACGGTAGTTTTTGTGGTCAAATTTGTCTTCACTTTTGTGGATTGGGGTTATCAGTCCTTGGTTCCAAATATTGGGGATGATGCCAGAGCTGAGGATGATGTTAAAGAGTTTAAGTATAGCCAATTGTAATTTTTGGTCTGTATATTTTATCATTTCATTTAGGATACCATCAACACCACAGGCCTTTTTGGGTTGGAGGGTTTGTATTTTGTCTTGTAGTTTGTTCAATGTAATTGGAGAATCCAGTGGGTTCTTGGTAGTCGTTAATAGCTGATTCTAAGATTTTTTTATTGATCATGTATATGTTTTTTTCTGTTTGTTTCTTTTTTTATATAGCCAAAAAGATTGGAGAAGTGGTTTATCCATACATCTCTGTTTTGGATAGATAACTCTTTGTGTTTGTTTAGTGTGTTCCAATTTTCCCAGAAGTGGTTCGATTCTATGGATTCTTCAATTACATTGAGCTGATTTCTAACGTGCTGTTCCTTCTTTTTTCCGTAGTGCATTTCTATATTGTTTTAGTGATTCACCATAGTGAAGGCGTAGACTCAGGTTTTCTGTGTCTCCATGAATTTGGTTGGATAGGTTTCTCAATTTCTATCGTAGGTTTTTGCATTCTTCGTCAAACCATTTGTCATTGTTGTACATTTTCTTAGGTTGTCTACTTATTTGATAGGGAAACAGAAAGGTAAAATATACTGTTTAGGCTTTCTACTGCCAAGTTTACACCTTCACTATTACAGTGAAATGTTTTGTCAAGAAAGTTGTCTAAAAGGGATTTAATTTGTTGTTGCCTATTTATTTTTTGGTATGTTTTTACACTACTTTCCTTCCATCTATAAAATGTCTTAATATTGTACAGTTGCTTAGGCTTTGATGCCTCATGACTGAGTATTGCTCTGTTCAGGTAGACTGTGATTTTGCTGTTGATAGGGGTGTTAGTGGGCTGACTGTGAATGCTCTGAGAGACTGGGTTGAGGTCAGTGATGAAGTAATCTACAGTACAACTGCCAAGGGATGAGCTGTAGGTGTACCTACCATAGGAGTCTCCTCGAAGCTTACCATTGACTATGTACAGACCCAGCGTGCGACAGAGCTGCAGGAGTTGTGACCCATTTTTGTTGGTTGTTTTGTCATAGTTGTGTCTAGGGGTGCATATTTGGGAGGGAATACTGTCTCCTCCAGGTAAGTGTTTGTCCCCCTGTGTGCTGAGAGTGTCTGGTTCTTGTTCACTGGCATTTAGGTCGCCACAGACTAGTACATGTCCCTGGGCCTGGAAATGGTTGATCTCCCCCTCTAGGATGGAGAAGCTGTCATCGTTAAAGTATGGGGATTCTATTGGCGGGATATCTGTTAAAATAATTTCCTTATTAATTTCTATCCAGATGTAAAATGTTCCTGTTTTGACTAATTTAATAGTCTGCTCTATACCAAATTAGCATACCCCCTGAGTCTCTTCCCTATTTCACACCTGATAGTTTGGTAGATGGGATACCAGCTCTCTGTAACCTAGAGGACTACCAGCTCTCTGTAACCCAGAGGACTACCAGCTCTCTGTAACCCAGAGGACTACCAGCTCTCTGTAACCCAGAGGACTACCAGCTCTCTGTAACCCAGAGGACTACCAGCTCTCTGTAACCCAGAGGACTACCAGCTCTCTGTAACCCAGAGGACTACCAGCTCTCTGTAACCTAGAGGGCATACCATGTTTCTTGTAGGATGACAGTGTCTGTATTTCCAATTTATTTGATGAAGTCTGGGTTCCTGCTCTTTAGGCCAAAGGCATATGACCTCAGACTTTATATTCCAGGATCAGATAGTAAAAGCTTTGTGTCCCATAGTGTCTAGTGTTGTTTTCATGCGGTTTAGGCCCGGACCATTACAGCAGGTCTGAGCATCTGATACATACCTCTTAGGTCGCAGGATGGGGCTTAGGCTATATAGGGTGTGGCCAGGGTTTGTTTGGGGTGGTCTCAGCTGGTTGGGGTGTGGCTGGTGAAGCTGTGGTCTGGGTGTAGGTCCTCTTGGCATGGGTTCTCGGGAAGGGGTCTTGCAGGACTGAGAGGGTGTCTCGCTGGTCTGGGCGGGGTGTCTGTGGCTCTGTTGCTCCTGTGTGAGGTGCTGGGGCTGCGGTTGAGGGTGACATCCTTCAGGGTGCTGGCAAAAGTTGGGATTGCTGCCTTGTAGAGGTGGACCTGGTTGTAAAGGTTGTTCATGTCCAGGGTGGAGTGGTGGGTCAGGTAGACATTAGGTTTTGAGGCACAGTCCCGGGAAATGCTTGCAGGAGGACATTTCTTTTTTTGCTGAGTTTATTTGCCATTTGAGTCCACGAGGAGCACAATTTCTGGCTTTTGTGTGTCCTCAGTGGATGTGTGGGGGTTGTCAGGAGGGCTATTGGGGGAGCTGTCACGGGGGCTGTTAGGAGTGGGTGTGGTCTGCTGAGTTGGTGGGTCTTGTGTTGTCTGTCCCATTGTGGTGTTGAGGTTGTAGTTTGGGTCTGAGGTGGACTGTTCTACTGGCTTCTCTGGGGGAGTGTCCTGCTCTCTGTCACACCTCAGCTTTCCCACCTCCTCCTTCAGTGCTGTTAGCCGTGCCATGTGTTTCTCTACCTCCTCCTTCACTGCATTTAGCTGTGCCATGTGTTCCTCTCTCTCCTCAAGTTCTCTCACCTCAGTCCGGAGTGCAGCCAGCTCTCTTAGACAGACGTCCATCACCACATTCAGCCCTCCAGGTCTTGGTGGATGGGGGGGGGGGTGTTGTTGTGCTGGTCTGTTATGTGGCTCTGTTCTCTCTGCTACCGCACGGCAAGCGGTACCTGAGCGTCAAGTCTAGGTCCAAAAGGCTTCTACCCCCAAGCCATAAAACTCCTGAACAGCTAACAAATGGCTCCACAGACTATTTGCATTGACCCCCCATCCAACCACCCCCATTCTTTACGCTGCTGCTACTCTGTTAATTACCCATGCATATTTACTTTACCTCTACCTACATGTACATATTACCTCAATTACCTCGACTAACCTGTGCCCCCTCAAATTGACTCTGTACCGGTACCCCCTGTACATAGACTCGTTACTGTTGCGTTATTGTTGCTCTTTATTTTGAAATATTATTTTTTTTACTTCAGTTTATTTTAGTAAATACTTAACACGTATTTTTCTTAACTGCATTGTTGGTTAAGGGCTTGTAAGTAAGCATTTCACCTGTTGTATTCGGCGCATGTGACAAATACCATTTCATTTGATTTCTGACTGGATTGTGTGGACCTAGCTCTCTGAGCTCCACCATGTCTCTCTCCAGCTCTGTGAATGTATCCATCTCAATGATGGAGGAGCAGTGCAGTTGTGGGACCTGGGTGTGTTCAGTTCTGGGGGGGGACTACTATCCTCATCTGCAGGACAGTTTGAAGAGGTGTGATCAGACTCAGGATGGGGGAGTCATCACCGAGAGAGAGCTTTTCCTGCTGTGCTCTCTCTTTATCCTGTAAAAGTCCTGCTGGAACTGCTTGAGGATGCCCTGCACCATTACTGTCCCAGACTTGTACATATTTACAGAGGTTGTTTCAATTTCCTCAATGTCTAGTATTCTGAGTATCCACCCTGGGCCAATACAGTCTCTCTTGACATAGGGGTAATGTGCTCTTATAGCACTGTACAAAAACATGAGCTGGCGCACACCCAGAAAACAGTTTGTGTGGAGGTGCTGACTAACGGCGAATAAACTATACACTATCAAAATAAAGAACGTCGCACACTACATATACACTCTCCCAACAGTTTAATGGGTATTTACCAATGTTTCGGCATCACTGTTCCTTCCTCAGGGTAATGTCATAAATATTTGAACCAGGTTATATAGACAAACAGTGTAATCAATGACAGTGGTGAGGGGTGTGTCGTATTGATAAAGTTAATTACAATTAATTAGTGACACTGTTAAAAAAGATTATATAGTATATGGCATATTAAATATATTCTATTGTTATCATATAGAATCATAATGGAATATTGTACATCATATTGGCATTAACATACATTATTGTTTCATTCAATTTCACATCATTTTGTAATCCATTTTTGTTACATATAATATTGGTTCAACCTTGATATATATCGAACGTCATAAACAGGGGGAACATATTGGCTATATACTTAATGATCTGTAAAGATAAAGTAGAGACGAGAGAATGGCTCTTAAGGACTTACAGTCAGATCCTTCCATTATCATAAAGAAATGTGACAACGGAGGAGGAATTTGTATACAAAACAAATGCGACTATGTGAATGAATGTCCCGACAACTATCTAAAGGTGACTTCTATCACAAACTGAATTGTGGTCCTACCCTGGAATTCCAGCATAATATCTCATCCACAGTGGAAAGCTGTTTGGAATCAGGACAAATCACTAAACAAGAAGTTGAATTTCTATGTGTGAAATTCCCCAAGATACCAACTTTCTATACAGCCGCGAAATTACACAAACAAGTATCTCCTCCTCCAGGTAGACCCATTGTAGCAGCAATTGACTCTGTGACATCCAACATTTCTAATTTTGTGGATTACCACATTAAACCGATGGTTGAGAATCTCCCATCTTATGTCAAAGACACTAGTCACATGATCTCATTGATAGAGGGCATAGGAAGGATACCAGAGGGCTCCCTGCTGGCCACTTTTGATGTGGAGAGCTTGTACACTAACATCCCCCACACTGGAGGCTTGCAGGCACTGCAACACTTCCTTCAGCAGAGAGACTCCACCCTTGTTCCATCCAATGATTGCATCTTTCTGAACTGGTATTATCCCATAACTATTTTGTCTTTGAGTCAGATTTTTTCCTTCAAATTCGGGGTGTAGCCATAGGCTCCCCTTTTCCCCCAACTATGCTAACCTGTATGTGGGACAATTTGAAGAAACATTCCTTTTTAAAACAGACACACACCCCTTACTTTCTAAAATCCTCCTATGGAAGAGATACCTAGATGATGTCTTTGTGCTCTGGGAAGGAAGTCAGCAGGAACTTAATGAATTCCAAATTCTACTAAATGAGAGCTCTGAATACCTCAAATTCACCATGCAGACTGATGAGAGAAAAATAAACTACCTGGACTTATGGATCATCAAAGAGAATGATGCATTACACACAGACTTATACACAAAGCCCACAGATCGCAACACCTTGCTATGTGCGGATAGTATGCATCCCCTTCCCTTCAAGAATGGTCTACCATTTAGCCAGTTATGCAGAGTTAAACAAATCTGTGGCCACCAGTCAGATTTTGATAGCAATGCTAAAAAAAAAAAATGACAGAGACATTCAAAATGAGAGGCTACAAGGACAAAACTCTTGATGCAGCAATGATGAAAATATCTCAAAAACCAAGAGAGGAATTACTAAAAAATCAACCAAAGAAGAAAAACAACGCAACTGTCTTTTGTACTAATACACCAAAGGTTCGGAGAAAATTAAAGCAATCCTGAAAAAACACCAAAACAATTGCACACCTCTTCAAGGAACCCCCAATGGTGGTCTATAAGCGTGGTTGCAATATTGGAGATAGTTTGGTGAGATCTGACATGCCCCCTGAGCCTACTCAGACACTCTTGACACCTATCCCAAATGGAAACTACAAATGTGGCTCATGCGCACAGTGTAATAGCACAAGAAAACATCCTTCTTTACACACCCCCATACAGGTGGAAAGATCTCTGTGAGGGGTATCATCTCATGTAAGACCAAGGCAGTAATCTATCTCACCTGTTCATGTGGCAAAGCCTATGTAGGACAAACCAAGAGACAATTAAAGCAGCGCATAGCTGAACACTACAGCTCAATCAGGTGTAAGAACATTGACTATCCAGTAGCAGCTCACTTTGTTGAGGCTAACCATCCTGTCTCCTCCCTGAGATACACAGGCATTGAGCATGTTGCTCTACCGAGAAGAGGAGGTAACATTGAGATCCTACTACTACAAAGAGAGGCCTACTGGATATTCTATCTAAAAACACTGACCCCTAATGGTCTGAATATTGATTTTGATCTCAGGCCCTTCTTATGAAATAAAAATAAATATATATCTTTACAGATTATTAAGTATATACCCAATATGTTCCCCCTGTTGATGATGTTCGTTATATATCAAGGTTGAACCAATATTATATGTAACAAAAATGGATTACAAAATGATGTGAAATTGAATGAAACAATGTATGTTAATGCCAATAGGATGTACAATATTCCATGATGATTCTATATGATAACAATAGAATAATATATTTAATATGCCATATACTATATAATCTTTTTTAACAGTGTCACTAATTAATTGTAATTAACTTTATCAATACGACACACCCCTCACCACTGTCATTAATTACACTAATTGCACTGTTTGTCTATATATAACCTGGTTCAAATATTTATGACATTACCCTGAGGAAGGCACAGTGATGCTGAAATGTTGGCAAATAGCCATTAAATTGTTGGGAGAGTGTATATATATATATGTGTGTAGTGTGCGACTTTCTTTATTATGATAGTGTAATGTTTAGTGAGTTCGCCAGATCAGAGGCAGTAGGAATGACCAGGGATGTTCTCTTGATAAGTGTGTTGACAGTAAAAGTAAAAGTTGTCAAAAATATAAATAGTAAAGTACAGATACCCCAAAAAACTTCTTAAGTAGTACTTTCAAGTATTTTTACTTAAGTATTTTACACCACTGCCTAGCAGGAAGTGCATCCTTGTAGCTGTGTGGGCTAATATAGTCAAAATGTTTGCTTTGGGTAAGTTTAGCCAATGGCTATGGGGTAAGTTGAGCCAATACGGTTGAGCCAATACGGTTGAGCCAATACAGTCAAGCCAATATGGTTGAGCCAATGGAAAGTATGCAAATGTCAGTGTTTCTTACCAGGCTTAGTGCAAAGTATTATTGCTGGGATATGAGGTAACAACAGGGCCTGGCTTATGTTAAAAGTGTCAAAAAAAGTATGTTTATGTTAGGTGATAAGTCTGTATTGAAAGTTGCACTATGCAGAAATCGCTCCAGCATTTCCTGGTTGCTAAAACTCTAATTGTCACCTAATTTCAGTTTATTTGACAAAATAACTTAGTATAGTATGGATAATCATTGTACCATCTAAACCACTGTGAAATATGTTTTCCAGAACCATAAATATTGTTGTTTCAGCTGTTTGAAGCTGGTGTACAAAAACAAAATGAATAGAGCAAAAACAAAACTTAAGAACAGGAAGCATAGAAATAGCACACATAGAACAGATCTACCGCTTCTTAGACTTGATTTCAAGCAGGATGATAGATCTATAACTCACATTTATATGTGAATTTGGTTGGATCGCCCCAAAAGTTACATATTGCCACTTTAAAATGATTGAAAGACAAGAAAGTGATTGTTATTGTGTTGAATTGTGTTTGTGAAATTAAGATAGACATGGTTTTAAAAAGGTAGTGATAATATTTCATTCAGTACAGTCATTTGTAGGCGGCTAAATTTACCCCATACCTGGGGTAAGTTGTGCCAAGAGACCAATTTCTTTGGGCAAGCTATGTATTCAAAATTGTAATGTTTACATGAATTGTGATTATTTCCAGGGATACACACCATTCAGAAATATATGTAGATATCTTTGAAATAAATAATACCATATTTCCGTTGAAAGAGTGACGCTTAATGTAAAAAAATGCTCCACTTACCCCACTCTCCCCTAATGTGATGATACATTATTGTGTGCTAGGCTACACAAGGCTGCGTATTGCTCGCTATGGGAATGAAAGAGACAAGGAAGCACCAAACATTTTCTATCGAACCCTGGCGTTTAATTAAGCATCATATAAATAAGAAAACCAAAAAAACAATGAACTTAGCAAACACATGGCAGAGCAAAAGTTAAGGAGATAGGTGTGGGGCAAATAGTTATAAAGACAAGGTATGCTTACATTACCTGATTAAAAACAGCATCAAGAAATCCACACTCTCCATAGCCAGAGGATGACAGCAGACAGGTTGTAACCAAATAAATGATATCAAAGATAAGATAAATTAGCTCCAATGTTTTGCATCAGTACATATCACTTACAAAGGGTGGCAACAATAAGAGGCAATTATTGCCCTTGTATTTTCATAAAGGATGGACAGGAGGATTGAAAGTCTTGACTGTAGGTAAATCATAATTTCCCCCCTAGAATGAAAATCCCCCACAGTCAAAGGCATCAAAGTCTGTGTCTGCCCCCTCAAAGTCAAAGCTGTGGAAGTGAGGAGAGTCAACAACAGTCTGGTTGCAGGAGTGGTATGCCCCTGCTGAGCCCAGGTTAGAGAAGTCTGTGGTGGGCGGCAGGTCAGGAGGCCTTACGTCAGGATTAGCAGGAGAGCATGCACTCAGGTAACCCATGGCAGAGGAAGCAGCGGCCCCTCCCATCAGCAGATACACAGCCCTCACTGCCTGGGCATCATGGCTGGTGCCATGGCGTAGACAGCCCACTGAGCGACTAGTCCCTTTGTCCCTCTTCATGTGGGGAGATTTCTGGCCTGTGGTGGGGGGTGGAGAGAATGTCATGCACATCCTTAATTGCTGTCTACTCTACACCACTGGACTGCAGGCTTCTTTTTCTACAGCCTCATCCAAAGAAACACTTAAACAGTCACGTAGGCAGTGGGTAAATTAATTCAGAGACAAAATTGCATAAACAAGTTTGTATGGTAATGTCCGTAAGTCCTGTATTTCTCACCATTTTCCTTTTGTGGGATGTCGCCTGTGGTTGGCCCAGGAGAATTTGGCCCAGCAGAGATTAAGCCAGGGGAAGTAGGACCAGGAGATCTTGGCCCAGGAGATCTTGGCCCAGGAGATCTCGGCCCAGAAGATCTTGGCCCAGGGTATCTTGGCCCAGGAGATAAGATCTCCATATCACTGAGCGGTGGAGTTGGGGGATCTTTGTCAGAAATGGGGTCTGGAAGCGGGTCTCTGTCAGTGATGCATCGTGTCGAAGCATTATGGCGTCTACAGGAGGACATTGGTGACGATACACTCTGTAGAGTAGAACAGTGTATAGCTGTGATATCAAACCGTTGAGGAAGAATACCCTACATCTTGCAATGCTATTTCTCACAGTCACATCACTGACAACATTCCCAGTTTGTTCAAATGAGGAGTGCTAATTAAGATTCAATATAAGGAGGCATAGACTCACCTCTCGCACTTTCCTCAGCATGTTGACCCATTGACTGAAGATAGAATATGACACATTATTACTTCAGTAGTACTCAGAACATAGTTTCATCAACGTGAGATGAAAGAAAGTAAAGCGCTGACACTGCACAATGCTGCCAACTCCAGTAATTCCCATCCCTCCCCAGCCTCTATCTCACATTGCTCTGCCAACCGACCTGCAGTCCTCTGCGTTGTCAGCCAGTAGCAGCAGGAACTTCTCCTGAGGCAGGATCAGAGCAAAGCAGCAGTCCCTGCGTCCTCCAGAGGGCAGCTTGGGCAGGTCCAGGATCTCCCTGCCCTCCACGATGGCCTCACAGCCCCCCTGCAATGCCACCATCTGGTCAGGAGGGGACACTGCATCGCGACTCACCAACACACAGCCATCAGCTGTCAATATGAGGTACCTCTCCTTCCATTGTTTGAACATGAAGCCACCTGGAAGTGAGAGGTGGAGGTTGGTAGAGCAGGGGACAGGAAGCAGGAAGAGTGCATGATGGATGGTGAGAGAGCGGAACAAACAAAGGCAAAGCTCTTTAGAGGCACTTAGGACTACATACAAAGCACGTTGGCAGGATTAACCATGTGTGTTAGGTGTATACTTTTGTTTCAAAGCAAATTTGTTTAAGACTACCAAGAAACACTCTGTGTGACCCTGATTCAGCCCACTGCAGTAAAGGTTAAACTAACTTTTTCACGATGATGATGATGATGATGAAAGAGGTGTGCCAGTGGTTTCAAACATGTCCACTCTCTGCTTGCTATTCTCTCATCCTTTAGGATTAAAACAAGTCACATGGTTGGAGGATCAAGAGGGGGGCTGGACCAAGCAGATAATACTGCCTATAGCGTGCACTTGAACTAGAATAAACAGTGCCACACATCTGGATCCACTCACTATATGCACTTCATCAGCACATATAGAACAATCACTCCAGGACAGGAGACAGTCTGAACAGCTGTTAAGCCCACTAGCATTTGACTGCATCATATGACCATGTCCTAGTTAATTGATACAAATGAGTTTGAACACCCTCTCATGTGGTCTGATCTACTAATCTATTCCTGCCCTAGATTGTCTATGCCAGAACTCCAAAGCACTATTCTTCTCTGCATTTGCCCAACTAATTCCACATTATGCAACGCATGGTATGTTGACGGAACATGCCCCACTTATTTTACATCAACAGATTTTTTTCTCTCACCTAGTCAGCTCTGGGATTCAAACCAGCAACCTTTTGGTTACTGGCCCAACAAGCTTAACCACTAGGCTACCGACCGCCCACCCATAAGTGTCCTGTGTTTAGTTACAATTTATGCATGCTGTATTGATGCCCGTAAAGCTCAATAGATCTAGCTAAGCACCGGACATAGACTGTAAAACATTTCCCCGTTGTCATAATGCAAAAGAAGCTTGTCTGTTTATGCCAGCCATCATCTAATAAATATTTCTATGGATTTTACATAGGCTTCAATCTTGTCCCAAACACACAACTGAAAATAAGCATTATTTTACAGAAATTAACACATTTAAAAAAAACATAAATAATTGTACATTACAATAATAATTCAAGTAACATCCTACCAATTATTACTACTAAACAAAAATAACGAAAGTAAAAGAGAGGAGAACTAGAGTGTCTTACCATACTTCCTGAGAAATCCACGGTGAATCCCTGCAACACTCATATTTAAAGGTTAGCCTCCATGAGAGACAAGGCGCAAGAGATGGAGAGAGCCACGGCTGTATTTAGGCAGGATGCAAAGTGGCGAGTGAGCATGCCTGTGTGTGTTTGGTGTGTTTTAGTGCTAAGGCATAATCCCCATTCAGCTGGAGCATCCCACACAGGGGCAGTTCAGAAGCTTGGAATGAGATTGGGTTTACTGTCCTTAGGCAAGCCAAGTACAATCACGTAAACAACACATGCCAGTGCAAATCAAAGTATAATACTGAAGTATGAATGGTCAAATCTGATTCAAAATTCCTAACCTACAAAACGACCTATAGCCTAACCATTTGTGCAACATTTTCACTCATGCATATAGCATTAGAGAAAGCACGTATTCACTGGGTAAAGCACATATAATCTGTACTGTCTATTGTGCTATTACTGACATGATGCATAACCACCAGCTTCTCTCTTCTCTTGAGCCATTTGACAGTATTTCCTATCGATAATTGCATGCACTAAAATCACTTGCACGATGACTCAGTGATTCAAGTTCTCAATCAATAAAACATGCACTATGACTCAGTGATTAAAGTCCTCAATAATTGGTGTATATCCTAATTCCATGAACACTTTCCATGTGAAGTCAACAACAACCCCCTGTGGTGGGGTGCAATGAGATCACACTGACAATCCCTCACTGTCTTTTGACCCCAGATTATGGCGGCCGCTAGGGATTGCTGTATATCTCAACAGATGGTTTGTGGGAAATAGGAATGGACAGGCTGATACCATGTTAATCTTTAATAACCTATGTGAATGTTGCAGCATAAATCCCATATGGTTTTAAAATCTCCTACATGGAACAGACATTAAGCATTTTGCTGCAGGATAACAGTCATTCACATCTCTGCAGATAAACACTTTATTTGTTTGTTTTTTATAAGAACTTTAACAATGAAAACTGACATTAAGTTTTCTCATACGTGCATCCATCCTTTATCATATGCTAGCATATTCTTTCATATGAAGATGTGATTTTCTGTCATTCATTATTTGAATATCCAGATGAGATATCATGTACAGTCGTGGCCAAAAGTTTTGAGAATGACACAAATATTAATTTCCACAAAGTTTGCTGCTTCAGTGTCTTTAGATATTTTTGTCAGATGTTACTATGGAATACTGAAGTATAATTACAAGCATTTCATAAGTGTCAAATGGTTTTATTGACAATTACATGAAGTTGATGCAAAGAGTCAATATTTGCAGTGTTGACCCTTCTTTTTCAAGACCTCTGCAATCCGCCCTGGCATGCTGTCAATTAACTTCTGGGCCACATCCTGACTGATGGTAGCCCATTCTTGCATAATCAATGCTTGGAGTTTGTCAGAATTTGTGGGTTTTTGTTTGTCCACCCGCCTCTTGAGGATTGACCACAAGTTCTCAATGGGATTAAGGTTTGGGGAGTTTCCTGGCCATGGACCCAAAATATCGATGTTTTGTTCCCCGAGACACTTAATTATCACTTTTACCTTATAGCAAGGTGCTCCATCATGCTGGAAAAGGCATTGTTCGTCATCAAACTGTTCCTGGATGGTTGGGAGAAGTTGCTCTTAATGGATCTGTTGGTACCATTCTTTATTCATGGCTGTGTTCTTAGGCAAAATTGTGAGTGAGCCCACTCCCTTGGCTGAGAAGCAACCGCACACATGAATGGTCTCAGGATGCTTTACTGTTGGCATGACACAGGACTGATGGTAGCACTCACCTTGTCTTCTCCGGACAAGCTTTTTTCCGGATGCCCCAAACAATCGGAAAGGTAATTCATCAGAGAAAATGACTTTACCCCAGTCCTCAGCAGTCCAATCCCTGTACCTTTTGCAGAATATCAGTCTGTCCCTGATGTTTTTCCTGGAGAGATGTGGCTTTTTTGCTGCCCTTCTTGACACCAGGCCATCTTCCAAAAGTCTTCGCCTCACTGTGCGTGCAGATGCACTCACACCTGCCTGCTGCCATTCCTGAGCAAGCTCTGTACTGGTGGTGCCCCGATCCCGCAGCTGAATCAACTTTAGGAGACAGTCCTGGCGCTTGCTGGACTTTCTTGGGTTCCCTGAAGCCTTCTTCACAACAATTGAACCGTTCTCCTTGAAGTTCTTGATGATCCGATAAATGGTTGATTTAGGTGCAATCTTACTGGCAGCAATATCCTTTCCTGTGAAGCCCTTTTTGTGCAAAGCAATGATGACAGCACGTGCTTCCTTGAAGGTAACCATGGTTGACAGAGGAAGAACAATCATTCCAAGCACCGCCCTCCTTTTGAAGCTTCCAGTCTGTTATTCGAACTCAATCAGCATGACAGAGTGAGCTCCAGCCTTGTCCTCGTCAACACTCACACC
Source organism: Brachymystax lenok tsinlingensis (assembly GCA_030435695.1). Taxonomy (NCBI): domain Eukaryota; kingdom Metazoa; phylum Chordata; class Actinopteri; order Salmoniformes; family Salmonidae; genus Brachymystax; species Brachymystax lenok. The sequence goes on from CM059787.1 coordinate 15,416,461, forward strand.
TGTGTTAACGAGAGAATCACTGACATGATGTCAGCTGGTCCTTTTGTGGCAGGACTGAAATGCAGTGGAAATGTTTTTGGGGGATTCAGTTCATTTGCATGGCAAAGAGGGACTTTGCAATTAATTGCAATTCATCTGATCACTCTTCATGACGTTCTGGAGTATATGCAAATTGCCATCATACAAACTGAGACATCAGACTTTGTGAAAATGTATATTTGTGTCTGTCTCAAAACCTTTGGCCACGACTGTATAACATCTTGTTTTTCAAGCCTGGCTCTGAGGACCAACAGGGTGTGTAGGCTTTTGCTCCAGCCCAGCACTGTCAAACAAGGTTAATTTTAGGCTTGATAATTATTAGTTGATTATTTGAATCAGGTAGTATTAGCCATCGATGAACCCCTATGATTGAAGAGCACTGCTATGGCATGAGATGATGCCGTCCTGGCCTAGGACATTTTTTGCAGTGTTGTGATTCTAAGAACATCCACAAGGGCGCAGTAATACCCCATGTACTGTATGTTGAATGTTTTTTATGCTGCCATGAAATAGGGTTGTGACTAGATGGAGTACAGCTACGAACCAGAAGGGACTTTTCGTAGCAGGTTATGAGAACATTTTAGCTAACATTAACCCATTTCCTAACCTACTACGTTAATTCTCCTAACCTGCTGTGTATGTTCTATTAACATGCTACATAAAAGTCACTTCTGGTCAAAGCTGTACACAACTGCTAAACAGCTGCTAAATCCGCTGTTTCCTCATTTTAGAAACACATCCGGCTAGTTTTGAGCAGTGAAATTTGCCCCTTAAATTAGATTACTTTTGTTTACATACTTTTAATGATAAAAAAGTAGACTTATAAATTTGTTTTTGCATGTGTAAAGTCTGTTTTCTCAACTGGCTGGTAGATCATATTATGGACACAGCAGGATTGTGGAAACTGTTGATTCAACCTTTTTTTGCCCAGTGGTTAATGTCTACATGTGTTTATGCCACGTTTATTCTATGACAGACACCTTAATGCATACTTTAAAATTATATGATGTGAGCTAAACATACAAAATATTTTTTTCCTTTAAAAATGTAATTGAAATACTAGGCTTTCCCAAGCTCGGTCCTGGGCCGAGATGTGTTTCTTCAACGGTTGAGTGTGCATGAAGGTCAATAAAGTAAGTGAAGAGAGGGGAGGGAGGAGTAATGGAGGGAAAAATGTCAAGAGCTAAAGTTTGCCCATAGAGTAATTCAACCGATATTGAGAGACTGTCTAATACTCACTCACTATTTGCTTATTATAAACTAAATTCAGTATCGAAAATAGACCAACTTGCTGGATTTGATGTATCCTATTTTCTGAATTTGACTCCTCGAAGGAGCAAAACTATTTCAAGAATTCCCATGGCATAGTCTAAAGTATAAATTTTGGAAAGCAGCTAAAACCTTCAAGAAATAAAGTCTAACATCTGGATACTGTGCGAGGAAGATGACTCACTCATGCCAGGAATCGTGTAAATATGTCTGAGGCAATAGTAGAGAGCAATCTTATTCTTCAAGAGCAAACCTGAACGAGGATGAACGACGGCGGAGGGTGTGTGCCATTATTTGTTCTTCTGTTGATGGATATAGGTACAGTGGTAGGCCTACCTGTGCCAGGTGAGTCAGCATGGACGATAATAACGTATATTTTATTATTTGAAAAACCTTTTAAAAAGTATATGCTTTTCCTTCATTATGGTTTATCTTACTTATGAAGGTTTTAGGCTGATATAGTTACAGATGTAGGATTTTAATTTGAGCCATTTTTCTACAGCAGGAGAAGAATCCTGCAGCAACAGAACATTATTACGTGGATTACAATTAATTAACATTTTTGTAGGGTTTGATACAAAATCAAATCTGATATTTCAGAGTGGTTATTACAAACTTCAGAAGCCTTTTTAAACCTCAAATACACTACAAGTTTTATAGTTCCTGCAATGCAGTGAAGTTCTCCTGCAAGAGGGTGATCAAATTAAGATCCTACATCTGTAAGCTACTATTAAAGGGAATTGACAATACAATTTTACTCTCTATTTAATGGTAAACTATTCTTAACTCATGCTTCCCCTAGTGAACATTGGTATTTATTAATCTATGAATTAATTAAAGGGAAATAGTCACTGAATATCAATTTAACATTCAGAGGTGTCATGGGTGTCCCCCCTGTTTTTTAATGAAGCGTTTCAGTTTGTGACGAGCCCGGCAAACGTAACCTTATCCCTGGGTAAGCCGGTACAGGTGCTCTGTACTCTCCAGGGAGATGGGGGTGGAGAGGAGCCTCCAGATGTGGTGTGGTTGAGGGATGGTCAATCCCTGGATTACGCTGACACCAATCAAGTGCAAGTGCCTGTCACTGAAGGAGGTTGGCTGACCATCAGTGAACTCAGGTCTTTCCTTAGTATGACTCTCTCTGTGTGTTTACGTTATGTCAGTCAGAACAACATTTTTTAGTTATATGTCTGTCTGTCCTCCAGAATTGATAATGTGAAGCTGTCAGACATTGGGAGATACTGTTGTATGGCAACAGTGGGGAGGAAGGACTTGATGTCTCAGGAGGGGCACATTCAGCTGGAGGGTAAAGTGTCCCTTTTCTCCTTTTAATAATATGTCTGTCTATATTCTATAGTATCTTACTGAAATTTCATCATCTTTTCAAGGAATCCCTCATTTCTCAGTGAAGCCTCATGACGTGACAGTGGTGGCTAATGTTAGCCTCAGCCTGCAGTGTTTGGCTCATGGGCCTCCAGAACCAGTCAGGATCATCTGGCTGCAGAACGGAGGACCACTCAACACACTACAGGACCCGGTGTCCCATTCTCCCTCCACTCTCAATATCACAGGCAAAGACTGTCTTATTTGCATGCCACACATAGAACGAATCAAATTGTATTTGTCACATGCTTTGTAAACAACAGGGGTAGACTAACAGTGAAAGGCTTATTTAATGGTCCTTTTCCAACAATGCACAGTTAAAGATAAAAAAGAAAACATTTAAATAGTGATGCAAGGAAAAAACATTTCTATTGTTATGTATTGTGTGATGTAAAACATATTTTCAGAGGCAATTCTTTCATAAAAGAGTGTTGATAAAATCAAAAGCATTCATTATCTCACTGACCACCTCTCTGACTGTCACCATTTAGGCCTCAACCATACCAGCAGCTTCTCCTGTGAAGCACACAACAGTAAAGGTGTAGCTACCTCAGCCTCTGGAACCGTGACAGGTCCGTACCAACAGGGCAGGGGTGCAACAGACATTGCTTAACATGCTGATTGGATTGGTTTTATCCATGACTATCTCTCTTTCTGTCTTGGCATAGTGGTTCCCTCCCAGGCACAGAAAGTCCAAGTTGTAGAGGTCACCAACTCTTCCCTACACATCTCCTGGGAGCCTGGCTTTGGAGGGGTGTATCCTGTCTCTGTGTGTTCTATGCAGGTAAGACTAATCCAAGAAACTGGTGTGACTGACTATAGAATAGTCTAGATACAGAGCCAATCTAAAAGTAACTGCTCATGAAGTTATACACAGTGTATAAAACATTATGAACACCTACTCTTTCCATGACATTGACTGACCAGGTGAATCCAGGTGAAGGTGTTATTAATGTTTTGTGCACTCAGTGTATACCATGGTTGGTATTTCAGGCAGCTCTGTCTGGTCCTGACCGCAACACGTTGCGTAGTCACCTGATCCATAATCAGAATGTCAATGTACCACCTGCTCAACACCTGATCCCTGAACTGAAGCCCTACACCTTCTATGACGTGAGGGTGGCTTGCCGTAGTAGTCAAGGTGCTTCCCCGTGGACACCATGGGTAACACTGCGCACAGCTGAAGGAGGTAAGCTGTACGCCACGATCTTCTAACCACAACCCATCAGTGTTTATAAAATTCTATTACTGATAATGTTTTTCGTTATTATAACGAAGACGCAGGGAGTCAGGAAGCAGATGCAGCTAGTGAGTTTAATAACAACGAACATGGAGCGATACAAAACACGAGAAGCGTCTGACATGGAAACAAAAACAATAATACCTGATGACTGATAACAAAAGAATGCCTTATAAATGGGAAGTAATCAAGGGGTTAATGAAGTTCAGGTGTGACTGATGATGAGACGAGGTGTGTCCGTAAAGATGGTTGCCAGGTTTGTGTAAAGATGGGTTGCCAGGACCGGTGGTTAGTAGACCGGTGACGTTGAGAGCAGGAGCGGGACTGGACGTGACAGTTATTTGTATTCACGTCTACATTTCTTAGTCATTTTGGCAGATGATTTCATCCTGAGTGATTTACAATTTAAGGGAATTCACCAAGTGCAACAACACCTATGTAGCAGAGCTCAGTGACTTACAGGAAATATGGGAGGAGCAACGAGAGTAGTCTCAGTTGAGTGACTCGCTGTGAAAGACTGGTTTTGGAACAAAGATTGTCCTTGAAAAAACTATTTGGGAATTGGTTAAGCATTGTCAGGTGTTTTTTGATGAAATAAACTGAAGAGATAGGGACCCAACATTAAATAAAGATTGTCAGTACTATTCCTCTGAGATGGTAATAGACAGTCAAGTTTGCCAGTAGGAACAGTCCTCCGCTCCATCCTCAGTGTTTTAAATACACTGCTCAAAAAAATAAAGGGAACACTAAAATAACACATCATAGATCTGAATGAATGAAATAATCTTATTAAATACTTTTTTCTTTACATAGTTGAATGTGCTGACAACAAAATCACACAAAAATTATCAATGGAAATCAAATTTATCAACCCATGGAGGTCTGGATTTGGAGTCACACTCAAAATTAAAGTGGAAAACCACACTACAGGCTTATCCAACTTTGATGTAATGTCCTTAAAACAAGTCAAAATGAGGCTCAGTAGTGTGTGTGGCCTCCACGTGCCTGAATGACCTCCCTACAACGCCTGGGCATGCTCCTGATGAGGTGGTGGATGGTCTCCTGAGGATCTCCTCCCAGACCTGGACTAAAGCATCCGCCAACTCCTGGACAGTCTGTGGTGCAACGTGGCGTTGGTGGATGGAGCGAGACATGATGTCCCAGATGTGCTCAATTGGATTCAGGTCTGGGGAACGGGCGGGCCAGTCCTTAGCATCAATGCCTTCCTCTTGCAGGAACTGCTGACACACTCCAGCCACATGAGGTCTAGCATTGTCTTGCATTAGGAGGAACCCAGGGCCAACCGCACCAGCATATGGTCTCACAAGGGGTCTGAGGATCTCATCTCGGTACCTAATGGCAGTCAGGCTACCTCTGGCGAGCACATGGAGGGCTGTGCGGCCCCCCAAAGAAATGCCACCCCACACCATGACTGACCCACCGCCAAACCGGTCATGCTGGAGGATGTTGCAGGCAGCAGAACGTTCTCCACGGCGTCTCCAGACACTGTCACGTCTGTCACATGTGCTCAGTGTGAACCTGCTTTCATCTGTGAAGAGCACAGGGCGCCAATGGCGAATTTGCCAATCTTGGTGTTCTCTGGCAAATGCCAAACGTCCTGCACGGTGTTGGGCTGTAAGCACAACCCCACCTGTGGACGTCGGGCCCTCATACCACCCTCATGGAGTCTGTTTCTGACCGTTTGAGCAGACACATGCACATTTGTGGCCTGCTGGAGGTCATTTTGCAGGGCTCTGGCAGTGCTCCTCCTTGCACAAAGGCGGAGGTAGTGGTCCTGCTGCTGGGTTGTTGCCCTCCTACGGCCTCCTCCACGTCTCCTGATGTACTGGCCTGTCTCCTGGTAGCGCCTCCATGCTCTGGACACTACGCTGACAGACACAGCAAACCTTCTTGCCACAGCTCGCATTGATGTGCCATCCTGGATGAGCTGCACTACCTGAGCCACTTGTGTGGGTTGTAGACTCCGTCTCATGCTACCACTAGAGTGAAAGCACCGCCAGCATTCAAAAGTGACCAAAACATCAGCCAGGAAGCATAGGAACTGAGAAGTGGTCTGTGGTCACCACCTTCAGAACCACTCCTTTATTGGGGGTGTCTTGCTAATTGCCTATAATTTCCACCTGTTGTCTATTCCATTTGCACAACAGCATGTGAAATTTATTGTCAATCAGTGTTGCTTCCTAATTGGACAGTTTGATTTCACAGAAGTGTGATTGACTTGGAGTTACATTGTGTTGTTTAAGTGTTCCCTTTATTTTTTTGAGCAGTGTATAAACCTCTATATTGAGCGTGCTGCCTGAGTGAAGGAGGAGGTACTGAGAGAAGGAGGGAAACACATTAAACATAGCCTATTCATGGTTTGGTGGTACAATCCTGCTGTGTCCATAATGCTGCAGTGTGTTTGATTTAAACCGCTTCTCCTCTAGCCTTTTCTCATGCTTTCCAGTCTGCAATGTAGACATGTTTATGAAAAAGGGAAAGAGAGACTTTTGAAGAGAAAGGGGAAACAGCCACTACCATAGTGGTGTAGTGCACATCAACACATGCTGACCTATAAATCATTTTCCTAAAGTAAAAAGTAGTCAGGAAAAATTGCAAAAAAAACTCCTAATTCAATCTAATCAGTAACCTGTTTTTAAAGTTAATATAAAACACCCTTGTTGTGCTGAGAGAATGTACGTTTGGATTCATTTGATTCGATTAACTACACAATGTTGACTGTGTGGAGGAGAAAAGAAAAACATGGTATTGGTTCATTCCGTACATTTGTTGTTGCTTGCAGGGGAAGACTCATGAATCTGAGGTATTTTTGTAACCTAACCATTTAGACTCTCTACTCTGTCTCTTTATCTGAAGATAACATGCACACACATGAGGTGGCACAGATCTTTAAGGTGTGTTTGTGAGTGTGTGTGTGTGCTATACTTTGTGTTGTAAATAGAGCGCATGTTCCCGACTCCCCACAAAGATATTTTGGAAAGATATCTTATCCCTCTCACCTACAGTACATCTCTCAACAGGAGTCAGAGGGGCGTAGGGAGAGACAGTCGGAGGGATAGAGGGAGAGGGAGAGACAGACGGAGGGTTGGAGGGATAGGGGGAGAGGGAGAGACAGTTGGAGGGATAGGGGGAGAGGGAGAGACTGACGGAGGGTTGGAGGGATAGAGGGAGAGGGAGAGACAGACGGAGGGTTGGAGGGATAGAGGGAGAGGGAGAGACAGACGGAGGGTTGGAGGGATAGAGGGAGAGGGAGAGACTGACGGAGGGTTGGAGGGATAGGGGAGAAGTGCTTGTGTTTTTGTTGGCCGAGGTAGAGCCACATCTTGAAACGATCAGCAGTGGAACACTCTAGGATGACATCCCCGGAGAGGGTAAGGTTCAGGTTCCAGCCACCGCCTACGCTATGACTCACACAGAACCTTTCTTGAAATACACACTGGTTTTAACACCATGAGTCCAGTAGTGTATATTACAGATAATTTAATATGTTGTACACATGATTCCTTTTTGTGTGTATCTGACAGTTCCAGAGGCAGCACCAGACAACGTGAGTGGACTGTTTAATGGAACAGATGTTATTGCCAGCTGGTCCAAGCCACCAGGCAGATTAAATGGCCAAATACTGGGCTACAGAGTGGAATACCTCACTGCTAATATGTCCCAAGTAAAACCACACACACACACACACACACACACACACACACACACACACACACACACACACACACACACACACACACACACACACACACACACACACACACACACACACACACACACACACACACACACACACACACACAGTGTAATGGGCATCTTTGCTGTTGTTCTGTTTCCCTGTCTTAGGCTGTTATGGAGTCAGTTCAGTCCTCTGAGCTAGCTATCCCTCTCTCTAGCCTGCTTGACAGTGTGTCCCTGAGTGTGAGTGCCTGTACTGTTGCAGGTTTCGGCCCCTGGAGCCCAGTCCAATCCCTCAAACAGAAACAGCCTGGTGAGCCTGGACAGAACCGAGGGAGACAACAGGATGGCTGGGATGGGTCAAAAAGAAGGGAAAACAGCAGGAGATTCAAAATGAATATTTGAGGGGCTGATTAATTGGTAGCACATTATAGTGTCTGAAATACTGTAGCTGACATACCTCTCTTTCCTCTGTTTTAGATCTGTCCCCCCATCTGGCATTCTCCTGGCATTGGTGGTATGTGGTCATGGGGATTGCTGCCAGTCTGGCCTTGATAGGGTTCATCGTATATGCAATTATATTGCGACAAAGAGAGACATGCTTTGGGTATGTACCTGTAGTTCTCCCTGTACAGTGGTGGAAAAAGTACCCAATTGTCATACTTGAGTCATTTTCTATTAAGGTATCTTCACTGTTACTCAAGTAAAAGTGAAAGTCACCCAGTAAAATTCTACTTGAGTAAAAGTGTAAAATTATTTGGTTTTAAATATACTTAAGTATCAAAAGTAAAAGTGTAAATAATTTCAAATTGCTTATATTAAGCAATATACATTTACGGATAGCCAGAGGCACATAACAACACGCAGACATAATTTACAAATGAAGCATTTGTGTTGAATGAGTCCGCCAGATCAGAGGCAGGGGATGCCCAGGGATGTACTCTTGATAATTATTGGGCCATTTTCCTGTTCTACTAAGCATTCAAAATGTAACGAGTACTTCTGGGTGTAAGCGAAAATGTATGGAGTAAAAAGTAAATTATTTTCTTTAGAAATGAAGGGAAGTAAAAGTTGTCAAAAATAGAAATAGTAAAGTAAAGTACAAAAAACTACTTAAGAAGTACTTTTAAGTATTTTTACTTAAGTGCTTTACACCACTGTCCCTGGATCACTTTGTTCCATTGTTTTTCATTACTGTCAGATTATTCATTTAAACCATCTGTGTGTGCAACAGGAAGGCATTTTACCCTATGAAGAACGCTGGTGGGGATTTTGTGGTGAGATACAGTGCAGGACACACCATCAATCGGCAGTCAAATGAAGCCACATGTGAGTTGCCATGCCAGTGAGATAAGAGAAACAGTGCAGGGTGAGCAGATATATTAGTTATTTAAGTGAATGACTTGGAATCAAATGATGTGTCATGCAGGGTGAGAGTTCAGGAACAGATGTTGAGGCTTGGATTTCATCCTATTGCTCAATGTTATTCTGTGCCAGATGTGGAGATGCAGAGTGGTGTCATGATCTGGCTGTTAACACAACCCTTTGGATTTAATTGAGAACAGAGTACAAATCTTGGTAGAGTCATACTGCTAGTATTCCTAGGGGTCAAGGCACCTACACCTTCTATTTGATTTCTTCCAATAAAAATGGAAAACGGTCTAAATCTGGGGATCCCAAACCTTTTCACGCAGCCCCACCTTCCAGCATTTGGGAACATCCCCCTGTACGCGCTCCACGTCTATTTCTATGGGTACAAGCACTGTTCATGACACAAACTGTTCACACCCTCTTGTTGGTGGAGAGAACATTTAGTTGTAAAGCCTATTACAACTTTCAAAAGTAAGTTGAAAGCTGGACTGAGCCCCCTGCCGACCCTCGCAGGCGCACCCCACAGTTTGGGAACCACTGGTTTAAGTCATAGTTTTGGGATCTGTTTGTTGATAGAGTGAATAAAGCATTGTTATGGTGAGGTAAACAGGAAGGAAACAAATATACTGTAAGCCTGGAGCAGCTTAACAATAATGGCTTCATGATCTGGGTTGTTTTTCAAAACCGCAGCAGAAAAATGATGTAATGTGTTACTGAGCCGGGATTTCACAAGGACAACATCCCCTGTAAGGGATCACTCTGTTATGTTTTGGCAGTTGTTTAAGGACAGTGGGGGAGGATTCATGCTAACGTTATTTTACAAGATGTAATGTTTTCAGAAATCCCTTTTTCAGTGTAAGAGAGTATTATCAATCCCTTTCCACAGTGAACAGCCTGGTGATTAGTGATGAATTGAAGCAGAAGTTGCAGGACGTGATGGTGGACAGACACAAGCTGACCCTGGGCAAGACCCTTGGAGAGGGTGAGTGAGCTCTGACTGAAGCCTTTATCATACATGATGTAACCTAGACATGAACTACTCAGGCTACAAGTAAACATCCCAGGCCCTTAAGAGGCTTAGATCCCCAGATACACCCACCTGTCCATGTCTTACTCTGCAGGGGAGTTTGGCTCTGTCATGGAAGGGCTTCTGGTGCACCAACAGACTGTCCTCAAAGTAGCTGTGAAGACCATGAAGAGTGAGTGATCAGACAGTGTCAGATGCCACCATGTCTCTCCCATGTTTTACCTGAGTCACCTTCTCCTCCCTCTCACCTTCTCTTAGTTTCCATCTGCACTCGTACTGAGATGGAGGACTTCCTCGGGGAGGCCGCTTGTATGAAGGAGTTTGACCACCCCAACGTCATGAGACTCCTTGGTGAGACAGACTGGGTCACTTGTCACAACTTTCTCCATCTACTATAAAATGTGGTCAATAACCAAGTGTCTGATAAGGTTGTGTTATAAACTCCTAACCGTCTGACTGGATTCCTTCTTTAATTCCCCGTCCTCCCTGTAGGGGTGTGTCTGCAGGCAGCAGAGAGAGGAGGCTACCCCTCCCCTGTAGTCATCTTGCCCTATATGAAGCATGGGGACCTGCACAGTTTCCTGCTCTACTCTAGACTTGGGGACAATCCTTTAGTCAGTTCCCTTCCCTCCCACACAGAACGGAAAGTTTTTGTTACACAAATACATTTTAGCGCTGTGCCCGTTCTCCGTTTATGCATTTTTCCATTTGTGCTGCTGTATAGCACCCTCTGTTGGAGAAAAGTGCCTTATCTAATCCTCTCCGTCTCCTCTCCATCCATCAGTCCCTGCCTTCTCAGATGCTGGTGAAGTTCATGACTGACATCGCACGGGGAATGGAATACCTGAGCAACAAGAGGTTCATCCATAGAGACCTGGCAGCGCGAAACTGCATGTGAGGATTCTCACCTCTGTTTTGTTAATGTGTTCCACTCTTTCTCACACATACTCTTCAATATTTTTCTGTGAAAGTCTAGCATGTTGAGTGAAACACGTAACAATACAATGTTTATTATGTTGTACATATCTGTCCTGCAGGCTGAATGAGAATATGACTGTCTGTGTGGCTGATTTTGGCCTTTCCAAGAAGATCTATAACGGGGACTACTATAGACAAGGACGCATTTCAAAGATGCCAGTGAAATGGATCGCCATCGAGAGCCTGGCAGACAGAGTTTACACCACCAAGAGTGATGTGGTGAGAAATCCTTCCTGACTTGGTCTGGCTACATTATGTGCTCCATGTACGCCTCTGTAATCGTGTTTTGAAATCCTGCAACATAAAGTGCATTCAGAAAGTATTCAGACCCTTCAGATAGAGGGAAATACGTTTTTTTGAACTTTTTGCAAAACAGAAATACCTTATTTACATAAGTAATCAAGTTAGTATTAAGTAAGTAAGTACGTACTGTAAGTAACAAGGACTAAATACAAGTACAACATTTATGACAGTTGCTTATTATCTCTCTCTCTCTCTGAGTGGTCATTTGGAGTGACTACGTGGGAGATAGCCACTCGGGGGCAGACGCCCTACCCTGGAGTGGAAAACAGTGAGATCTACGACTACCTTAGACAGGGAAACCGCCTCAAACAGCCCCCTGGCTGCCTGGACACCATGTGAGTTTCTAGTTCTGGATCTGTACACAAAAATCCTTGAATAGTATGAGTTGGCTCACTGAATTATCATTATTTGATGGTATACAGTAGAGGCAACGTAACTTTCGTGGAGTACCTGAAGTTGTTTATTTCTTCTCATGTTGTATAAGCCTCAGTCGTCCCCTCCTCTCCTTCATACTGTAGCTACTTCCTGATGTTCTCCTGCTGGCTGCTGAGTCCTAAGGACCGCCCAGGGTTCCCCTCTCTGCGCTGTGACCTGGAGAAAGCCCTGGAGGAGATGCCTGAGCAGGAGGAGGCAGATGACCTGCTCTACGTCAACATGGAGGAGCCCTCAGGCTCTCCGTTAGGGGCCGTTGGGGGCTGGGAGCCCTTTGGACTGCCTCACCCATCCTACCGGAAGAACATGGGCAATCTGGAAACAATCCAAGTGCATTATCATAATCATCATGATCATGCAGAACGCTACGTTCTCTCCCCTCAGCACGAGGCCCTGCCTTATCTCAATGACTCTATGGACAGCATGAGCTGGATTGCCTCCTCTTCGAGCCCCACTTTGCAGCTCCAGGCATCCCGCTCCTCCTCTCTCCTGCTGGACGGACAGGTCAACAGGGAAGGAGACGGATGGGACCGGAGGGTGTTCAGGCAGTGAGGCAGTGACTACCATTGGTTGTTTAGAAATACTGAAAAACGTGGACTAAAATTTACTTTTTATTGAAATACTGTTGTGTAGTCAAATGAACAAGCTCTAAAGAAATAATTGATTTGTTGTGTTACGGTTCAACTGTTGTGCACACACACTGCAGTAAATTATCACTAATGTGCAGCCCCCATCACATGCTAAATATCTTCCCAATATTAAGTTAAGAAATAAAATCACCTAATTCATTGGCAGTGACTGTGTGTTATAAATTGGTATAATCTTCTACTGAAAGAAAGCTACATCAAACTGCAAGTGCATCAATACCTTTTATTTAATAAACCAATGAACAAACTCATTAATAAACCATTCTTTGTTTTAAGAACACAAAGTTGTGAGTTCTCTCAAACTAAACAATGTATTGGATACAATAATGCATTCATAGTGTTCACAGACTAGAGTCAACATTAAAAAACATTGAATAAACTGAAAAATACACAAACCCTAGTTACTACGTTAACAACACAGTAACCACAATTAGTTCTATTGAGAAAAATAAGAATAATCAACATTATTAGTAATAATTAAACAGAGACAGAGAAGGTTTCAGGAAAAGCTGTAGTATATGCAACACAAATGTTGTCAGTTGAAAAGTAGCAGTTGAAGAGCATTTAAAGAGAATACGGCACTCAACACATTCAATGTACTGTATGAGTGGTTATAGAGCGCTTCCAGCGGGATGGAAATTCAAGCGAATAGTCAAATATTATCAAAGAGATTGTTGTGTCATTAGTCTCAGAGTGCATTGTTTTAAAGGAAAAAAATGATGTACTCTGTGGTTATCTCCCACATAGTCTCTCCAAACGACCACTCAGAGAGAGAGAGAGATAATAAGTAACTGTCACAAATGTTGTACTTGTATTTAGTCCTTGTTACTTAAATACTTACTTAATACTTACGTAAATTAGGTATGTTTTACATTTTTTATAAAAGTACCAGCCACTATACTCCAGTTGGGCTTATAGTAGAAAGTAGTACACCAATGCAAATAATAAAGTTTGTTCAAATGATTTAGGCACTGAAGTTTACATTCATATTGTCTACAAACACAGACAAACAATGTGCACTGTGTGTGAGAGATGACATTGATTGAAATATGTAATTGTTATTGCTACATATGCACTTCATTATTGTGCATATTTATGTGTGCTGGCAATAGGGAGTATTTCCCACATTCATTCACACATTTCAAGAATTGACATGGTAACAAACACATCTTCTAAATGCAGTCATTTAGTTTGCACGTGTTTGGCCTCTTCGAACGAGAGGGACACAAACCCTTTATTGGTCTAGCACAATAAATGTGCCTTCACCCTGGTCCGTACAACTATTTCAGTCTGGTTTAGTATGGTTACAGTATGTTATTAAACCTACTAATTGTAGTAGTACGTTACAGTATGGTTATTAAACCTACTAATTGTAGTAGTACGTTACAGTATGGTTATGCAAGCTGATCCTCATATTGCTTTCTGAAACAGTCGCCAGCAGGGAAGAAGTCCCACGCTCGCTCCTGGTACATCTTCCACACATACGACTCCTGCAACAGAGGACAGTAGGATAGAGGGTGAAAAGAAGAGACAGTCAATTGAAATTAATGGCGAGGAATTTGGTGTCACAAACAAGAAAGACTGACTGACTGACAGACAGACTCACCTGGCCAGTGTGCTCCGTCTCATCTTTGTTGATGAGGTACATTAAGAAGAACCTGCAGAGGACAGACAGGCAGGTCATTGTGATGGCTGATGGACATGGACACACACTGTTGACTGCCTGACAGGTAGAACACTCACATGTAGTTGGCCAAGTTGTGTTCCTCCAGGGTGTGGGTCTCGAAGCCGTGCGGCGTCATATCAAAGTAGTCGCTTCCAATTCCACAGATGAAGCACTTGGTCTACAAGAATCAAATAAACAGAAACGGTAGACAAGATGGTGGTATGTTCATAACTATCTGACTCACTCACCTAAAACTGAGGAAAGCAATAAAAATAAATTATTTCTACCTCCATGTCTTCCTTAACCTGCTCCTGTTGGTCTCTGAGCTCTCCGAAGGCATCAATGATCAGACCTGTAGGTAGCACACAAGCTCACAGCCTCACTGGAGAATGGAATTATGACCAGATATCTCCTTCCATCCATTCAGTATGCCCAGACAGAAATTGGTCTTGCTTGAGGTATACTGTACAGTAATTTGGTAGTGTTTTGGACTGCATAAGAGGGACGGGTGCCTTACCCTGGATGATCGCCAACAGGATGACAATGACAAAGAAGAAGAAGGTGATGTCAAAGACGACCCGGTAGAGCTCGTACACGTCTCCTGCCGGGTCCTCGATCTCGTCCCCTATGCCACCGCCAGCACGCACGCCCACGTACATGTGGAAGAGGTAGCACTGATGAAAAGTGGAGGGAAGAGAGCACATCGAATATAGGACAGGAGTAAGTAGACTCTACTATACAACATATTGTATACCGCACAGAGCAGACCAGAGACAGAGAACTTATCACCCTGACTCACAGTCATCATGTCGTCACATTTCATATCCGGCTCATCCTCATCTTCACTCTTGTTGTAAAACTTGCGGAAAAAAATAAAGGCCACTACAGTGTAGAGATACACCACCACTGCCAACAAGCCCAGTGTCATCATGAGCTAGGAGAGAGACAGGGAATGAGTAGAATCAGCCGCACATTCATTACACATGGAGGCTGGAAGAGTCTTCCTGGTCAGCTCTTACTTGTTTCCCATTGTGGGTGACAGAGGACAGGATAGTACGCAGATCCTTCACACCGATGGCTATGTCCAGCAAGTGACAGGCATAGAAGAAGTTGTTGTAATGTCCAAGAAAGGACATGATCGTGTACCAACACAGATAGAGAAAAGTCTGGGGGGAATAAGATTGAAATAATATGCAGTTTTAATGTCTGCAACTTACAGTATGAAGACATACAGTGCATTTGGAAAGTACTCAGACCCCTTGACTTTTTCCACATTTTGTTGCGTTACAGCCTTATTCTACATTTACATAAGTATTCAGACCCTTTACTCAGCACTTTGTTGAAGCACCTTTGGCAGCATTTACAGCATCAAGTCTTCTTGCTTATTATGGTACAAGCTTGGCACACCTGTATTTGGGGAGTTTCCCCCAGTCTTCTCTGCAGATCCTCTCAAGTTCTGTCAGGTTGGATGGGGACAGCTATTTTCAGGTCTCTCCAGAGATGTTCGATCGGGTTCAAGTCTGTGCTCTGGCTGGGCCACTCAAGGACATTCAGAAGCCACTGCTGCATTTTCTTGCCTGTGTGGTTAGGGTCATATCCTGTTTGAAGGTGAACCTTCACCTCAGTCTGAGGTCTTGAGCGCTCTGGAGCAGGTTTTCATTAAGGATCTCTCTGTCCTTTCATCTTTCCCTCCACCCTGACTAGTCGCTTGGCAATTCAGGTCAAAGAGTTCAATCTTGGTTTCATAAAACCAGAGAATCTTGTTTCTCATGGTCTGAGAGTCCTTTAGGTGCCTTTTGGCAAACTCCAAGCGGGCTGTCATCTCCCTTTTACTGAGGAGTGGCTTCTGTCTGGCCACTCTACCATAAAGGCCTGATTGGTGGAGTGCTGCAGAAATGGTTGTCCTTCTGGAAGGTTCTTCCATCACCCCAGAGGAACTCTGGAGCTCTGCCAATGGCCATTGGGTTCTTTGTCACCTCCCTGATCAAGGTCTTTCTCGCCCAATTGCTCAATTTGGCCAGGCGGCCAGCTCTAGGAAGAGTCTTGGTGGTTCCATTTTAGAATGATGGAGGCCACTGTGTTCTTCTTGGGGACCTTCAATGCTGCAGATTTTTTTTTGTACCCTTCCCCAGATATGTGCTTTGACACAATCCAGTCTCGGAGCTCAACAAACAATTCCTTCAATCTCATGGCTTGGTTTTTGCTCTGACATGTACTGTCAACTGTGGGACGTTATTTAGACAGGTGTGTGCTTTTCCAAATCATGTCCCATCAGTTGAATTTACCACAGGTGGATTCCAATCAAGTTGTAGAAACATCTTAATGATGATCAATGGAAACAGGATGCACCTGAGCTCAATTTCAATTCTCATAGCAAATAGTCTGAATACTTTTGTAAATAAGGTATTTCTGTTTTAAATGTTTAATACATTTGCAAACATTTCTAAAAACCTGTTTTCGCTTTGTCATTATGGGGTATTGAGTGTAGATTGTTAAGGGGGAAAAAACTATGTAATCAATTTTATAATAAGGCTGTAACGTAACAAAATGTGGACAAAGTCAAAGGGTCTGAATACTTTCCAAATGCACTGTATGTATATAGCTCAAAAATAGAAAATACTATTAATCTATAATCCCTCTTACCCAGTCTGTGAATACAACTCCAAATTTCCAGATCTGGTACTTGAAGTCGATAGATGTAAACCTGAAAAAGATTACTTCAATAACCTTCAGATATTTGTGTATTAGGTTTAAAAATACCGTTATTTTAAGTGTCTCAAAAACCCAATGAAAAGCTCCCCTATAAGATTGGAGAAGTATAACAGCATTGCTTAATACCAGGCCAACGTAGAATTGTCGGGTTCCTCCGGCTTCTTATCAGTTTGTTGACTGACATCCAGCGAGGCTAAATCCATACCTAGGAGCTCTGCAATCCTCTCTCTGCCGTAAATGTCTCCATACTTATCCAGGACCTGGCCACACAGACACATCATAGAACATTCCATCCAAAGACCAACTCAACCAACTTTATCCACACAAAGCCTCTAAGATAAAAAAAAAAAGCCTCTTACCTTTCGCTTAACAAACTTGTCCCAGTAGTTGTTTGGGAAAGAGCTGTGAATAAACAATTGGAAATGGTACTGAGTTCCACAGACAGGCATCATTTAAGCAAGGATCCCTCTCTAAAGTTTTCTGAAAGGAGATGAAATAATACTAGTGGGTATAGGTGGACTTCTAGGAGCTTGTCTGTCCGTGCTTACAGTGTGTTGAGGACCAGTCTGTCCCATTGGCCTTTGATGTCATCATCCTCAGGCTGCTCTGTGATGTAAAGACCATCAAACTCCAGTTTCCTGGCCAGCTCCTTTTCTCTTTTAAAGATCACAAGAGGAATCTGAGAGGAACACACATTTTCTGTTTTCACTGAGCCATTCATGTAAAGGTCATCATACAGATCACTCATGTGTTAATGGTTATGGGGAACATATACACTTGAGGTCTACTGTAGTAGTAGTAGTAGTAACAGTAGAAGTAGTAGCAATAGTTGCAGTAGTATTAGCAGTAGTATTAGTAGCAGCAGTAGTAGTAGTAGTAGTGGTAGTAGAAGCAGCAGTAACAGTAGTAGTGGTAGCATTAGTTGCAGTAGTAGTACTAGTATTAGCAGCAGTAGTAGCAATAGTTGTGTTAGCAGTAGTAGAAGTAGTAGTAGTAGCAGTATTAGTAGCAGCAGTAGCAGTATTAGTAGCAGCACCTACTACTGTAGAAGCCTCACCTTTAGACAGTTGTAACCGATGATGCAGAGGAAGGCAATGACGGTGTGCAGGGTAGCCAGGAAGGTGAGGGTGGGCTGCATGTAGCCTGTGCTCTCCTCCAAGAAGAAGTAGACTGGGTCCTCCTCCTCTTCCTCATCTCCTCCTTCCTCCCCACCAGATCCTTCCATCTCCTCCGCTGAGCCCTCAAACAGTCCACTGCCCTCAAACAGCGCACCCAACCCTGAGCCCTCAAACATGCCAGAGCCCTCCAGCTCATCACCTTCTCCAGGGGGGCTGTCGGACACCTGCACAATGGACACAGGCAGACACAGAAAAACAAATACATTACTAACATTTAACACTAGATGTTATAGGCATTCGAATTGAAGGCAGTCAATTATGGAAGTGATTTGAATAAAACATTAAAACATTTAAAAACTTTTGAATGAAATCGTTTAAAATGTTCAGTTTATTGAGAAGTCATTGAAAATAGCTATTTGTTTCAATTATAGAATTTGAGTGATGGTAAGAAATTTAAAGGTGACAGAAGATAATAATAAACATTTCTTGACCTTGTAGAAGAGTAGAATAAAGTTCAGGGCAAATGCAATGAACAGTGCCAGAAAACGCAGATTGTAAAAGTTCCGAGAGAGGTAGTTCTGGGAAAGAGATAAAATAAGTTGTATTAATCACAAGTGGACAGTGGAATTGACAGTCTGCAAATTGCGACATCAGCACGTTGCAAAAACTACTGCAGGATATCAATTATGTATTTGTCATGTCTAACCAAGAACTTGTTTCTTTGGATGTCCAGTTCAGTCCAGAGTTGGAACCCTTGCTCCCTGTGTTGCTTCTTATCTTTCTTAGCCTTGGGTTTATTTTTTATCGCTTCCTCTTGCTCCTCCTCTTTGGTCTCAGCTTCTTTCTCTGCCTTCTCTCCATTTTCAGTGCTGAGAATTAAGTAATAGGGTGTTTTTTGGCACATTCCAACAAACACTACAACATTAAAGCATGTACAGTATGGTTTATAAAGGGGGATGAGAGAGTTAATCTAATGTACTTGTAGGAAGATGGCCTGAGGTACTTACTCTGCCTTATCAGGCTCTGGAGGGGGCTCCTTTATGGCAGGAGCAGGAGCCGGTTCAGCAGCTAGGCCATCAGCTGCTAGGCCATCAGTAGCTTGGCCATCAGCTGCTGCAGCAGCACCCTCCTCTGGTTGCTGCCAACCACAAGAAAAAGGACATTAGTATAGTGAATCTACACATACGTTACTGGAAAGCTCACCATGCACTTCTTAGTCTCTGCATTAGAAAGAAAAGGTGCCTCACCCGTTTCCTCTTGGTCAAAGGAGTACCCTCGGGAGTAGGAGGCTCAACAGTGGCCTCAATTCCCATGTCACCAAGTCCACCAGGAGCATCGATGCGTGGTGTTCCCCCACCTTCCTTGTCTTTATTGTCTTCCTCCTCCTCCTCTCTACCGCCTGTGTCTATTTGGTCAGTCACCCCTCCTGCCTCCTGCTCCTTCCCAACCCCAGGCTCCCCTGGCAGGTCCCCATGCACCTCATCCTGGGTGGGGTCAGGCATACTGGCCAGGATCTCTGTCACTGTGATGTTCTTTGCTCCCTCCACCAGGCCTCCGCCAAATAGAGTTTGCCAGATGAGCAGGAAGAAGCCCTTACATACACTGTAGATGAAGTGCAGGATGCCGATGAAGATTGTCCAGAAGAAGGTAGCCAGACCCATCACTATCTGCTTGATGGTCATCTTCCTCACCCTGCGGTACTGCCGTCGCAGGTTACGGAATGTGAAGATACTCAGGAAGTTCAATACGCTGTTGATGAAGTCTGCAAAGGCAGAGATGGACTCTGGCTCTCCTTCCTCTCCATTGCCTTCTTCATCTCCACCTCCTCCTCCTGCCTCAGTTCCTCCTTCAGCCGGATCATCATCCTCCTCCTCCTTCTCCTCCTCCTGCTCCGAGATCTGGGAGGCGATGTTCATCTCAAAGATGGTGTCCTCACAGAAGTTGACAAACATCTCCATCTTCTCCGACTCGCCCCCCTCATTGACCACGTCAAATATGAACTGTCGTTTGGACTCTCTGACCTGAGGCATCTCCCACTGTGTGCGGTTGACCTCGCTGATCTCAAAGTAAATACGCTCTATCTTCCTGCTGGCACCCATGATCTCTATGCGGCCCAGGAAGGGGCGGAAGTAGTTGAGTACACTCTCTGCCTGCTCTAGGAAGTTCTTCAGCCTGAGGTCATGAGGCACATGTTCAGACAGGTTGGTCAGCAACACTGCAATGTTAAAGCCAATGTCTTTAGCTGGCTCCTGGAAGCGGTCGGCAAACTCCTCAAAGTTTATCATGTCGTTCTCATCAGCCTCTGAGCAGGACAACAGGAATTGGATCTCGGAGGGAGAATACTGTTTCTGGCTGTCCATGGCCTTCTGAAAGTCCTTCTTAGAGATTAACCCTCGGGGGTCGGTCACGTAATCACGGAAAGCGTCTGACGCCACAATGTCCTTCAGTTTGAGGAACATGTCAAAGAACTTAAGGATCATCTCCACGTTGCTGGAGGACTCCACCAGCATGTCCACCATCTGACGGGCAATGGTGCCGTTCACCACATTACCTGAAACACGACATTACAAGGAGGCAAATCATGAAGGAGGTGGGAGAAATTAAAGAGAAAAACAGCAAAGTCTGTCATAAAAATGTAATTTTACCCTCTAGTAGAGAGAGCAGCATAACCACCATGTCTTTCTGGAGGTCCAGTAACTCCTTCAGCAGGCCAATCTGGCTGGAGTCCTACGAGACAGCACAAACATATACACAACGCTTCACAACAATGGCATTTACTGTTACTACAGGGCATTTCAGGCCTGCAGACTTCTAATGATAGCCAATGAAATCTCGAATTGTTGGAGAATCTAGAAGTATTCATGCAGTATGACAATAGTGAGAGGGATGGTCCGAACACATATGGTTTGGATTTCAGGCCAAACACCTTGCATTAATACTGTAAATATTCAATGAGTTTATCAGTATAATGATTTTCCCAATCTGTATGAATCCGCTGAAAAATACAGTACTAGTCAAAAGTTTGGACACACTTACTAATTCAAGGGTTTTCATAAATTTTACTATTTTTCTACATGGTAGAATAATAGTGAAGACATCAAAACTATGAAATAACATATATGGAATCATGTAGTAACCAAAAAAGTGTTAGACAAATTAAAATATATTTTATATTTGAGATTCTTCAAAGTACCCACCCTTTGCCTTGATGACAGCTTTGCACACTCTTGGCATTCTTTCAACCAGCTTCGCCAATTAGTTGTGTTGTGACAAGGTAGGGGTAGTATACAGAAGATAGCCCTAAAAGACTAAGTCCATATTATGACTTGAACAGCTCAAATAAGCAGAGAAATGACAGTCCGTCATTACTTTAAGACATGAAGGTCAGTCAATCCAGAAAAAAAGGATTTTCTTCAAGTGCAGTCGCAAAAACCATCAAGCGCTATGATGAAACTGGCTCTCATGAGGACCGTCACAGGAAAGGAAGACCCCGAATTACCCCTGCTGCAGAGGATAAGTTCATTACCAGTCTCAGAAATTGCAGCCCAAATAAATGCTTCACAGAGTTCAAGTAACAGACACATCTCAACATCAACTGTTCAGAAGAGACTGCGTGAATCAGGCCTTCATGGTTGAATTGCTGCAAAGAAACCACTACCAAAGGATGTTCCCTTACAGGGTGGCTACTTTGAAGAATCAAAAATATAAAATATATTTTGATTTGTTTAACACTTTTTTTCTTACTACTGGATTCAATATGTGTTATTTCATAGTTTTGATGTCTTCACTATTATTCTACAATGTAGAAAATAGTACAAATAAAGAAAAACCCTTGAATGAGTAGGTGTGTCGAAACTTTTGACTAGTACTGTATGTCCTAACTTCCATCAATGTGATCTACCACTCCTGAGAGCCATTCTGTAGCTTCTTCAACAAATTCACCTCAGTGGTTAAAAACTGTAGGTCATCTGGGGTCAGCCCTGTATATACAGGTATCTTCCAAAATAAATAAACATCACCTAAGTGTCTTAATAGGGTATTGGGCCACCACTAGAGATTCTACTAGTGTCTGGAACTCTTCCACAAGAAATGTCATAATTTGGTGTTTTGTTGACGGTGGTAGAAAATGCTGTCTCAGGCACTGCCCCAGAACCTCCCCTAAGTATTCAATTGGGTTGAGATCTGGTGACTGAGACGGCCATAGCATATGGTTTACATACTTTTCATGCTCATCAAACCATTCAGTGACCAATCGTGCCCTGTGGATGGGGGCATAGCCATGGTAGGCCAATTAATAGCCCAAATAATGGCCTGCCCATCTTTTTTTATACATGACCCTAAGCATGACCCTAAGCATGACCCTAAGCATGACGGGATGTTAATTGCTTAATTAACACAGGAACCACACCTGTGTGGAAGCACCTTCTTTCAATATACTTTGTATCCCTAAAGGGTTTCCATTATTTTGGCAGTTACCTGTTTGTACTCAGTCTAATAAATATATTATGAACTATGTTAAAACTGCCATTACAGTAAATGCTTATGTCAAAACTGCCATCACAGTAAATGGCCATGTCAAAACTGCGATTACAGTAAATGTTTATGTCAAAACTGCCATTACAGTAAATGCCCATGTCAAAACTGCCATTACAGTAAATACCCATGTCAAAACTGCCATTACGGTAAATGCTTATGTCAAAACTGCCATTACAGTAAATGCTTATGTCAAAACTGCCATTACAGTAAATGCCCATGTCAAACTGCCATTCCAGTAAATGCTTATGTCAAAACTGCCATTCCAGTAAATGCTTATGTCAAAACTGCCATTACAGTAAATGCTTATGTCAAACTGCCATTACAGTAAATGCTTATGTCAAAACTGCCATTACAGTAAATGCTTATGTCAAAACCTCCATTACAGTAAATGCCCATGCCAAAACTGCCATTACAGTAAATGCTTATGTCAAAACTGCCATTACAGTAAATGCCCATGTCAAAACTGCCATTACAGTAAATGCTTATGTTAAAACTGCCATTACAGTAAATACTTGTCTCCACGGTAAGACAGAATGAGATGAAGGTTAGAGGGATATCACCAGATTATCCTTTGCTTGCATTTTATTTTCAAAATATTTCATCATAAACGATTAACCGATCAGGGAAAATTAAATTTTACAACATCAACTTACATTTTACATGTATACAATTTACAATTCAAAAGAGCCTGTAAGTTCCCTTGGTTTTCAGCCAACAACATATACACTGCTCAAAAAAATAAAGGGAACACTAAAATAACACATCCTAGATCTGAATGAATGAAATAATCTTAATCAATACTTTTTTCTTTACATAGTTGAATGTGCTGACAACAAAATTACACAAAAATTATCAATGGAAATCAAATGTATCAACCCATGGAGGTCTGGATTTGGAGTCACACTCAAAATTAAAGTGGAAAACCACACTACAGGCTGATCCAACTTTGATGTAATGTCCTTGAAACAAGTCAAAATGAGGCTCAGTAGTGTGTGTGGCCTCCACGTGCCTGTATGACCTCCCTACAACGCCTGGGCATGCTCCTGATGAGGTGGCGGATGGTCTCCTGAGGGATCTCCTCCCAGACCTGGACTAAAGCATCTGCCAACTCCTGGACAGTCTGTGGTGCAACGTGGCGTTGGTGGATGGAGCGAGACATGATGTCCCAGATGTGCTCAATTGGATTCAGGTCTGGGGAACGGGCGGGCCAGTCCATAGCATCAATGCCTTCCTCTTGCAGGAACTGCTGACACACTCCAGCCACATGAGGTCTAGCATTGTCTTGCATTAGGAGGAACCCAGGGCCAACCGCACCAGCATATGGTCTCACAAGGGGTCTGAGGATCTCATCTCGGTACCTAATGGCAGTCAGGCTACCTCTGGCGAGCACATGGAGGGCTGTGCGGCCCCCCAAAGAAATGCCACCCCACACCATGACTGACCCGCCGCCAAACCGGTCATGCTGGAGGATGTTGCAGGCAGCAGAACGTTCTCCACGGGCGTCTCCAGACTCTGTCACGTCTGTCACATGTGCTCAGTGTGAACCTGCTTTCATCTGTGAAGAGCACAGGGCGCCAATGGCGAATTTGCCAATCTTGGTGTTCTCTGGCAAATGCCAAACGTCCTGCACGGTGTTGGGCTGTAAGCACAACCCCCACCTGTGGACGTCGGGCCCTCATACCACCCTCATGGAGTCTGTTTCTGACCGTTTGAGCAGACACATGCACATTTGTGGCCTGCTGGAGGTCATTTTGCAGGGCTCTGGCAGTTTTTTTGAGCAGTATATTTTAAGAATTCTTAAAAGTGAAAAAGAATATACATTTTACACAGAAAGACTAGAAAGCAACATGCATCTACAACTGACTAATGTTAGAATTAGTCAGAAAGCATCACGTCATACACACACCCTGTCAAAACATTACGGTGTCCAGGCCACTCTAACCCCTATACAGTGTATGCTCCATCAGGGGGATGTTAAAGGGCTGTCCCTTTTTTCAGCGAGCTTTACATTCACCTGCTTTTAAGCATTTCACTTTCCTATCCCTAATGTAGACCGTTAAACAAGCAAAGTCTGGAATGAGAAACCTGCATACAGCAGGTAGGTTAGTAACGTCATTGTATAAAGCACTTGAAGTTAACCAAATAAAGCAATGTTTTCATTGTTGCAGTAGGTTGTTTTCACTGTTCTGGAGGTTGACATACAATATTATTGAATTACAAAATAGGTACTTTTCTAGTTCTTATTCCCGCTTTAAAGGCAGGTGAGTATAAAACAAACTGAGAAGAAAGCAGGGATGAATCAGGAAAAAACTGGTAAACACCCAATCACATCAATGATAGATAAATAAAATGAATACATACTTTACCCTGCATAGACCATGTGAAAGACAGTTTACATAATCAATATCTCATAGGATTTGAAACAATAAAAACATAAAGACTGTGATACATTTCAAAGTACTTGGTTTTTACAGTTGGCTGTAGTTTCATCAAGGTGTTACGTACTAACACTACACCACTAATATATTTCATTATCAGTACATATAACTTATCAATCTACAAACTATTTACTTGTAACTAACATACGGTACAAATATGGCGTTACTTTCTTCAGTTAAAAAAACGAGTACCACTGTTCAATAGTGTTCCAGTCATGTATGTGGTGTGTCTGCAAGCCAGTGCATTAGTGTGAATGTCAGGTAGAAAAAGTGAGTGTGCATGAGGAGATATCTGTGAGGCTGGTTGCTTTATGCCTGGGAGTAAGAGAGGACACTTTCATGTAACAGGGGATTTTAGCATCACAATAAGATCTAGTTCACCATTCCAGATTCACTTTCTACAAACTACTTTCACTGTAATTTCAAAAAAAAATATTTACCAACTTATCAGTCAAACAATGCAACAAAAGTGTTCAAGTTGTTGGCTTGAAAGGCGTTTGTTAAATGTATAGTTGGCAGTCAAGTGTAAGTTCATAGCGAATTTTCACTCCAGCAATGGTAACACAGATCACTTTGATATGTGAAACCACAATCCTTTAATAAAAGGTGCACAAAATAGCCTATCAATACCATGAAATGTAGATGCAAGTGTATTTTGTGCACAGCGTAGTTACATTCAGATGATTTTTGTGGGAATTTACATGCCAGATACATACATACATATATATATACACAAACTATGTAATTTCCTCATGCACATCCAACATCCAAGCCATGTTTTGTGTGGTGAGATGTGTAGGTGTGTATGTTGACATTTTGAGGCAGGTAGCTTGTACCTGTGCCAGCTTCATCATCAAGTGGGCAAAGACGTGGAGGAAGCCTACTACTGCATCCCACAGCCTGCTGTGGGTCAGGGACTGCTGGTTGCCTGTACACGGACCCTGAGGGGAGACCACCGGCTACGTACGGTCACACACATACCCAGTAACATCCAGTCATCTACATACTGTACAGATGAATGGGTTTATACACACCTGGATGTACTCAGTCAGACTGTTAAAGATCTGTTTAGCCACTATCATGGCCTTGGAGAAGTTCTTCTTGCCTGGTTCATCGATGATCTCTTTCCCAGAGTAATACCAGTAGAAATCACTGATTGACTCCTTTAGAGAGAGCGAGAGATAGAGAAAGAGAGAGGGTGAAAGAGCGAGGGTGAAAGAGCGAGGGTGAGAGAGAGGGAGAGCGAGAAATAGAGAGAGTGAGAGATAGAGAGAGAAAGAGAGAGCAAGAGATGGAGAGTGAGAGATAGAGAGAGGGTGAAAGAGGGAGGGTGAGAGAGCGAGAGAGAGAGGGCAAGAGAGAAATATGTAAAATATTTTTCCTAGCCACTGTGCTTCTGCATTTCTTGCTCTTTGTAGTTTTAGGTTGGGTTTCTGCACTGTGTGACAACTGCTGATGTAAAAATGGCTTTATAAAATTCCTTAGAAATGCGAATTTGCATGGTTAAAGGGTCCCAGGACCTGCAGTCGGAGGAGGTAATCCACAGTGCAGATAATGATGTTGATAGTGGTGGTGCTGCCTGTCTGTGTCCGCAAGTAGTTCTGGAAATCTGGAGTAAAAACAGAGTCCACTCAAATAGACTGCCAACATTTGATAAGCTTTACAACAAATCATGATTCAATGTCATTGTCCTAAGTGTTGCTGTGCCCCAACAGACGATTCCTTCATTCCCTAAATAGAACACCATTGGATAATATTCTTCTCACCGTTATTGTGGCCCTCACAGAGCAGCTGCAACATGCGGAACAGATCACAGGTAAACTCATCATCCGACATGACTTTCTCACCTGGAGAGGTCAGACAAAAGGGCAGAGGATCAGACTAGTTTTAGGGGTACTGGATGTATTTGACAGAAGGGGGGGTTCAGTCAGGCTGCCTCTATCTATCTGTATATAATGTAGGTGGGAGGCTAACTAGACAATTTGAGCCATTCATCCGAGTGTTAGCCAGTGCGCGCCATGGTCAGCAGCACACATGCTTGCAGCAATAAGGTGAGTGTGATTATCATTTCACAGCTCTCCATCACATCTGCTTAATCATATTAGTAAGAGCTGCAATAACCTCCTCCTTACAGACTGTCCATCTTCCTTTAGTTCATACTGAGTTGTTCACTGTAACTACAATATAGAAAACCTCAAACACTTGCTGAATCATGGCCAATAGGTTGGCATGTACTGTAAAAGCACATTCACAGAAACAAGCAGCGATAAGAGCTTCTGCACTTTTAGACACATAATCAAACACCATTATGTCACATACATAAACACATAAAGAAACAGTTCTCCATCAACACTGAAAACACAGTATACTATATACACAGCATACATACATATAAAAGTACATGGTCACATCAACATGTATAGATACAATGGACAACACTGTATACTGCACAGACATTTAACGTAATGGAGAAGTTGACCCTGTCAGTTCCTTAGTCAGTGCATGCAGAAACACAATCATGCAGCACAGACCTACTGCACTCCTCTAACTCCACTGAATGTGGGTTAAGAGGGCCAGAGTTTGGAGTTCTGTCCAAGCAAGGTAGAGTGGAGGAGGGATGATGTCATTGTGGGGGGGATTACAGTGTAAGTCATGTGAGGGTTCAGAGGTGGGTGGGGCAGACAGAGTGCTGATCTAGGATCAGTTTGCCTTTCAGATTATAAAAAAAATAAGATTACAGTGCATTCGGAAAGTATTCAGACCCCTTCCCTTTTTCCACATTTTGTTACGTTACAGCCTTAATCTAAAATGGATACCATAAAAAAAATCCTCATCAATCTACGTACAATACCCCATAATGACAAAGCAAAAACAGATTTTTTGAATTTTTTGCTAATTTATTAAAAATCAAAAACAGAAATACCTTATTTACATAAGTATTCAGACCCTTTGCTATGAGACTCGAAATTGAGCTCAGGTGCATTTGTTTCCCTTTATCATTATTGTTTCTACAATTTGATTGGAGTCCACCTGTGGTAAATTCAATTGAATGGACATGATTTGGAAATAAGTTTCCACAGTTGACAGTGCATGTCAGAGCAAAAACCAAGCCATGAGGGGGAAGGAATTGTCCGTAAAGCTCCAAGACAGGATTGTTTCGAGGCACAGATCTGGGGAAGGGTACCAAAACATTTCTTCAGTATTGAAGGTCCCCAAGAACACAGTGGCCTTTATCAGTCCTAAATGGAAGAAGTTTGGAACCACCAAGACAAGTTTGGAACCACCTAGAGCTGAAGGGGTAGAAGGGCCAAGCCCGCTTGGAGTTTGACAAAAGGCACCTAAAGGACTCTCAGATCATTAGAAACAAGATTCTCTGGTCTGATGAAACCAAGATTGAACTCTTTGGCCTGAATGCCAAGCGTCACGTCTGGAGGAAACCTGACACCATCCCTACGGTGAAGCATGGTGGTGGCAGCATCATGTTGTGGGGATGTTTTTCAGCGGCAGGGACTGGGAGACTAGTCAGGATTGAGGGAAAGATGAACGGAGCAAAGTACAGAGAGATCCTTGATGAAAACTTGCTCCAGAGCACTCAAGACCTCAGACTGGGGCGAAGGTCCACCTTCCAACAGGACAACGACCCTAAGCACACAGACAAGACAATGCAGGAGTGGCTTCCGGGACAAGTCTCTGGATGTCCTTGAGTGGCCCAGCCACAGCAGACATGAGCCCGATCTAACATCTCTGGAGAGACCTGAAAATCGCTGTGCAGAGATGCTCCCCATCCAACCTGAAAGAGCTTGAGAGGATCTGCAGAGAAAAATGGGAGAAACTCCCCAAATACAGGTGTGCCAAGCTTGTAGCGTCATAACCAAGAAGACTCGAGGCTGTAATCGCTGCCAAAGGTGCTTCAACAAAGTACTGAGTAAAGGGTCTGAACACAATTCTTTTTTTTTTTATATACATTTGCAAACATTTCTAAAAACCTGTTTTTGCTTTGTCATTATGAGGTATTGTGTGTAGATTGATCAGGGAAAAAAACGATTTAATTCATTTTAGAATAAGGCTGAACATAACAAAATGTAGAAAAAGTCAAGGGGTCTGAATACTTTCCAAATGCACTGGAAATGGACAGATGATAGATCAGCACTCCTACTCTGAGACGCTTTGTGGATACAGGCCCAGAGTTACAAACACTGAGGATTAATATGAGAGATAGATAGATCCAGATATTGGGCTAATTCCGTGCTCTGGAATTCTTATCACAATAGTGGTGAGCTTCTGAGTTTCAGTAGATCTGTGGTTAGCCACTCAAGGGGAAAAAATGATTTTCAGTCATTGTCTGTTGCTAGGGCACATTACTCTTTGAGAGTTTAATAAGTTAACTATGAATACAGTATATAGTCATGTACAGTATATACCCAAGAAACAATGGAATTGGCATTACTTGACATGACTGAAAGGTTATTTCATAAACTCCTTGAGTGTGAAATTGAATAAAGGTGGGCCCCACAACACAAAGAGATAAAGAAAATGAAGAGACAGGGAGAGGGAACAGAGAAAGAGAAAAGGTAGAAAAACAAAGGGACAGAGGTATCATTTACCCCGTTCTGACTTCATGTCTGAGGACCAGCAAAGGAGGGAATGGGAAGAGAGGATAGGGAAGGGACGCGATGATGGCAAGGTAGGGAAAGAGAGCGCTAGTGAGTTGACGGACAGTAGAACACTTAGGAGTTTTAGTTTAAAAGAATTAGTTTAAAACAATTCTACACTTACAAAATATTTTACAAATTAACATTGAATGTAAACACAAAATATTAGCAAGTCAAAATACAGTACTAAAGTACAGTACCATGTAAATTCAAATGACCAACTGACAAGGCATTAGCGCTGACAAAATTACAGTCATATCAACACATGAATCACTCAATCATTATTGGACAGCAGAGTTGATGGATGTTACTAATACTGAAAAAATATGAGGAATGAAGTGGAGGAACTCCCACTCAGTGACCATAGGCCCTGATACTGTACATGTGTGTGTGATTGCCTGGGCAGGACATGGATGCAAAGATGGTGTAAGGTGGTACAAAGTTTGTGTACCAGTGTCCAGTACAGTCAAAGCTTTAAAGACTTACTTGTTCCCTCCTCCGACAACATACCCAGACCCTCTGCCTTGTTCTGTCTCTCAAAGGCATTCAGGTCCAGGACACTGCCATGCAAAAAAAACATACAGTCAACTTTTATCAAACTTTCCATTTATATACACTACCGTTCAAAGGTTTGGGGCCACTTGGAAATGTCCTTGTTTTTGAAAGAAAATAACATAAAATTGATCAGAAATAGACATTGTTAATGTTGTAAATGACTATTGTAGCTGGAAACGGCTGATTTTCTATGGAATATCTACATAGGCGTACAGAGGCCCATTATCAGCAACCATCACTCCTGTGTTCCAATGGCACGTTGTGTTACCGAATCCAAGTTGATCATTTTAAAAGGCTAAATGAGCATTTGAAAACCCTTTTGTAATTATGTTAGCACAGCTGAAAACTGTTGTTCTGATTAAAGAAGCAATAAAACTGGCCTTCTTTAGACTAGTTGAGTATCTGGAGCATCAGCATTTGTGGGTTCGATTACAGGCTCAAAATGTCCAGAAACAAATAACTTTCTTCTGAAACTTGTCAGTCTATTCTTGTTCTAAGAAATGAAGGCTATTCCATGCGAGAAATTGTCAAGAAACTGAAGATCTCGTACAATGCTGTGTACTACTCCCTTCACAGAACAAAGCAATCTGGCTCTAACCAGAATAGAAAGAGGAGTGGGAGGCCCCGGTGCACAACTGAGCAAGAGGACAAGTACAATTAGAGTGTCTAGTTTGAGAAACAGACGCCTCACAAGTCCTCAACTGGCAGCTTCATTAAATAGTACCCGCAAAACACCAGTCTCAAGGTCAACAGTGAAGAGGCGACTCCGGGATGCTGACCTTCTATGCAGAGTTCCTCTGTCCAGTGTCTGTGTTCTTTTGCCCATCTTAATCTATTATTTTTATTGGCCAGTCTGAGATAAGGCTTTTTCTTTGCAACTCTGCAAACTTTGATTTGTTAAAAAAAAAAAGGGGTTTATTTATTTATTTTGATTTCCCCTTTATTTTACCAGGTAGGCCAGTTGAGAACAAGTTCTCATTTACAACTGCGACCTGGCCGAGATAAAGCAAAGCAGTGCGACAAAAACAACAACACAGAGTTACACATAAACAAACATACAGTCAATAACACAATAGAAAAATGTATGTACAGTAAATAGGCCATAGAGGCTAAATGATTACAAGTTAGCATTAACATTGGAGTGATAGATGTGCAGATGATGATGTGCAAGTAGAGATACTGGGGTGCAAAAGAGCAAGAGGATAAATAACAATATGGGGATGAGGTAGTTGGGTGTGATATTTACAGATTGGCTGTGTACAGGTGCAGTGATCGGTAAGCTGCTCTGACAGCTGATGCTTAAAGTTAGAGAGGGAGATATAAGACTCCAGCTTCAGTGATTTTTGCAATTCGTTCCAGTCATTGGCAGCAGAGAACTGGAAGGAAAAGCGGCCAAAGGAAGTGTTGGCTTTGGGGATGACCAGTGAAATATACCTGCTGGAGCGCGTGCTACGGGTGGGTGTTGCTATGGTGACCAGTGAGCTGAGATAAGGCGGGGCTTTACCTAGCAAAGACTTATAGACGACCTGGCTACGAATACGTAGTGAGGGCCAGCCAACGAGAGCATACAGGTCACAGTGGTGGGTAGTATATGGGGCTTTGGTGACAAAACGGATGGCACTGTGATAGACTACATCCAATTTGCTGAGTAGAGTGTTGGAGGCTATTTTGTAAAGGACATCGCCGAAGTCAAGGATCGGTAGGATAATCAGTTTTACGAGGGTATGTTTGGCAGCATGAGTGAAGGAGGCTTTGTTGCGAAATCAGAAGCCGATTCTAGATTTAATTTTGGATTGGAGATGCTTAACGTGAGTCTGGAAGGAGAGTTTACAGTCTAGCCAGACACCTAGGTATTTGTAGTTGTCCACATATTCTAAGTCCGAACCGTCCAGAGTAGTGATGCTAGTCGGGAGGGTGGGTGTTGGCAACAATCGGTTGAAGAGCATGCATTTAGTTTTACTAGCATTTAAAAGCAGTTGGAGGCCACGGAAGGAGTGTTGTATGGCATTGAAGCTCATTTGGAGGTTTGTTAACACAGTGTCCAAAGAAGGGCCAGATGTATACAGAATGGTGTTGTCTGCGTAGAGGTGGATCAGAGAATCACCAGCAGCAAGAGCGACATCATTGATATTTACAGAGAAAAGAGTCGTCCCCCGAGAATTGAACCCTGTGGCACCCCCCATAGAGACTGTCAGAGGTCTGGACAACATGCCCTCCGATTTGACACACTGAACTCTATCAGAGAAGTAGTTGGTGAACCAGGCGAGGCAGTCACTTGAGAAACCAAGGCTATATTGAGTCTGCCGATAAGAATGCGGTGATTGAAAGAGTCGAAAGCCTTCTCCACTATGCAATCTGGTCGATGAAGACGGCTGCACAGTACTGTCTTTTATCGATGGCGGTTATGATATCGTTTAGGACCTTGAGCGTGGCTGAGGTGCACCCATGACCAGCTCGGAAACCAGATTGCATAGTGGAGAAGGTAAGGTGGGATTCAAAATGGTCGGTGATCTGTTTGTTAACTTGGCTTTCGAAGATTTTAGAAGGGCAGGATAGATATAGGTCTATAACAGTTTGGATCTAGAGTGTCTCCCCCTTTGAAGAGGGGGATGACCGCGGCAGCTTTCCAATCTTTGGGGATCTCAGACGATACGAAAGAGAGGTTGAACAGGCTAGTAATAGGGGTTGCAACAATTTAGGTGGATCATTTAGAAAGAAAGGGTCCAGATTGTCTAGCCCAGCTGATTTGTAGGGATCCAGATTTTGCAGCTCTTTCAGAACATCAGCTGTCTGGATTTGGGTGAAGGAGAAGCGAGGGGGCTTGGGCAAGTTGCTGCAGGGGGTGCTGAGCTGTTGGCCAGGGTAGGGGTAGCCAGGTGGAAAGCATGGCCAGCCGTAGAAAAATGCTTATTGAAATGATTGATTATCGTAGATTTATCATTGGTGACAGTGTTTCCTAGCCTCAGTGCAGTGGGCAGGGAGGAGGTGCTCTTATTCTCCATGGACTTTACAGTGTCCCAAAACTTTTTGGAATTAGTAGGTATATCCAAACTTTTGACTGGTACTGTCTTTTATGAGTAATTCAGGGGTGAAGACAAACCTGCATGTCTGCATTAGAGCCTGGACACTCAAAAAGAAGCCAACATCCTTCTTGTCCTTCAGGTACTCAAGCATTTTCTGCAAACAGACAGTGAGACCAGTCAATTACTACTATAACCTCAGGTCAGATGGACAGCCCACTGAGAGGCACTTACCTGCTGAACCTCAACGTTACCACCGTTTAGGATGGAGATGCCCAGTTTAAGGGTGGAAGACACCATGCAGCCAGTCTCACCTAGATGGAGAGAAAAGTACTCTTTACCATTCTAGAAGATGGGTATGAATAATGTCTTTGTAATTTGTCGACCACGACAGGTATCCTTCAAATACATGCACTGTGACTGAGAGACATTGACTTGTAATACTGCAGGGTTCTCCAAAAGGCAGTCCGCAGGCCAAATTATTTTATTCCTACGCATAAATAGAGAGAGGCATATATGCTCGTATCCCAATGTAATCAAGGTTTGAAATGATTCTATTTTTGTCGAATACTATATCTGTTAAGGGATTCTTGTGGTCAATTTGAAGTGTACAAATTATTTAGAACAAAATGATGTTCCGGTGCCCTGAACATCCGCTCTAGGTGAAATCGTTCCACGGTTGAATGTAATTGGGGATCCTTGGTGTAACTGCATGGGTTGGGGAAGTACCTTTGCAAGCACTGATCATCTGCAGCACCATCTCAGCCGCCCCACGGTTATGGAGACGGGATTGCTGGTACAGAAGTCTCTGTTTCTCCATCTCTTTTTCCTGTGATGGACACAGATGCTGTGACTGTGTCCTGATGGTCACACATCCCGCCCCACAGTCACTCTGCATTCACACAGCTAGTACCTAGCTGTATAGACCTTCTCTCTAAGCTCCACTGATTTGCAGCCCTAAACTTTGTTTTAACAGTGTAGGCCTATAGTTTTAAATGTTTCATGTACAATACCAGTCAAAAGTTTGGAAAGGTTTTTCTTTATTTTTACCACTTTCTTCACTGTAGAAAAATAGTGAAAACATCAAACTATGAAATAACACATATGGAATCGTGTAGTAAGCAAAAAAGTGTTAAACAAATCGAAATATATTTAATATTTTAGATTCTTAAAAGATGCCACCCATTGCATTGATGACAGCTTTGCACACGCTTGGCATTTTATCAACGAACAGTCTTGAAGGAGTTCCCACATATACTGAGCACTTGTTGGATGCTTTTCCTTCACTTTTCCTTAATTGAAATGCAT
The DNA here is from genome assembly GCA_030435695.1 of Brachymystax lenok tsinlingensis. NCBI lineage: Eukaryota > Metazoa > Chordata > Actinopteri > Salmoniformes > Salmonidae > Brachymystax > Brachymystax lenok. The sequence goes on from CM059787.1 coordinate 15,450,854, forward strand.
TATAGGTGAATTCCTCGTGAAGCTGGTTGAGAGAATGCCAAGAGTGTGCAAACTTGTCATTAATGCAAATTATATATATTTTTACTAGGCAAGTCAGTTAAGAACAAATTCTTATTTACAATGACGGCCTACACCGGCCAAACCCGGATGACGCTGGGCCAATTGTGCGCCGCCCTATGAGACCCCCAATCACGGCCGGTTGTGATACAGCCTGGAATCGAACCAGGGTGGCTGTAGTGACGCCTCAAGCACTGAGATGCAGTGCCTTAGACCGCTGTGCCACACGGGAGCAAAGGGTGGCTACTTTGAAGAATCTCAAATGTAAAATATATTTTGGGCTTCTGAGTGGCACAGCGGTCTAAGGCACTGCATCTCAGTTCTTGAGGCGTCACTACAGACACCCTGGTTCCAGGCTGTATCACAACCGGCCGTGATCGGGAGTCCCATAGGGCGGCGCACAATTGGCCCAGCGTCGTCCGGGTTAGGGGAGGGTTTGGCCGGGGTAGGCCATCATTGTAAATAATAATTTGTTCTTAACTGACTTGCCTACTGTAGTTAAATAAATACATTTGTTTAACACTTTTTTGGTTACTACATGATTCCATATGTGTTATTTCATAGTTTGGATGTCTTCACTATTTTTCTACAAAGTAGAAAATAGTAAAAATAAATAAAAACCCTGGAATGAGTAGGTGTGTCTAAACGTTTGACCTGTATATCTAAAATTTAAATAGTTTCTCATTCTCAGTTTCTACTCTCCATCTCCATTTCTTTGTTGTCCTTTTCCTCTCATTGTATAGGGATAAACTCATTCAAACCTGCATGCTTTATCTGCTTTTTGACTCGTTTTCCACACATTTAATTACTTCCATCCCGCCTGTTTCTCTCTCTCACCCATTCTCTCTCCTCAGTTAATTAGTCATGGAGTCGTTACACTAGTTCTGCACGTTTGCTGACTGGAGCAAAACGTTAGACTACAGCCCTGATGGCCTTGCATGCTGCAGTGCTAGCCATTGCAAAGAACCATACAGGATCAAGTGAATAACCACAGTGTCTCCCTTGCTGTCTTACAGTGAGGGAAAAAAGTATTTGATCCCCTGCTGATTTTGTACGTTTGCTCACTGACAAAGAAATGATCAGTCTATAATTTTAATGGTAGGTTTATTTGAACAGTAAGAGACAGAATAACAAAAAAATCCAGAAAAACATGTGGAAAATGTTATAAATTGATTTGCATTTTAATGAGGGAAATAAGTATTTGACCCAATCTCAATCAGAAAGAATGCTGCCTATGACCAAGAACACCATCCCCACGTCAAACATGGAGGTGGAAACATTATGCTTTGGGGGTGTTTTTCTGCTAAGGGGACAGGACAACTTCACCGCATTAAAGGGACGACGGACAGGGCCATGTACCGTCAAATCTTGGGTGAGAACCTCCTTCCCTCAGCCAGGGCATTGAAAATGGGTCATGGATGGGTATTCCAGCATGACAATGACCCAAACACACCGCCAAGGCAACAAAGGAGTGGCTCAAGAAGAAGCACATTAAGTGGCCTAGCCAGTCTCCAGACCTTAATCCCATAGAAAATCTGTGGAGGCAGCTGAAGGTTCGAGTTGCCAAACGTCAGCCTCGAAACCTTAATGACTTGGAGAAGTTCTGCAAAGAGGAGTGGGACAAAATCCCTCCGGAGATATGTGCAAACCTGGTGGCCAACTACAAGAAACGTCTGACCTCTGGGATTGCCAACAAGGGTTTTGCCACCAAGTACTAAGTCATGTTTTGCAGAGGGGTTGTCACGATCTCCGTGAGGGACAGACCAAGGCACAGCGAGGTATCCAGTATACATGCTTTATTTAAATGAACGTAACTGGCACAAAACAACAAAACGTATGAAACCGAAGATCGTAACATGAACATAACAAACTAACGAAGCTATGTACAAACAATAACCCACCAACCCCTAATGAAAACTACAAACATATATATGGTTCCCAATTAGAGGTAACGACACTCAGCTGCCTCTAATTGGGAACCATTACCCCAACATAGAAATATATAACCTAGAACAGAAAAAACCCTACACCAAAACAAAACTAAACACTCCAGCCTGTCTTCTCAGGCCTGGACGTGACAGGGGTCAAATACTTATTTCCCTCATTAAAATCCAAATCAATTTATAACATTTTTCACATGCATTTTTCTGGATTGTTTTGTTATTCTGTCTCTCACTGTTCAAATAAACCATTAAAATTATAGACTGATCATTTCTTTGTCAGTGGGCAAACATACAAAATCAGCAGGGGATCAAATACTTTTTTCCCCTCACTGTATATCACATATTGAACTTTACACAGCCCTCAGAGTGGAGCAGTTTTGCTCAAATAAATGTTAAAAAGCCCAAACATGTCTGTCACAGAACCACATTTATAGTTTAAGCTTGCAACAGTTTGACTAGTGCAATGTAATGCAATTAAGTATGTAGAAGGTATAAAAACGAACAATATTTGATATTGTAACCAACATTTTCTTTTCAACCCAGACTTAAATAAAACAAAGGTAATACAAATACATATTTCATCAGTTCCCACAGCATCCCACCCTCCTAACCCACCAAAGCTCCACCCACCCACCCGCGTATGCCTGACTATGGTCTACCCAGTAAGCATGGTGCAGATGTACTTGACATTACTTACGGAGAGTTTCCAATCCAATGGAAACAAGAGGGGTGTTTGGATGAGCCCTCTATCAGGTGTAGTATACAGTATGTCTATCAGGGAATGTGTTGTTGCTGTAACTCTTCCTACACATATTCTTACTGTATGTGTCAGTCTAGGTGTCTGGGAGAGTAGACAGGCTTTCACTGTAGTCTATTGGTCAATACGCTAAGTAAGTATGGAAGGGAACAGCATTGATTAGTAACACTCAGTTAATAGAGATGAACGTGTTATGCCAGAGTAAGTGGGAGAGAAGTAAGAGAACATGGAACTGACACAGACGGGGGGTCAGAGGTCAGTCAAAGGGTCAGTAGTTGGTTATAGTCTGAGAAACAGACAGGATCAGTTCTGTTCTAGATTCCATCTGAGAAACAGACAGGATCAGTTCTGTTAGAGATTCCATAGATTCCATGAATCTACATGAAAGACCATAGTATGGTGGTATGAGCTGGCAGTGATAGGCTAGGCTTGGGACAATGTGTGGTAGTTAACATGTAGCCAACAACATGGCTAATGGCCTACACTCTAAAGGTAGTAATTTACAGACACAGGAGTAATTCATATTCATCCAAATATACCACATAGACTGTATATATGGAAAAAATACCGGTATATACACTGAGTGGACAAAACATTAGGAATTAGGAATACCTGCTCTTTCCATGACAGACTGACCAGGTGAATTCAGGTGATGCTATGATTCCTTATTGATGTCACATGTTAAATACACTTCAATCAGTGTAATGAAGGGGAAAGGACAGATTAAAGAAGGATTTTTAAGCCTTGAGACAATTGAGACATGGATTGGATTTAAGTGCCTTTGAACGGGGTATGGTAGTAGGTGCCAGGCACACCGGTTTGAATGTGTCAAGAACTGCAACGCTGCAGGGATTTTCACGCTCAACAGTTTCCCGTGTGTATCAAGAATGGTCCACCACCCAAAGGACATCCAGCCAACTTGACAACTGTGGGAAGCATTGGATTCAACATGGGTTAGGAAGGTGTTTTGTATGCTTAGTGTATATTCAAACTATGGAAATTATGAATGTATTTATTTCCAAAATAATAGAGAAGCCATTATGTGATTGACAACAGTATTTGACCCATGTAAACACATTCTGCCTGCCAAATTGAAGGAATACTCATCAGTAGAACTTTGTGCTTAGCAGATAGGTCAAGGCTTTAGGATGGTGCACCTTTTTCTTATTTTCATTGACGGCCTAGGAACAGTGGGTTAACTGCCTGTTCAGGGGCAGAACGCCAATTTGTACCTTGTCAGCTCGGGGAATTGAACTTGCCACCTTTCAGTTACTAGTCCAACGCTCCACTAGGCTACCCTGCCGCCCCATGATTTTGTATGGTCTAGATAAGTTGTATTTTCCAATCACTTTGTGAGTCATGCAACATCTACAGAATGTTAACCGCGATGTTAACCACAACAGCCAGGTACAATCCAGAAACACTTGGAGTGAAGCAAAACAAGTGACAGACCGATAACATTTAGGAGGAAGCAACACGCATATAAAGGAACAGATAGAAGAGACAAAAGAGGGATGAGAGAGGAGAGAGAAGAGAGGAGACAGAGAGAGAGAAGAGCGATAGAGAAGAGGGAGATGTGGGTGCAGGCTGATATGCAGTGGATGATGTGGTCACTCGATGCGTTGAGAGCTACCGCTCCAGTGTCTCCCCCGGTCCCCTGCCCCTGGCCGCCCCATACCAGTTCTGTCTGTCGCACCTCAAAGGACATCTCATCCTCAGCCCCTTCCTCCACCTCCTCTCCCCCTTCGTCCTCCTCACCAATGTGGCAGCTCTACAACACACACAGACAAAAAAAAAAAATGATATACTTTAAATACATTCATACACAAATAACAATAACATGCTAAAATGTTCCATCATAAAACTCACCTTTGCCATAATATCAGCGTATGCCATATATAGGTGATCTGTCTCAAGTTTACTGTAACGATGAGAAGAAACAGAGACTTAGGCAACATGTCAAAAGGTGGAGATACGTATTTAGTGTTGAATTCAATCCAAAAGCTGCTCAACTAACATGCTTGAGGGAGAAAAGGAGAGTCCCACCTCTTTTCTGTGAGAGCGGTACGGCTGAAATGCAAAATTAGTTGGTGAAGGGGATCTGGCTTGGTCTCCGTCTCTTCCTCTTCCTCTCCTTCCTGCTCCATGGCTTTCTGTGTTAGAGAAAGAGATGTGGGAGTGAAACTATAGGAGGAAACTCGCAGATCCTGAAATCCTCAAAAGGTGAGTCAAGCATGCAGAGCTTACAGACAAGTCGTCTATCATTCTGTCCTCAAAGGAGTAGCCCTCAGTATGGATCCAGTTGCATTTGTATCCTTCCAGGAACATATTGGAAGCTCTATGCCTGTGAGGCAGACAGAAAACCATTTTAGTGTCTGTGTTTTATTTGTGGCTGTGTGTTACTTACTGCATATGTTTGAATTGGGCGTCAGGTAGCCTAGCATTTAAGAGTCTTGGGCCAGTAACCGAAAAGTCGCTGGCTCAAATCTTCAAGCAGACTAGGTGAAAAATCTGTCGATGTGCCCTTGATCAAGGCGCTTAACTTCTTAGGGATCGGCGCACGAGGTGACCGTTTTGGAGAGCCTGGCGTGCCCAAAGTAAAATGCCTCCCATTCAGGCCCAGAAAATAGGATATGCACATATTTAGTACCATTGGATAGGAAACACTCTTCCTACCATTGGATAGGAAACACTTTTTCCAAAAGTGTTAACCATTTGTCTGTGAGTAAAACAGAACGCATATGGCAGGCGAAACCCTGAGGAATTTCTGTCCTGGAAAAAGTGGTTTTGACAGAGTGCCTCATTGGGAACCCCTCCCTTATGAAAATGCCCATATAAGGGCATATGAATGCAGTACCCATCGCTTCCTCTGGATGTCAACAGTCTCGAGACAGTATTCATTTTGGATGAATTAGACCAGAGAAGAAGAGGAAACCAGGAAGTGTCTCATTTATGTCAACAGTAGGCACTGCGCGCTCCCGAAAAGCGCGCTGTGTGTTTTTTACCGTCTTTATCGATCAGTTTATATTCCGGTTGATTTATAATAGTAAATATACGTAAAAGTGTTCCTAAGGATACATTTAAAACTATGTTTGATTGTTCTTGGACAAGGTTATAGGTATAAGATGAACGAGTTCTCGTCACGTTTCAATGGAGTAGTTGAAGCTGTCGTTTCTGATTATAACGCGCGAACCAAATGGAGATTTATGGATAAAATACATTACTTTTTCTAACAAAAGAACCATGGATTGTCTTCGTTGGACACTTAGGAAGACCTCAGCAAAAGTTCTTCAACAGGTAATTGATTTGTTTTCGCTGTGAAATGTGTTATGTGTGTGCCGTGATGGCTAATGGATTCATGGCTATGGGAAAAATATGTGAGGTGCTACCCTCAAACAATCAAATGTGCTGCTTTCGCCATAAAGCCTTTTTGAAATCTGACAACGCTGTGATATTGCCAAGAAACAGAGCTTTTGATGAGTATGGAACACTTGTATATTGGTGGATGTTTAATAATTCAACTTTTGGATTTTGAATTTGGCGCCTTGCATTTCACTTGGTAGTGTCGGGATTGGGGTGCTAGCGCACCAGCAATCCCCAAGAAGTTAACCCTGATTGCTCCTGTAAATCGCTCTGGATAAGAGTGTCTGCTAGATGACTCAAATGTAAATACAAGATTGTAGTAGCGTCTCTAACCTGGGTAGGTTGTAGAGTGGAGTCATCCTAAAGCAGGCTACCACAGCCTTGCGTCTCTGCTTGGAGAGCAGTTTGTTCCACACCATCTTTTTGGATTTGAAGGGGTGCTCCGTCTAAGTGAGACAAGATAATTGAGAGAAACGGCACCACTGACATCATGCCATGTGTGTGAAGTAGGACTATAGGGATACTGTAGGATTATATTGATGTTGTAGTATTGAAGTACTGGGTGTGGTACTCTACTCACCACCTCAATGTGATAGAGTACAGCTGACACCTCCTGCACCCTCTTCACCACTTTCTCTGGAGCGTCAGCATCCTCAGCCTTCCCTGCCATCTCCTTATACAGGGACATCTGCCAGCGCATGGACGGGTTCTCCACCTGAACACAACACATTGCAGCGGGAGGAACGCACACTGCAGCCGGAGGAACGCACACTGCAGCCAGAGGAACGCACACTGCAGCCGGAGGAACGCACACTGCAGCCGGAGGAACACTCACTGCAACTGGAGAAACGCACACTGCAGCCAGAGGAATGCACACTGCAGCAAGAGGAACGCACACTGCAACCGGAGGAATGCACACTGCAGCAAGAGGAACGCACACTGCAACCGGAGGAACACTCACTGCAACTGGAGAAACGCACACTGCAGCCGGAGGAACACTCACTGCAACTGGAGAAACGCACACTGCAGCCGGAGGAATGCACACTGCAGCAAGAGGAACGCACACTGCAACCGGAGGAACACTCACTGCAGCCGGAGGAACACTCACTGCATCCGGAGGAACACTCACTGCATCAAGAGGAACGCTCCCTGCAGCCGGAGGAATGCTCACTGCAGCCGGAGGAACGCACACTGCAGCCGGAGGAACGCACACTGCAGCCGGAGGAACGCACACTGCAGCCGGAAGAACGCACACTGGAGCCGGAGGAACACTCACTGCAGCCAGAGGAATGCACACTGCAGCAAGAGGAACGCACACTGCAACCGGAGGAACACTCACTGCAACTGGAGGAACACTCACTGCAGCCGGAGGAACACTCACTGCATCCGGAGGAACACTCACTGCATCCGGAGGAACGCTCACTGCAGCCGGAGGAACGCACACTGGAGCCGGAGGAACGCACACTGCAGCCGGAGGAACGCACACTGCAGCCGGAGGAACGCACACTGCAGCCGGAGGAACGCACACTGCAGCCGGAGGAACGCTCACTGCATCCGGAGGAACGCACACTGCATCCGGAGGAACGCACACTGCAGCCGGAGGAACGCTCACTGCATCCGGACGAACGCTCACTGCATCCGGAAGAGCGCACACTGCAGCCGGAGGAACGCACACCGCAGCCGGAGGAACGCACCCCGCAGCCGGAGGAACGCACACCGCAGCCGGAGGAACGCACACCGCAACCGGAGGAACGCACACCGCAGCCGGAGGAACGCACACCGCAACCGGAGGAACGCTCACCGCAGCCGGAGGAACACACACCTCAGCCGGAGGAACGCACACTGCAGCCGGAGGAACGCACACTGCAGCCGGAGGAACGCTCACTGCATCCGGAGGAACGCACACTGCAGCCGGAGGAACGCTCACTGCATCCGGACGAACGCTCACTGCATCCGGAGGAGCGCACACTGCAGCCGGAGGAACGCATACTGCAACCGGAGGAACGCATACTGCAACTGCAGGAACACACACTGCAGCCGGACGACCGCTCACTGCATCCGGAGGAACACACACTGCAGCCGGAGGAACGTTCACTGCATCTGGAGGAACACACACTGCAGCCGGACAAACGCTCACTGCATCCGGAGGAACACACACTGCAGCCGGAGGAACGCTCACTGCATCCGGAGGAACACACACCGCAGCCGGAGGAACGCACACCGCAGCCGGAGGAACGCACACCGCAACCGGAGGAACGCACACCGCAGCCGGAGGAACGCACACCGCAACCGGAGGAACGCTCACCGCAGCCGGAGGAACACACACCTCAGCCGGAGGAACACACACCTCAGCCGGAGGAACGCACACCGCAGCCGGAGGAACGCACACCTCAGCCGGAGGAACACACACCGCAGCCGGAGGAACGCACACCGCAGCCGGAGGAACGCACACCGCAACCGAGGAACGCACACCGCAGCCGGAGGAACGCACACCGCAGCCGGAGGAATGCACACCGCAGCCGGAGGAACACACACCTCAGCCGGAGGAACACACACTGCAGCCGGAGGAATGCACACCGCAGCCGGAGGAACACCACAGGATTTCACCATGTATCACTTCACTGCACCAACCCAGTCCATCTTACCTTGCCTTGAAGATGCAGGTTGTTTTGCAAAAACTCCCTTACTTCCTCATCCGTGTCCCTCTGGAAGAAAAATGTTGTTAAACATTTATTTTGGAACCATTTCTGTGTCTAGATATACAGCCCTATGGGTCTGGCACAAACAACTAGTCAAACTACGGCAGAGTTATTTAAGACAGCCGAGGGCACACTACCAAAGAGTATCGTATCTTGGCCAGGTTGATAAGCTCCTGATCAGCAGGGGAGCACATGTTGAGGCCAATGGGGAGCATCTTTTTCAGGGCAGCCACAATAAGTGACGTCTGCACTGAGTAACGATCTCCCCGTCTTTTTTTCTTGCTACGTTCCACGTCTGAGCCACCAGCCTAAGAACACAAGGAGGTACCAAGCCAAGAACATAAAGAGGGACCAAGGCATCTTCTTCATGCATAAAGCCACAACCAATACATGTATTGAACAACATATCAATTACCACTGCTTAGCATTGAACAACATATAAAAGAACATTGCTTAGCATTGAACAACATGCAAATTAACATTGCTTAGTATTGAACAACATATCAATTACCACTGCTTAGCATTGAACAACATATACATTAACACTGCTTAGCATTGAACAACATATACATTAACACTGCTTAGCATTGAACAACATATACATTACCACTACTTAGCATTGAACAACATATCAATTAGCACTGCTTAGCATTGAACAACATATCAATTAACACTGCTTAGCATTGAACACCATCAATTACCACTGCTTAGCATTGAACCCATGGCACTGATTCGATGGCACACCACTCACAATCACTTACATTTTTCAATAAGTAAGAGTCCTGTTCTACCTCTTAACCATGAAAATAATTATTATGAACACTACAATAGAAAAGCAACTACTTCTACATTATACACTCAGTGGCCAGTTCATTAGGTGCACCCATCTAGTACTGGGTCAGACTCCCACTTTGCCTCCAAAACAGTCTGAATTCTTCGAGGCATTGATTCTACAAGGTGTGGTGTTCCTGAGTTGCTCAATTGGTATCAAGGGACCTAACGTGTGCCAGAAAAACATACCCCACATTACTTCACCACCAACCTCTACCGTTAACATCAGGTAGGATGGAGCCATGGGCTCATGCTCCTTATGCCAAATCCTGAATCTGTCATGGGCATGATACAACAGGAACCGTGATTGGTCGGACCGGGTTATTTTTTTCCACTCCTCAATTGTCCAGTGTTGGTGATTGCATGCACACTGGAGCCGCTTCTTCTTGTTTTTAGCTGATAGGAGTGGAACCCGGTGTGGTCGTCTGCTGCAATAGCCCTTGCGTGACAAGGACCAATGAGTTGTGCATTCCGAGATGCCATTCTGCACACCACTGTTGTACTGCGCCATTATTTGCCTGTTTCTGGCCCGCCTCCTTCAACCTCTCTCATCAACAAGCTGTTTTCGCCCCACAGGACTGCAGCTGACTGGATGTTTTTTGTTTGTCGCACCATTCTCGGTAAACCCTAGACACCGTTGTGTGTGAAAGGCCGGCCGTTTCTGAGATAATGTAACCGGCGCACCTGGCACCGACGATCATACCACGCTCAAAGTCACTTAGGTCACTTGCTTTGCCAATTCTAACGTTCAATCGAACAGTAACAATGCCTTGATGCCTGTCTGACTGTTTAATATAGCAAGCCATGGCCACGAGACTGTAGGAGCCAACCATTTTTGTGAATGAGTTGGTGTACCAAATAAACTGGCTACTGAGTGTATATTTACATTACATTCAATAATCTCCATCACGTGTCAAACACATTCCACTGAGGGCTGAGTGTCTGCTGGTTTTCACTCCTCCCTTGTACTTGGTTGATGGATTAAGGTCACTGATTAGTAAGGAACTTCCCTCACCTGGTTGTCTAAGTCTTAGTAAGGAACTCCCCTCACCTGGTTGTCTAGGTCTTAGTAAGGAACTCTCCTCACCTGGTTGTCTAGGTCTTAGTTAGGAACTCCCCTCACCTGGTTGTCTAGGTCTTAGTAAGGAACTCTCCTCACCTGGTTGTCTAGGTCTTAGTAAGGAACTCTCCTCACCTGGTTGTCTAGGTCTTAGTAAGGAACTCCCCTCACCTGGTTGTTTAGGTCTTAGTTAGGAACTCCCCTCACCTGGTTGTCTAGGTCATAGTAAGGAACTCCCCTCACCTGGTTGTCTAGGTCTTAGTAAAGGATTCCCCTCACCTGGTTGTCTGGGTCTTAGTAAGGAACTCCCATCACCTGGTTGTCTAGGTCTTAGTTAGGAACTCCCCTCACCTGGTTGTCTAGGTCTTAGTAAGGAACTCCCCTCACCTGGTTGTCTAGGTCTTAGTAAGGAACTCCCCTCACCTGGTTGTCTAGGTCTTAGTTAAGAACTCTCCTCACCTGGTTGTCTAGGTCTTAGTTAAGAACTCTCCTCACCTGGTTGTCTAGGTCTTAGTTAAGAACTCTCCTCACCTGGTTGTCTAGGTCTTAGTTAAGAACTCTCCTCACCTGGTTGTCTAGGTCTTAGTAAGGAACTCCCCTCACCTAGTTGTCTAAGTCTTAATTGAAAGGAAATCCCAAAAACCAGCAGACACTAGGCCCTCCATGGAATGAGTTTGATATGACATCTACACTTTGTGCAATGTACTAAAAACCATAATGTGCTCTTGTCACATTATTTCCAGCTTGATACCTGCAATCCAGTGGAAATGTGACCATTGCTTCTCATTTCAATGACCTGTTGAGTTACAATGTGTCCCCCTACCTTAACAGTTAACACCCTCTAATATCAAGAGTCATGGACTCCTCTCTGAACTCTTCAGTCTAGGTCAGTTCCTTCACATTATCATATTATTCAGTATTTGCTGCAGGTGGACAGGCAATGTAATGATAAAATAATCAAACTGCCCAGAATCAGGGCTACATCTCACCACCATAATGACCAGTTTCTGAACTCTTGGCGGGTAAGGGGAGGAGAATGTGAGAATGTAACACTGTATTGAGAAGGACAGGGGTTGGAGCTGGGGTGGAGGGTGTTGTGGAGGACAACTGAAAGGAATCATTCTAATCTGTAGGACAGGAAATCAGTGGAACTGCACAGATAAAAACATGCTTACAAACACATTGCATTCACATGAAGAATCCTGTTGTACAGTATGTTTCTCAGGTGCGTTTGGCACCAGCAGCACTAGGTGAATTCATGTGTTACATGGTTTTGGAGAGTAACAAAGCTCCTGTTGAAAACACACACAACTATTAGTTGTTAGTAGCATCATGTTAATCGGAACTAGATTCAGATCAAGGTGTTAGCTACAAACTAGCAAATCACACAAGTAAACCAAAATGTCCATGGGATATAAGCCCCACATGGGATATGTCCCATCGCCCCTGTGCTCTCCTCCCTCTCTTCTGTCTCGTTTCTGTGATGGAACATTATGGTTTGTTGTCTGCCCTCTCTGACGTCCCCTGCAAGTACGTATGTAGTGTGTGTGTGTATTTCTCTGTCTCTCTGTCTGTCTGTGGGTGTATGTGTACACGTGCGTGTCATACAGCAGGCTGAGGTTGGCCCAGGGAGTGAAGATAACAGAGGACCACCGCATAGAACAGGAGAGGATGCAAAGCCCTAGAAACAGAGAATGTGTCATGACTAAATGTCCTGAAGGACTAAGGGAATCTGCAGTGGTGAAAAGTGAGAACAATGTGTTTCAGTGAATTGCTGTATCTATTGCGGAGTATGCCCTTCATGACAGAGAAGTGCATCTGCTCCTGGTAAAGTAGAATGTGAGCGAGTGGTAGAGTGTGAAAGCCACAGACAAGTCCAGGCAGATTCAACAACTTATCCAAACCAGTACTTCAATGCAAGGAGTGTGTTATGAATAAGGCTAGTTTAGAGGAAGATGGGTGCAAAGATTTTAGAAGACAGGTTTGATTAAAATAGATTGTCACATTTAGTTCATTCTACATAGGGTACTATAGAGCTTGTTCCAGAGACCTTTTCCAGTCCTGTTAAATATAGTATCAGGTCATAGGTTAAAGAAAAGGGACAGGTGTGTGGGTGGAGACTGACTGGAGGATATGATGAAGCTAAGCCATGGTCTGACATGGCGGCTACAGGGAGGAATGAGTGAGCGGTGAGCACAGAGAGCAGGACTATCAGCATCCCCTTGTGTAAGGAGCTTGACCACGAACGCTACAGACCAACCAACCTTCAACAGAAAATAAAATAAATGGAAGGAAAACTCCCACCTAACTACAATCAACTGGGTGCAAACTCATTGGCAGGATGATGGCACTCTGCTCCCACTGCTGCTTTGGGCAGGCCTGGTGCGGAGCCCAGTGCCATGAGCCCGACTACGGCAGAGTACTTTCATCAAGCGCCTCCAGACTCCCCCCCTCACACACTGGCAGGTCTGGGGGTGGTCCACTAGTGTTATAACTGTTTGGTGCATGTCTGCTTTTTCTATCTGCCCTAGTGTGGAGCACTGTGTCTGTCACTCACACACTCTGTTATTCATGTAATTATACGCAGTTCATCAGTAGAAAATGTGATATTAGTCTTCTAGCTGGGTGTATGACCTAGGCCTGTTAATAGTGTCCACAGTGTTGACGACAGTGTAACTGGATCCAAAGCGTATCAGTGATGCATGTAAGACAATCCAGACCAGCTATTGTGCTCTATTTCTGTGTGTCATAGTACAGAGACCCAGTTCTTTCCCATTGGTGTTGCAGTGAAGTGCAGAACACGTAGCTAGTTACTTAGTGGACATGGACAGCTGCCTCTACATACAAAGTAGAATTGCCACTAGTTGTGTGTGGGTGAATTGGAACGTGCTAGAAATGTGTGTGTGTGCGGTGTCCTGGTGTGCCAGTGTGCCGGAGGAGTTGATGAAAAGCCCCCCAAAGTGAGGTGCCATGCGGTCAGCACAGCGGTCGGTCAGCACAGCGGTCGTGCAGAAACAAAGTCTAACCTCTGAGTCGTTGCCCTAGAAACCCAGTGTGGACACAGAAAAAGAGGACAAGGGACAGTCAAAGAGAGAACTGTCAACCCACCTGCTAGAGCTACTCAACCTCTCTACTGACATATACACTGACTAATCGTTTAATTTAACCTTCACTTAACTAGGCAAGTCAGTTAAGAACAAATTCTTATTTACAATGACGGCCTACCCCAGCCAAACCCGGACTGCAGTGACGCCTCTTGCACTGAGATGCAGTGTCTTAGACCACTGGAAGTTAAAGCTTGGTCGCAAATGGGTCTTCCAAATGGACAATGACCCCAAGCATACTTCCAAAGTTGTGGAAAATGGCTTAAGGACAACAAAGTCAAGGTATTAGAGTGGCCATCACAAAGCCCTGACCTCAATCCTATAGACAATTTGTGGGCAGAACTGAAAAAGCGTGCGCGAGCAAGGAGGCCTACAAACCTGACTCAGTTACACCAGCTCTGTCAGGAGGATTGGGCCAAAATTCACCCAACTTATTGTGGGAAGCTTGTGGAAGGCTACCCGAAACGTTTGACCCAAGTTAAACAATTTAAAGGCAATGTTACCAAATACTAATTGAGTGTATGTAAACTTCTGACCCACTGGGAATGTGATGAAAGATCTGAAATAAATAATTCTCTCTACTATTATTCTGACATTTCACATTCTTACAAATAAAGTGGTGATCCTACCTGACCTAAGACAGGGAATTTTTACTAGGATAAAATATAAGGAATTGTGAAAAACTGAGCTTAAATGTATTTGGCTGAGCTGTATGTAAACTTCCGACTTCAACTGTAAATGAATGGCTTTTTAACCCCAGATGGTCTGTATTGGCTCACCGTGCTCATCTTGCTCTTGCTGTCAGCAGTGAGGAAAGACATGTTATTAATCTCATTCATCACCACAAAGTTCTGCTCCTCTCGCTTGAAGTTCTTCAGAGACACAAGAAAGAGAGAGAGAGGAAAGGTCATCAGATCAAATCAAAGTTTATTGGTTGCATAAACAGATTTGACACAGAGAGGTGACATAACATGTTCATCCAGAAGAGGCGCTTCTAGTGGCCGTGGACTTTAATGCAGGCAAACTTAAATCAGTTTTACCACATTTTTACCAGCATGTCACATGTGCAACCAGAGGGGAAAAAAATCTAGACCACCTTTACTCCACACACAGAGATGCATACAAAGCTCTCACCCGCCCTCCATTTGGCAAGTCTGACCATAATTCTATCCTCCTGATTCCTGCTTACAAGCAAAAACGAAAGCAGGAAGTACCAGTGACTCACTCAATACGGAAGTGGTCATGTTCCGGGATTCATCCAATGGCATTGAGGAGTATACCACCTCAGTCATCAGCTTCATCAATAAGTGCATCGATAACCTTGTCCCCAAAGTGACCGTACGTACATACCCCAACCAGAAGCCATTGATTACAGGCAACATCTGCATCGAGCTAAAGGCTAGAGCTGCCGCTTTCAAGGAGTGGGACACTAATCCGGACGCTTATAAGAAATCCTGCTATGCCCTCAGATGAACCATCAAACAAGCAAAGCGACCGGGTACAGGATTAAGATTGAATCCTACTACACCAGCTCTGACGCTCGTTGGATGTGGCAGGGCTTGAAAACTATTACGGACTACAAAGGGAAACCCAGACGCGAGCTGCCCAGTGACCAGCTGTTCTGGATGACTGTGTGATAACGCTATCGGTAGCCTATGTGAGCAAGACCTTTAAACAGGTCAACATTCACAAATCCATTGGCTGGACGGATTCCCAGGACGTGTACTCAAAGCATACGCGGACCAACTGGCTGTCACGCCCTGATCTGTTTCACCTGTCTTTGTGATTGTCTCCACCCACCTCCAGGTGTCTCCTGTTTTCCCCATTAGTCCCCGGTGTATTTATCCCTGTGTTTCCTGTCTCTCTGTGCCAGTTCGTCTTGTTTTGCCAAGTCAACCAGCGTTTCTCCTAGCTCCTATTTTTCCCAGTCTCTGTTTTTTCCTAGCCATCCTGGTTTTGACCCGTGCCTGTCCTCTGCCTGTTCTGACCTCGAGCCTGCCTATCCCTTTGTATTGTTTGGACTCTGACCTGTTCACTGAACCCCTGCCTGTCCTGACCTCGAGCCTGTCCTCAACCTGCCTTTTGCCTTCCCCAATTGGTATAATAAGTATCGGAGCTCAACCATCTGCCTCCTGTGTCTGCATTTGGGTCTCGCCTTGTGCCCTTATACTGGCAAGTGACTTCACTGACATTTTCAACCTCTCCGAATCTGTAATACCTACATGTTTCAAGCAGACCACCATAGTCCCTGTGCCCAAGGAAGCGAAGGTAGCCTGCCTAAATGATTACCGCCCCGTAGCACTCACGTCGGTAGCCATGAAGTGCTTTGAAAGGCTGGTTATGGCTCACATCAACAGCATCCTCCCTGGACACCCTAGACCCACTCCAATTTGCATACCACCCCAACGGATCCACAGATGACGCAATCTCAATTGCACTCCACACTGCCCTTTCCCACTTGGACAAATGGAACACCTATGTGAGAATGCTGTTCATTGACTACAGCTCAGCATTCAACACCATAGTGCCCACGAAGCTCATCACTATGCTAAGGACAATGGAACTAAACACCTCCCTCTGCAACTGGATCCTGGACTTCCTGACGGGCAGCCCCCAGGTGGTAAGGGTAGTTAACAACATGTCTGCCACGCTGATCCTCAACACTGGGGCCCCTCAGGGGTGTGTACTTAGTCTCCTCCTGTATTCCCTGTTCACCCTTGACTGCGTGGCCAAACATGACTCCAACACCGACAACGATGAAAGAGGGAGGGAGGAGGTCAGAGAACTGGCAGTGTGTTGCCAGGACAACAACCTCTCCCTCAATGTGAGCAAAACAAAGGAGCTGGACTACAGGAAAAGGTGGGCCGAGCAGGCCCTCATTAACATTGACAGGGCTGTAGTGGATCAGGTTGAGAGTTTCAAGTTCCTTGGTGTCCACATCACCAACGAACTATCATGGTCCAAACACACCTCGTGAAGAGGGCACGACAGAACCTTTTCCCCCTTAGGAGACTGAAAAGATTTGGCATCGGTCCCCAGATCCTCAAGAAGTTCTACAGCTGCACCATCCAGAGCATCCTGACCGGTTCCATCACCGCCTGGTATGGCAACTGCTCGGCATCTGACCGTAAGGCGCTACAGAGGGTAGTGCGTACGGCCCAGTACATCACTGGGGCCAAGCTTCCTGCCATCTAGGACCTATATAATAGGCGGTGTCAGAGGAAAGCCCATAAAATTGTCAGAGACTCCAGTCACCCAAGTCATAGACTGTTTTCTCTGCTACCACAAGGCAAGCGGTACCGGAGCACCAAGTCTAGGTCCAAAAGGCTCTTTAACAAGCCATAAGACTGCTGAACAGTTAATCAAATGGCTACCAGGACTATTTACATTGACACCCCCCCATTAGTTTTGTACACTGCTGCTTCTGGCTGTTTACTATCTATGCATAGTCACTTCACCCCTACCTACATGTACAAAGTACCTCGACTAACGTACCCCAGCACCCGGACTCGGTATACCTTGTGTATAGCCTAGTTATTGTTATTTTATTGTGTTACTTTTTATTCTTTTTAACTTTAGTTTATTTGGTAAATATTTTCTTAACTCTTCTTGAACTGCACTGTTTGTTAAGGGCTTGTAAGTAAGCATTTCACAGTAAGGTCTACACTTGTTGTATTTGGCGCATGTGACAAATAAAGTTTGATTTGAGAGAAACAGTTGTCACCTTTCAGGGGTTTACACTCACATGAGATTTGGACCAGAATATGAAGACCTCTCCAACCATTCTGAAGAGCTCCTCTGCATCTGGGTCTGGGCATGTCAACCACCTTGCCCTGCAAATGGAAGACATCTCTTTGAGGTTCTACTCATGGAGAGACCATCAATACCATAACAAACATGTATGCAAAGACAACTGGCAGGGGGAATGATTTCTGACATACAGTACTGTTAGTCAGGATACTGGATATGAAAGGGTGTACTACATATCTACAGAAAAAACATGATCAGCTAGTTTGCCTGAGTGCTGTACCTGTTATTGTCCACATAGCGGATGAGGAGAGGGTAGAGGGCGTACAGGTCCCTGCAGAGCACAGCAAACTCATCCCTGATGGTGCCCTCCTCCTCGTCCCCCTCGGCCTTCCCCTCCATACGCAGGTGGTCCTCCTCGGCCACCACCTTTCCTGTCCTCTTCTTCAGCTTCTCCATGGTGGGGATGAAATGGGACTTGAGCATCTCTGGCTTGGCCCTGCTCACAATAGGCTGGGAGAAGACTAGGGATGGAAGAGGAGTGGTGATGGTGAGTTGGCATGAAAACACGCACACACACAGGTACATTAGACACGTAAAGCATTGTGGCAACCTCACCAGCCAGCCTTTTCATCCAGGAGGCCTCATCAATTCCCAGGTTGTTCACAACGATTCTCATGATGCTGCCCAGCAGCTGGTTGAGCTGCTCAGAGGTGACGTCGGTGCAGATCTGGCCCTCCTGCTCAGGGAAGTTCTCTACTCCTCTTTCCCACCAGCGGGGCAGGTAGTTACACAGCATGGGCAGAGTTATCTCGATCACATGGGGCATCTCAGTGTAACGGGCACCTGACTCTGCCAAGTCCCCGATCTCTTTCAATAGAACGTCTAGCTCTGGTATGTCCTGGCATAACTCCTGGACCTCATTGGGCAGACCCAGGACTATGGACATCAAGACACAGAGACAGAGAGAGACCGAGAGAGAGACAGACAGACAGACAGACAAAGAGGAAGACAGACACAGACAGACAGACAGACAGACAGACAGACAGACAGAGAGAGAGAGAGAGAGAGAGAGAGAGAGAGAGAGAGAGAGAGAGAGAGAGAGAGAGAGAGAGAGATGGGAAAAAAAGAGAGACAGACAGACAGACAGAGAGAGAGAGAGCGACAGAGAGAAAGAGACACAGACAGACAGAGAGACAGACAGAGAGACAGACAGAAACAGAGAAAGAGAGAGAGGCAGAGAGAGTGCTGAGGAACTTGAATACAAGTCCTGGGTGGACAGAGAACAAATCACAGGATTAGCTGAACACTCACTGGCTCTTTCTCTGGGGGTCTTGGTGGTGTAAACAGAGAAGGAGTTGTACTCATTGAGATGGGGCTCCAGGTAGGCCACAGGCATAGCAGCCGCCAGATGGGCCAGACACTCCCCCAGAGCTGGCCTCTGCCTGGACGAGGGAAGACAAGGGTAGTCAAACTCACAGATGATCAGGTTTGTATTGCTGTACTGTTTACAAAGATAAACAGAGCCAGATCCCTCTCACCTCTCCACATGAGGGTTCTTGACAGTGCCCAGGGAGTAGATGGCGCACATGATGCGGTAACACGACATCTGGAGATCATCCACTGACCATCACGAACACACACACACACACACAAAAACACACATGAACACAAACATACACGGTTAACACAGTCCACAAGACATGCACATTTTTCACAATGCTGAGAGTAAGTCAACTGGAATGGTGTGTCATCACATGAATGCCGTGATGACACATGACTCACGCATGACATCATCTCCAAACTGGTGCTGAGAGATGTGGTCGAACAGGGAGGTGAGGACTGGGAGTAGAGCAATGGTGGTGTAGTTGATGTTCTGGGACACACCTTTCACCTGCTGTAGACGGACCACACAGTAAAACATGGTGAACAAGATGAAAAGACAACAGTCCTGGAATAGTTCTATTCCTACCGGTTCTCTTGTAAGCACTTTGCTCTTTCCTGGTTGCAGTTCTGGAATAGTTCAATTCCTATCTGTTCCCTTGTAAGCACTTTGTTCTTTCCTGGTTGCAGTTCTGGAATTGTTCAATTCCTACCTGTTCTCTTGTAAGCACTTTGCTCTTTCCTGGTTGCAGTTCTGGAATAGTTCAATTCCTACCTGTTCTCTTATAGACACTTCGCTCTTACCTGGTTGCCTTTAGACACTTTTCCCAGTTTGAGGTTCTCCACCATCTTCTCTATATCATCTGCTGCACCCTCAAAGAATGACCTGAGCCCAGCCTTCACAATTTCAGGCCCAGACTTCATCACCGTCCTGAGGAATTCAGAGCAGGGAGGGAACAGAGGAAGGCTATGAGAAAATCTGAGATGACACATTTGATCCATTACCTTCGTATATGGATTGTGAACACATTTCAGAGAAGTGAAGATTACCTTGCGTCGAGAGATCGTGCCAGGATGTGAAGACAGTTGACAATAGCAGGGGCATCATTTCCTATACAGGATAGACAAAGTCACCTAGTTATAATGAAGGCTGGCAACATCAAGAGAAATTATTTGGGATTTACAGTACCAGGTAGAAAACCCTTTAACGCAAGTACGTTAGTTCAAATGACATCAACTCAAATCAGCATGAGAAGGAGAGAAAGCCAAGCACAGGTAATCAGAGTCAGAGGTGGACGATCAGCAGACAGTGAAATAGAGATACAGTGGGGAGGGTCAATCACAAGCTAGACAGATGGAAACAGAGCAGGAATGACGGGACAGAACTAAATCATCAGGACAAAGACGATTTCTTACCAAAGAGAGAAACTCTGTGTCTCACCAGAGCAGCCATTTTACAGAAGATGCTACAGCGACACCCAAAATAAAGGAGAGAGGAAACGCAGAGGAAGGTAATGAATGATGAAAGGTAATGAATGAGGAAAGGTAAGAGGAAAAAGGTAAAATTACCGCACAGGTTCTAAAAGAGAGACTTGACATGATGAGTAGAGATATATGAAAGTGGCGAAAGCCAACTAACTAAACTGAGGTGTATCAATACACATGTAATACAGTGTGTGACAGAGTTACCTGGCAATCATCTCTTTCTCCTTGTTAGAGGAATGTCCTCCACTACCCAGGACTTTGGCCGGTGTGGACAGGAAGTACAGACAGTGGTTTTTAAAGTACTGATTGATCAGGGGCAACAGGATCTGAGACAAACACAGTTCATCATCATCATCATCATCATCATCATCAAGATCATATACTCTTATACCCCTGCAGTAAACATTTAACAGCTGTATCAAATGCCATCTCTCCTCCTCTCTAGATAGGCTTGTTTCATAGTGATTCTGCTCTCACCTTTGCAAAGAATTTGATCTCCTGCTCATGAGGCGACTTCTCCACTCTGCCACTGCTCACCACAGCCTCTGAAAGAAACCCACAAGACAACATTATGGAGTATTGTTATCGTGTTAAATGTCAACATTGACTCTACACTGATTCATTCAGTTGCTCAATAACAGTCAACATTGACCACTGATTCAATCAGTTGCTCAATAACAAAGCACTATTTCATTGGTTATCATCATCCACCCTCCTCCCAGAGCCCACTCTACCAAGATGAGCTATGAACTCCTGGGCGATCTCCATCCACTTTAACAGCTTTTGCAGGAAACCATAAGCAAAGCGCTTCTCGATAGATGAGATGTCTGACTCCATGTCTTTCATCCCCCTGGAGAAAGAATTCAAAAGCATGATTTATCAATACATATTCAGTTTCTTCTTCAACTTGATACCTTCAATGACAATTCCTTTTACCTGGTGACTGCAAATCCATTGAGTTGAAGGAATTTAAGAAGCTCATGAGCCTTTTCCCTATCTCGTGCCTTTTCCTTTGCTGTCAGGGTGTCATAGGGTACAAGCAAAGGGTGGGAGCCTCCTCCTACACACAGTCAAAACACACACAAAGTTCCAATTAACTTTTTTTTAAAGAAAAAGGTGACTGGCAATTCTGTAGGTAATATCCTCTTTGTTTTCTGAACAAAATGACCTCTGACCTTTGGACTGCAGCTCCATCTTCTTCTTGCGACCCCAGGTATTGTGATAGTTCTCTGCAAGTTGTTCTGCCATGGACTGGGGAAAAGAGAAATTATGAAAACATTGATCATATTACAGTGTGTAAAGTTATTGAGAGGGATGGCCCATACTTTAGTGCCATCATACCTGCAGCTCTCTTGACAGTGCCATGTGGGAGATTTCAATTGGTTGGGGACTGTAGCCATGGCTGGGGTCATACGTTGCCTGAAATACACACATTTATATTCATAACAATTTATCCATACTGTGTTTATCATCTCTGTCCACAGAGATCCTATTAAATCTAATATGTAATTTTATGGGTTATTCATCCTTTCCTATCGTCCTTTTCTCTGTACCTGTGCAGTCTGAGAAATTTTCCGAGCCTTCTTTTGCTCAGTCTTGGCTTGCTCTCCTTCCCTCGTTTGATCCAGAGTCCACTCCCACGCAATTATAGCCTTCATGGACTCTTTGATGGGCCAACGGTAGATCTCTTTGTCCTACAAGGGAGGAGATCATTACAGACAGAGGGCATCAGAGAGCGACAATGGTAAAAAATCTGTGGTGTTTGACAGAAAAAAACTATGCATTGTAAGAAAATGATCAACTGTGCCTCTTACCTTCTCTGAGAATGTTTTGTACGGTCGGAGCATGGGGTGAGTTTTAGAATCTTCATCCAAAATCTCTCCATATGTCCAGTTATTCTGAATCTGTAGGTGAGCATACATACATCATTATTGTTTAAAACACCATACATTGTACAATTTGCTGTACAACTGATACACAAACGTTTATTGTTGCCTTTGGTAGTTTTTTTTACTGACCTTTTCAAAAGCCCACTTGTCGTGTGTGTATTCAGCATATTTGTTGATGAAACCATCCAATCTCTCAGGGATGATAGTACTACAACACAAAACATAGACTTCAGTACACCATTGACATAACTTACTACACAGTAGCTAAAAGCAGAGGATACTGTGAAATATTCATGAAAATATCAACACTTTCCGGTGAGACTGTATCTTATCTAAAGTGTTTCCTCAAGGCCTTCCTCCTACCGGTTTTCTCTAACTTCACCTCTCCCTCTTCATCTCCCTCTTCTCTCCTTCATCTCACCCCCTCATCTCGCCCTCTCTTCTGTCCTTCATAATTTTCTCTCTCATCTCACTCTCTCCCATTTAAGGGTCTCACTTTGTGGTCTCCACTGGTTTGGGATCAAAGTTTCCCTCTGCATCCACCAAGGCTTTCTTCTCAGTCTTGGAGGAGAAGCTGGCATCTACATAATCTGGAGGAATGGCACCCGCAATGGCACATATGCACGGCATGGCAATTTTGAACAGCTCAGCATCAAATTTCTGAAACCAGAACAAGAGGACACAGTGAAATATTTCTACAATGATCTATCAACATTTTTTATTTTTTATTGGAGCCAAACATTTCCTGGTGACTAAGGTTTCTCTGATCGATCAGTGTAATAGTGTAACCTTGTGGGCCAGGGACTCAAAAATGCCCCAGAAGAGTTTGCGGGTGAGATGCAGCTCCTCCTCTGATGACACTCCAAAGTTGCCCCAGCCGTTGGGCAGGCAATAGTACTTCCAACAACGCTCATAGTGATTGGTCAAAAGCTGCAGCCAACAAAAGAAGATGATGAGATCAGTGAGATCATGCATACTAACATCTGGATGATACGTACATTATCTTGATACGGCTATCTTCATTCCTTTGTTTTGATTCTATAAAGGTTTGATTGTCTAATGACCGTTTAAGTCATGTCCATACCTTAAGTGGCATTTTGGCATATTCATTGAGAATTGGTACATCAAATACCAGCCTTCTCAACAGGTGTTGTAACATGGATGGCCGTAGATTTCTAAGAAGTAGACATAAATAAATAAGCGCACGTAAATACATTATCAGCTTGGGGTGGCAGGTAGCCTAGTGGTTAGAGCGTTGGACTAGTAACTGAAAGGTTGCAAGATCGAATCCCTGAGCTGACAAGGTAAAAATCTGTCGTTCTGCCCCTGAACAAGGCAGTTAACCCACTGTTCCTAGGCCGTCATTGTAAATAAGAATTTGTTCTTAACTGACTTGCCTAGTTAAATAAAAAAATAAAGCATAGTTAAACACCTCACTAAAAGTTCACTGTACAAACAGTTCAGGGAAGAGAACATGTCATGTCCAAGAGACATTAACTTATAGAGGACAATTTGCCTGACACAATGCAGAAAGACAGACTTCAGATTACAGCTCATGGTAAGTCCAACTCACTTGCACAAAGCCATGAGACACTCCTCAATGACATCTCTCTGGGCCTTAGTGAAGGCTCGTCCGCGGGACAGACGGTAGATGGTGTGCAGCATGGAGTCGATCATGATGGCCCGGTGGTCTGTGCCGGCAAACAGGAAGGCACACTTTGTGATGAGGGGCAGCACGGCCAGAGAGAGGTAGCGGTTCAGAGCCAGGGCCATCTCTGTGGTGCAGAAAGCCGCCTAGTGGGGAGAGATCCATTTAAACCAGGGATGGGGGCCACAAAACAAATTGCAGATCTGCGTACCCACACAGGCAGTCAAAGCCAGCCCTAGCATTTTTGGGGCATTAAGTGAAATGTTGTTGCCCCCCCTCCCCCACTGGGAAAACATTTTAGAGGCCCCGCCTTTTGAAATAATTTTTGGGGTTTTAGAGTTAATTTCCTGCAATTCTACACATTTATTCAAGGGGAAGAGAGAAACGTTTTTTTATTTTACAGCTAATTTCCTACAATTCTGATCAAGAGTGAGGTCAGTAATTCCATCATGATTACTACAAGTTTAGATAGCTGGCTGCTAGACTAACTTACCAAACTAAACATGTTTTGCTGACATGGGCTAATTGAGTGGCTGTCAGTGATTGACACTGCTGATTGAAACTGCTGATGCACAACCACATTTTGAAATTGCACCTTGTGTATTCTACTGTTCTAACTCTCAACAGTAATCCACTGGACTACAAAAGGGGGGCAGCAGGCCACCAGTTGCCCATCCATGATTTAAACTGTCATATTCTCGGTGTTCAAAAGAACACACACTAAGAACTCAATGAAAATGTTGAGACACATTTCTAATCAAACAATATGCTGATATGCCAACAAATTAGCCTTAGTTCTGTTTACAGTCAGTATATACTTAGTGTCTCACTCCTGCATAAGAACAGGTTATCTTGTTAGGGGAGTGGAAGCTGAGGGGTCGGTTTTGGAGAGTCTGGCGTGCCCAAAGTAAAATGCTTGCCACTCAGGCTCAGAAAATGGGATAAGCAAATAATTAGTACTATTGGATAGGAAAACACTCTGAGGTTTCCAAAAATCATTTCGTCTGTGAGTGTAACAGAAGTCATTTGGCAGGCAAAAAACAGAGAATTTTCCATCCGGAAATCTCATTCTTGTGGCTTATAGCTCACTTTGAGACAGTGCCTTTAGAAAAGTCTTTATACCAGGACACTGAATGTAGTACCTATTGTTTCCACTGGATGTCAGCCGTGTATAGGCAAAGGTTAATGGAAATCGGAACTAATGTGTTCTATTGGGAGAAGTTTTAGTCGGGGGACCTCTTTCTCAGTTGCACGTTTTTGGGCGCACGTTTGGCTGAGCGGTCCACTTTATTTGACTTATATAACATTTAGGTGACCATCCAAGTGAAATATTATCACTTTTATTCATAAAAGATAAGCTAAGGAAGCATTTTAATTGGTTTTTGTTTTGTTGAGGGAAAGTTTATAGGTATAGTTGAACGCGTTCTCGTCACATTGGATTTTCTGAACACAAGGTGCCAACCAAACGGAGATTTAAGGATATAATAAATTACTTTTTCTAACCAAATACCCATGGATTGTCTTCGTTGGACACTTAGGAAGCCCTCTGCATAAGTTCTACAAAAGGTAAGGCACAGGTTTTCCCTGTGAAATGCATTTTCTATCGACCGCGCTGGCTAAAGATTTCATGGTTATGGAAAATATGTGAGGTGCTAGCCTCAAACAATCAAATGTAGTGCTTTCGCCGTAAAGCCTTTTTGAAATCCAACAACGCTGTGATATTGCCAAGAAGCAGAGCTTTTGATGAGTATGAAATACTTGTATATTGGTGCATTTTTAATAATTCAATTTTGGAATTTTGTCTTGCATTTCAACTGGTAGTGTCGGGAGCAGCCCGCTAGCGCCCCAGTAATCCTTGAGAAGTTATTGCCTTATGTCATGTACAGTATATGAGCAGTGAGATCGAGCGAGGCTGACTCACTGTGTCCAGAGAAGCAGCTGCCCTCATGTCAGGCAGGAAGCCCACCTCCAGCACATGGAGCAGGAAGTCCTGGTTGTCAATACCATACACTCTGTCAAGGAACAGCACCATGGGAGCCTTGTGGTCCGGCACAAAACTGGAAGACATCTTGGGTTCAATGACGCTGTTATCTAGACATCACAAAAGACAGAGGGAAGTTAAAGAGGAGAAAAATGCTAGGACTCACATCATATTAACACTTTTGACTACAGATATAATATGGAACATATTACGATCAAACTAAACTAAAACCATTTTTTGTTCTGTTTCATCATCAAGACGTCCTTTCCTTGAGCCAACACAACAGAGTTAATTGAATCCAAATTGTTTCCCCTGTGGCTCACCCTTTCCAAAGTCTGGGATCTGGACAGACAGGCTGATGACTCCCACCAGGTCCTCTATGGGCACCAGGGACCTCAGGATGGCCCTGATCCTCAGAGCCTCACCCTTCCCAGCCTGGATCAACTGGAGGACGAAGAACAAATAGCAACGTCTTAGACTGAAAACACAGCAGCTAGCTAGCACAAATCCATAAGCCTTGGCTTCTCTCTTAAGGTTTTCCAACGCTCAGTACTCACATGCATCTCTGGAGCGCAGCGTCCCAGCAAGTCAATAAGAGCTGAGTAGAAGGACATGATGGCATTCCCCAGATGCACCTTGTTCTCCTCATGCTGCCCCTCTCCACCAGGGAACCTACCAGGAGAAAGGAAAAATGTATATATGTATGCCCAAAACCTTTGAAAGGAGAACATTTTCTAATCTACTACACCAGTTAAGACTAGACAGTCAATCGGCAGAGTCCCTAAGCAGTTTGGTGCTTACATGCCGGGGAAGCGCCTGTCTTTCTTGACAGTGGGGCCATCCCTGGCAGGATCCTCAGAGATATTGATGGCCTCCTCTATAGCAGCCAGCAGGCCGTTCCCACCCTCTCCTCTCAGAGCCGGGCCAAAACACTCTGGCCGACGGATCAGAAGACGCACCACCACATTGGCATTCTCCTCTACGCTCTCTCCTACGGGGGACATGGAGCCAAACCACGTTCAGTGATGAAGGACAAACAGAAAGACAATACCAACAGCATTATATCCCATTTCATGACGCCAACAAACACAGACCGTTTACGAAGACAGCGAAGCGGAGGAAGTCTAGGTATTTCTCTCCGCCACAAGGGTTCCAGCCAATGTCAGGGTAACCCTTAGCCAGGAGCTGGGGACAGCTCTGGAGCCCACAGCCTGCAAGGTACTTCACCACCTGAGAGGAAAAACACAGGGAAAAAGAGCCAGAAAGAGAGATGACCAATGTGCTGCAGGATCAGAGAATGTTAATGTGGGTGCTGGGGGTGTCCAACCTTCTCCAGGTCTTGTTCCTGTAGCGCTAGAGCCAGCTCATTGTTATCAATGCAAGATGCTGCAGCTACGTCTAGAGGGGTAGAGCCACGCATTCCTGAAAGGCATCCATGACACGTTCAGTTTCAACAGACAGCAAAACTATTCTGCCTTTAGAGCAATTATGTTGACCTTTCTTTCCCATTTATACAAGAATAGAAACTTGTATTGGAAGAAGATATAAATGTCCCTCACCAAGGCCGATGCCACTGTTCTGAAGCAGGTAGCTGAGGTGATCAAACATGGAGCGCTGGTTCTGACGACTAATACGACAGAAGTAGCACAGGAAACGACAGCAGTTGGTGACCATACGAGGGAATCTGATCTCCTGCAGAAGAACACATGTAGGGTGAATGCACTGACTACAGTGTAATAATTTGCAGACAAGCATTGATCCTGTAGTTATGAAGCATATAACCACTTCACCTTGGAGTCGCCACCGCCCAGCACGTTGACCATCACCTCCATGACAGTCTCGTGCATGCCCAGCGCTCGCATCAGGTTGGGGTGCTGATAAAACACTTTGTTGCTCATGATGTTCCTGATGGAGAAAGAAGGCTCTTTGTTGACTGTTGCTGGGTGTTATTGTTCTCCATCAGCACCGGCCTGTACCCTACCTGCCCTAAGCTCTCTCCTGGCCCCTTACACTAAGTCTGAATTTGTCCTACTAGGTGACCTAAACTGGGACATGCTTAAACCACCTACCCAAGTCCTAAAGCAATGGGACTCCCTAAATATTTCTCAGATTATTACCAATCCCACAAGGTATGACTCCAAACACCCAGAAAAGGCTACTCTCCTCGATGTCATCCTCACAAATAATCCTGATAGGTATCAGTTTGGTGTTTTCTGTAATGACCTTAGTGATCACTGTTTTACAGTCTGTGTTCGTAATGGCTGCTCAGTGAAACGACCTGTCCTGATTTGTCATAGACGCTTGCTAAAAAACTTTAATGAGCAAGCCTTCCATCATGACCTGGCCTCTGTAAATTGGTATAGAATCATCTCTGTCAAAGATGCTTGGACCTTCTTTTTTGATATTTTTAGTGATATTGTTAACAAACATGCCCCCATAAAGAAAATGAGAATTAAAAACAGGTTCAGTCCCTGGTTTGACCGTGATCTTGCAGAGTTACTCTACCTCAAGAATTCAATTTGTCTAAAGGCTCGGCACACGCATACTCAGGCTGACTGGCTCTCATTCAGGCAAACGAGAAATAAGTGCACTCAGGCTATCCGGAAGGCCAAAGTTAGTTACTTTAAGGAGCAGTTCTCTCTCTCTGGGTCTGTAAAACGGTTAAAGACCCTCCTCCTCACAGCTGACCATGTCCCTTAAAGTTGATGATGTGGTTGTTAGTGACAAGAAGCACCTGGCTGAGCTTTTTAATCACCACTTCATTAAGTCAGGATTCCTATTTGACTCAGCCATGCCTCCTTGCCTGTCCAACATTTCCTCATCTCCCACCCCTTCTAATGCATCTAGCCCCGATACTCCTCCCTATTTTTTCCCCTGCAAAGTTTCTCCCTGCAGACGGTCACTGATTTCGAGGTGCTAATGGAGCTCCTTAAACTTGACCCTAAAAAAAACATCTGGGTCTTCTTTAAGGTTGCTGCTCCTTCAATCGCCAAGCCTATCTCTGACCTTTTTAACCTGTCTCTACTCTCTGGGGAGGTTCCCATTGCTTGGAAGGCAGCCATGGTTCGTCTTTTATTTAAAGGGAGAGATCAAGCTGATCCTAACTGTTATAGGCCTATTTATATGTTGCCCTGTTTATCAAACGTGTTGGAAAAACTCAATAATCAACTGACTGGCTTTCTTGATGTCTATAGTATTCTCTCTGGTATGCAATCTGGTTTCCGCTCAGATTGTGGATGTCTCACTGCAACCTTAAATGTCCTAAATGATGTCACTATTGCCCTTGATTCTAAGCAATGTTGTGCTGCTATTTTTATTGACTTGACCAAAGCTTTTGATACGGTAGACCATTCCATTCTTGTGGTCCGGCTAAGGAGTATTAGTGTCTCTGAGAGGTCTTTGGCCTGGTTCGCTAACTACCTCTTTCAAAGAGTGCAGTGTATAAAGTCAGAACATTCGCTGTCTCAGGCACTGCCTGTCACCAAAGGTGTACCCCAAGGCTCGATCCTAGGCCCCACCCTCTTCCAAATTTACATCAACAACATAGCTCAGTCAGTAGGAAGCTCTCTCATCCATTTATATGCAGATGATACAGTCTTATACTCAGCTGGTAGTCACCTCATACAAGTACTTGGGAGTATGGCTAGACGGTACACTGTCCTTCTCTCAGCACATTTCAAAGCTGCAGGGTAAGTTAAATCTAGACTTGGTTTCCTCTATCGTGATCGCTCCTCTTTCACCCCAGCTGCCAAACTAACCCTACGTAATTTAAAGATCGGCAGGTAAGGGTGCTCTCGAGCGGCTTGATGTTCTTTACCATTCGGCCATCAGATTTGCCACCAATGCTCCTTATAGGACACATCACTGCAGTCTATACTCTGTAAACTGGTCATCTCTGTATACTCGTCGCAAGACCCACTGGTTGATGCTCATTTATAAAACCCTCTTAGGCCTCACTCCCCCCTATCTGAGACATCTACTGCAGCCCTCATCCTCCACATACAACACTCGTTCTGCCAGTCACATTCTGTTAAAGGTCCCCAAAGCACACACATCCCTGGGTCACTCGTCATTTCAGTTCGCTGCAGCTAGAGACTGGAACGAGCTGCAACAAACACTCAAACTGGACAGTTTTATCTCAATCTCTTCATTCAAATATTCAATCATGGACACTCTGACAGTTGTGGCTGCTTTGCGTGATGTATTGTTGTCTCTACCTTCTTGCCCTTTGTGCTGTTGTCTGTGCCCAATAATGTTTGTACCCTGTTTTGTGCTGCTACCATGTTGTGCTGCTGCCATGTTGTGATGCTACCATGTTGTTGTCATTCTGTGTTGATACCATGCTGTTATCGTCATGTGTTGCTGCCATGCCATGCTATGTTGTTGTCTTAGGTCTCTCTTTATGTAGTGTTGTCTCTCTTGTCGTGATGTGTGTTTTGTCCTATATTTTTATTTAATTATAATTTTTTTTTAATCCCAGCCCCCGTCCTCCAAGAAAAACTTTACCTTTTGGTAGGCCATCATTGTAAATAAGAATTTGTTCTTAACTGACTTGCCTAGTTAAATAAAGGTTCAACAAATAAAATAAAGATACAGCCCTTAGCCGTGGTATATTGGCCATATACCCCAAATGCCCGAGATGCCTTATTACTATTATAAACTGGTTACCAATGTAATTAAAGCAGTAAAAAAAAAAAGCATTCAGAGCTTGAAGCACCCGGTTTATAATGTCTTCTCTATACCTTTATAACTGTTCTCTGTACTGACCCGATGCTCTGGATCATGAGCCTCTCCTCCTCGGGGCCCATCTGGACGATGAGCAGCGAGCGGATCTGTCCCAAGCTCTCCAGCAGATCCATGGTATCCTTTATGGAGATGGCGTTGATGGTGTAGGCCTTGGGCAGGGCCCGGATCAGCTCCCCCAGCCCGTCATACTGACGGTGCAGCAGGCTGAACATCAGGCGCACCAGCTCTGGGTTCTGGATGAATGACTCCTGGGCCCAGTGGACCATGGTGTGGGAGATCAGCTCCTGGAGGGTGCCTGGTTGGGGGTGGGGGGTTATGGAGGAGGGACATCAGTTCATTGATCGATTGTCTGTTTTTGTTGTGTTAGGGATAAAATCATTGTAACCTGAAAATAATTGATTGCTGAAACCAAATAAAACTATCCCATGGCAACTAGACTGAGATTAAAGGTACATTTTTGGCTTGATTTTACCGTTTTTCACTGGGACAGCTGATAGAGAGTGAGACTCACTGGGTTTAGGCTCCTGCTCAGGTTCCTCCTCCTCTACCTTCTTCTTACGGAGGTGCCTCAACTTGTCCAGCATTCGGAGGAGTCTTCCTTTGAGAGACATATCCAACTCCTCCTCTACCTCTTCCTCTTCGATATGTACACCTGACGTGACATCAGCGGCGATAGATCATTGACATTAGCTGAAAACTTTTAATCTCAACTATAGGCCCTTTTTGCTATACAAGTGAAATTCTAAGTGACATGTGGAGAGCTAGGTATGAGCTTGACTGACCGCAGTGAAACAGCAGGTTCTTGTGAAAAGCCTGCAAGGCATCGCGGACCTCGCCAGGCACAGGACAATCCTCATCTTCCGCAATGTTCTTCAAGTTCATCAGCATGTTGACCTGCATATCAAGCAGAGACAAACAGTAAGTTGTTGATACTTTTCATGTACTGTTACAAGTGTGATAGTGTACTTTATCCTCCGGTAGACAGTGGCTGAGGCGGAGGGTACCTGCTCCTGTGGTGGGGAGCGGAACTCGCGGGTCTTGCGAGCGGTCTCAGCAGCGGTCATGGTGTACGCCAGCATGAGGTCGTTGTAGCGGGCTCTCTGGTTGGCCTGCACCTGGCTCACAAACTGGTCTGAGAAGGCTATGATGGCCTCCACCCTGTGGCGCAACTCACAGTCACAGAAATACTGCAGCAGAGTGCACATCTGACAGGCAGAGAGAGAATTACCTGAGATTTAGCGGCATAGATTAGTGTAATTTAATCAAACTATGGAGGATAGTGAAAGTTACAGCAAACTGAAAAACACACGCACCAACCTGTAGTTTGACAGACTCTGGCAGCTTCATGTGCAGTAATCCCTCTTCCAGACCGACTTGTTCTTCTGCCTCTCCAGGCTTCGCCTCCTTCTCCATCTCCTCAGCACCTTTCCCTCCATCCACTTTCTCTCCGTCGTCCTCCCCCCCGTCTTCCTCTTTTTCTATAGGCTCCAACTCCTCCAGCTCTGCCTCCATTTCCTCATCTTCCTCACCCATCCCCTCATCCTCCATTTCTGTTTCATGTCCACTCTCTACTGCTCCCTCCTCTTCTTCCTTCACCTCCAACCACCGTTCTTTGAGGGCCAGTGTTTGGTGCCCCTCTCCCTGGGCAGCAGCCTCGGCTTCTTCTGCAGCAGCCTCTGCCTCTCCATTGAACACTGTGGGCTCAATCATCTTCAGGATGTGCTTGACATCTTCATTCTCAAACACACCCATGATGAGCAGGGTGCTGATGAGCTTGAGGATGGGGACAAAGTGGAACTCAACACTGCCTCCTACAGGATCCCTCATGGCTTGACCACCATCCTGGACAGCTTCTGTCAGCATGGTCAGGGCCTTCGCCTTCAGCACCTACAGGAGAGAGAGAGACACACATTCATGACCATCAGTCAGTTCAAACAGAAAAGCTTTCCCCTCTCCCTCCATCAGCCTGGCTTAGGGTTGCAAAACTCCGGGAACTTTCAATAATTGCCTGCTTCTTTTTTTTTTAATACCGGTTGGAAGATTCCCGGATTCAGGAGGGAATAAGGAGGAAATACAGAATCCTCCAACCAGGATTTGTGGAAAACCAGGGAATTTATTGAACGCTGCAAAGATTGCAAACCTATGAGGCTCCTTACATGTAGGGGGATGAAGGGGCTGAGGGTGTAGATATCCAGGTCTGTCCCTACAAACCCAGTGGGGGAGAAGTGGAGTTTGGGGCGCAGACAGGTAGTGAGGCCCACCCCTGGTAAAGCATGGGACTTGTCAGTGTCTGAGTTGAGGTTGATGCTGAGCGTCTCTTCAGTCATGGGCACGATGAACTCCTTATTGGTCATGAGGCGGTTCCTCTTGGCTGACTCCAGGTGCATGCTGATGAGCAGGTCATAGTAGCCGCTCCTCATTGGTCCAGGCAGGTAGGTGTTCTCTATGGCATAGAATAGCTGGGACTCGTCAACATGGCTGCACAGGGCGTGAGCCACGCGGTTGTTCCCCAGAGCACAGACCGAGCCGTACAGTTTCAGAGTGTGGTAGTGGAACTTCAGCAGGTCCATACGCTCCGACAACTCCAGGACGTCAATGCATCTAGACAGGACAGAGGCAGAGGACAGTATGGCCCAAGGGTGTACAGATTTGGACAAATCTATTGCATCAGAGCAAAAACGGCTCCTGTTTAAATGTACAGTTGAAGTCGGAAGTTGACTCCTAAGTTGGAGTCAACTTCCGACTTCAACTGTACATTTAAACAGGAGCCGTTTTTGCTCTGATGCAATAGATTTGTAGACAAGTCCCAATAGACAAGTCAGACTCGTTTTTCAACCACTCCACAAATTTCTTGTAAACAAACTAAAGTTTTGGCAAGTCAGTTAGGACATCTACTTTGTGCATGACACAATAAATTTTTCCAACAATTGTTTACAGACAGATTTTTTCACAATTCCAGAAGGTCAGAAGTTTACATACACTAAGTTGACTGTGACTTTAAACAGCTTGGAAAATTCCAGAAAATTATGTAATGGCTTTAGAAGCTTCTGGTAGGCTAATTGACATCATTTGAGTCAATTGGAGGTGTACCTGTGGATGTATTTCAATGCCTACCTTCAAACTCAGTGCCTCTTTGCTTGACATCATGGGAAAATCAAAAGAAATCAGCCAAGACCTCAGAAAAAAAATTGCAGACCTCCACAATTCTGGTTCATCCTTGGGAGCAATTTCCAAATGCCTGAAGGTCCCACATTCATCTGTACAAACAATAGTACGCAAGTATAAACACCATGGGACCACACAGCCATCATACCGCTCAGGAAGGAGACGCGTCCTGTCTCCTAGAGATAAACGTACTTTGGTGCAAATCAATCCCAGAACAACAGCAAAGGACCCTGTGAAGATGCTGGAGGAGACAGGTACAAAAGTATCTATATCCACAGTAAAACGGATCCTATATTGACATAACCTGAAAGGCAGCTCAGCAAGGAAGAAGCCACTGCTCCAAAACCGCCATGAAAAAGGCAGACCACGGTTTGCAACTGCACATGGGGACAAAGATCGTACTTTTTGGAGAAATGTCCTCTGGTCTGATGAAACAAAAATAGAGCTGTTTGGCCATAATGACCATCGTTATGTTTGGAGGAATAAGGGTGAGGCTTGCAAGCCAAAGAACACCATCCCAACCATGAAGCACGGGGGTTGCATCATCATGTTGTGCAGGAGGGACTGGTGCAGGAGGGACTGGTGCACTTCACAAAATAGTTGGCATCATCAGGAAGGAAAATTATGTGGATATATTGAAGCAACATCTCAAGACATCAGTCAGAAAGTTAAAGCTTGGTCGCAAATGGGTCTACCAAATGGACAATGACCCCAAGCATACTTCCAAAGTTGTAGCAAAATGGCTTAAGGACAACAAAGTCAAGGTATTAGAGTGGCCATCACAAAGCCCTGACCTCAATCCTATAGAAAATGTGTGGGCAGTACTGAAAAAGTGTGTGCGAGCAAGGAGGCCTACAAACCTGACTCAGTTACACCAGCTCTGTCAGGAGGAATGGGCCAAAATTCACCCAACTTATTCTGGGAGGCTTGTGGAAGGCTACCCAAAATGTTTGACCCAAGTTAAACAATTTAAAGGCAATGCAACCAAATACTAATTGAATGTATGTAAACTTCTGACCCACTGGGAATGTGATGAAAGAAATAAAAGCTGAAATAAATCATTCGCACTACTATTATTCTGACATTTCACATTCTTAAAATAAAGTGGTGATCCTAACTGACCTAAGACAGGGAATCTTTACTAGGACTGAATGTCAGGAATTGTGAAAAACTGAGTTTAAATGTATTTGGCTAAGGTGTATGTAAACTTCAACTGGATTTCCCAATACTATAGCTAAGACTGAAATCCATTTCACAATCAAATACAATAATCTTCTGCTTAGAGGTCAGCAATGGTGGCAGTGTCCTGACCTGTTCTCCTCGGGGATGTGCAGGGCCATCATGGTGAGAGGCTCTCTACACTCCACCATCCAGCCGTGCCTCTCGTTCACACGGCCCGTCTCTGGGGACAGGAAGTGGTTTGGCATGCGGCTCCAAATGACTGGGGTCAGCATCTGGACATCCAGCCTGGGAGGACACTGGGGGATCGGGTTCTTACGCTCACTGCGGAACATGGCTGCTGAGATAGGCATGATGTTCTGAGGAGAGAACAAACACTTACTTTGCAGAGTAGAAGGGTCGTCGTTGAAGTGAAATGATAGCTTGAGTAGCCTTGAGGGTAAGAAGACAGAAAAACATCCATAACACTGTAAAACGCAAACAGTGGAGGGGTAACACTGTAAAACACAGACAGTGGTGGGGTAACACTGTAAAACACAGACAGTGGTGGGGTAACACTGTAAAACACAGACAGTTGAGGGGTAACACTGTAAAACACAGACAGTGGAGGGGTAACACTAAAACACAGACAGTGGAGGGGTAACACTGTCAAACACAGATAGTGGAGGGGTAAAACTGTAAAACACAGACAGTGGTGGGGTAACACTGTAAAACACAGACAGTGGTAGGGTAACACTGTAAAACACAGACAGTGGTGGGGTAACACTAAAACACAGTCAGTGGTGGGGTAACACTGTAAAACACAGACAGTGGAGGGGTAACAATGTAAAACGCAGACAGTGGAGGGGTAACACTGTAAAACACAGACAGTGGAGGGGTAACACTGTAAAACACAGACAGTGGTGGGGTAACACTGTAAAACACAGACAGTGGACGGGTAACACTGTAAAACACAGACAGTGGTGGGGTAACACTAAAACACAGACAGTGGATGGGTAACACTGTAAAACACAGACAGTGGTGGGGTAACACTGTAAAACACAGACAGTGGTGGGGTAACACTGTAAAACACAGACAGTGGAGGGGTAACACTGTAAAACGCAGACAGTGGAGGGGTAACACTGTAAAACACAGACAGTGGAGGGGTAACACTGTAAAACACAGACAGTGGTGGGGTAACACTGTAAAACACAGACAGTGGACGGGTAACACTGTAAAACACAGACAGTGGAGGGGTAACACTGTAAAACACAGACAGTGGAGGGGTAACTAAAACACAGACGGTGGAGGGGTAACACTGTAAAACACAGACAGGGGTGGGGTAACACTGTAAAACACAGACAGTGGTGGGGTAACACTGTAAAACACAGACAGTGGAGGGGTAACACTGTAAAACACAGACAGTGGTGGGGTAACACTGTAAAACACAGCCAGTGATGGGGTAACACTGTAAAACACAGACAGGGGTGGGGTAACACTAAAACACAGACAGTGGAGGGGTAACACTGTAAAACACAGACAGTGGTGGGGTGACACTGTAAAACACAGACAGTGGTGGGGTGACACTGTAAAACGCAGACAGTAGTGGGGTAACACTGTAAAACGCAGACAGTGGAGGGGTAACACTGTTAAACACAGACAGTGGAGGGGTAACACTGTAAAACACAGACAGTGGAGGGGTAACACTGTAAAACGCAGACAGTGGAGGGGTAACACTGTAAAACGCAGACAGTGGTGGGGTAACACTGTAAAACGCGACAGTGGAGGGGTAACACTAAAACACAGACAGTGGTGGGGTAACACTGTAAAACACAGACAGTGGTGGGGTAACACTGTAAAACACAGACAGTGAAGGGGTAACACTGTAAAACGCAGACAGTGGAGGGGTAACATTGTAAAACGCAGACAGTGGAGGGGTAACACTGTAAAACACAGACAGTGGAGGGGTAACACTGTAAAACACAGACAGTGGAGGGGTAACACTGTAAAACACAGACAGTGGTGGGGTAACACTGTAGAACACAGACAGTGGACGGGTAACACTGTAAAACACAGACAGTGGTGGGGTAACACTAAAACACAGACAATGGAAGGGTAACACTGTAAAACACAGACAGCGGTGGGGTGACACTGTAAAACACAGACAGTGGTGGGGTGACACTGTAAAACACAGACAGTGGAGGGGTAACACTGTAAAACACAGACAGTGGAGGGGTAACACTGTAAAACGCAGACAGTAGTGGGGTAACACTGTAAAACGCAGACAGTGGTGGGGTAACACTAAAACACAGACAGTGGAGGGGTAACACTGTAAAACGCAGACAGTAGTGGGGTAACACTGTAAAACACAGACAGTGGTGGGGTAACACTAAAACACAGACAGTGGAGGGGTAACACTGTAAAACACAGACAGTGGTGGGGTGACACTGTAAAACACAGACAGTGGTGGGGTGACACTGTAAAACACAGACAGTGGAGGGGTAACACTGTAAAACACAGACAGTGGAGGGGTAACACTGTAAAACGCAGACAGTAGTGGGGTAACACTGTAAAACGCAGACAGTGGAGGGGTAACACTGTTAAACACAGACAGTGGAGGGGTAACACTGTAAAACACAGACAGTGGAGGGGTAACACTGTAAAACGCAGACAGTGGAGGGGTAACACTGTAAAACGCAGACAGTGGTGGGGTAACACTGTAAAACGCGACAGTGGAGGGGTAACACTAAAACACAGACAGTGGTGGGGTAACACTGTAAAACACAGACAGTGGTGGGGTAACACTGTAAAACACAGACAGTGAAGGGGTAACACTGTAAAACGCAGACAGTGGAGGGGTAACATTGTAAAACGCAGACAGTGGAGGGGTAACACTGTAAAACACAGACAGTGGAGGGGTAACACTGTAAAACACAGACAGTGGAGGGGTAACACTGTAGAACACAGACAGTGGACGGGTAACACTGTAAAACACAGACAGTGGTGGGGTAACACTAAAACACAGACAGTGGAGGGGTAACACTGTAAAACATAGACAGTGGAGGGGTAACACTGTAAAACACAGACAGTGGTGGGGTAACACTGTACAACACAGACAGTGGAGGAGTAACACTGTAAAACACAGACAGTGGTGGGGTAACACTGTAAAACGCAGACAGTGGTGGGGTAACACTGTAAAACGCAGACAGTGAAGGGGTAACACTGTAGAACACAGACAGTGGAGGGGTAACATTGTAAAACACAGACAGTGGAGGGGTAACACTGTAAAACACAGACAGTGGAGGGGTAACACTGTAGAACACAGACAGTGGTGGGGTAATACTGTAAAACACAGACAGTGGAGGGGTAACACTGTAAAACACAGACAGTGGAGGGGTAACACTGTAAAACGCAGACAGTGGAGGGGTAATACTAAAACACAGACAGTGGAGGGGTAACACTGTAAAACACAGACAGTGGTGGGGTAACACTGTAAAACGCAGACAGTGGTGGGGTAACACTGTAAAACACAGACAGTGGTAGGGTAACACTGTAAAGCACAGACAGTGGTGGGGTAACACTGTAAAACACAGACAGGGGTGGGGTAACACTGTAAAACACAGACAGTGGTGGGGTAACACTGTAAAACACAGACAGTGGTGGGGTAAATCTAAAACACAGACAGTGGAGGGGTAACACTGTAAAACACAGAGAGTGGTGGGGTAACACTGTAAAACACAGACAGTGGAGGGGTAACACTGTAAAACACAGACAGTGGAGGGGTAACACTGTAAAACACAGACAGTGGAGGGGTAACACTGTAGAACACAGACAGTGGACGGGTAACACTGTAAAACACAGACAGTGGTGGGGTAACACTAAAACACAGACAGTGGAGGGGTAACACTGTAAAACACAGACAGTGGAGGGGTAACACTGTAAAACACAGACAGTGGTGGGGTAACACTGTACAACACAGACAGTGGAGGAGTAACACTGTAAAACACAGACAGTGGTGGGGTAACACTGTAAAACGCAGACAGTGGTGGGGTAACACTGTAAAATGCAGACAGTGAAGGGGTAACACTGTAAAACGCAGACAGTGGAGGGGTAACATTGTAAAACGCAGACAGTGGAGGGGTAACACTGTAAAACACAGACAGTGGAGGGGTAACACTGTAGAACCAGACAGTGGTGGGGTAATACTGTAAAACACAGACAGTGGAGGGGTAACACTGTAAAACACAGACAGTGGAGGGGTAACACTGTAAAACGCAGACAGTGGAGGGGTAATACTAAAACACAGACAGTGGAGGGGTAACACTGTAAAACACAGACAGTGGTGGGGTAACACTGTAAAACGCAGACAGTGGTGGGGTAACACTGTAAAACACAGACAGTGGTAGGGTAACACTGTAAAGCACAGACAGTGGTGGGGTAACACTGTAAAACACAGACAGGGGTGGGGTAACACTGTAAAACACAGACAGTGGTGGGGTAACACTGTAAAACACA
The DNA here is from genome assembly GCA_030435695.1 of Brachymystax lenok tsinlingensis. NCBI lineage: Eukaryota > Metazoa > Chordata > Actinopteri > Salmoniformes > Salmonidae > Brachymystax > Brachymystax lenok. The sequence continues at coordinate 15,490,385 of CM059787.1, forward strand.
GACAGTGGTGGGGTAAATCTAAAACACAGACAGTGGAGGGGTAACACTGTAAAACACAGACAGTGGAGGGGTAACACTGTAAAACGCAGACAGTGGAGGGGTAACACTGTAAAACGCAGACAGTGGTGGGGTAACACTGTAAAACGCAGACAGTGGAGGGGTAACACTGTAAAACACAGACAGTGGAGGGGTAACACTGTAAAACGCAGACAGTGGAGGGGTAACACTGTAAAACGCGACAGTGGAGGGGTAACAATAAAACACAGACAGTGGTGGGGTAACACTGTAAAACGCAGACAGTGGAGGGGTAACACTGTAAAACACAGACAGTGGAGGGGTAACACTGTAAAACACAGACAGTGGAGGGGTAACACTGTAAAACGCAGACAGTGGTGGGGTAACACTGTAAAACACAGACAGTAGTGGGGTAACACTGTAAAACGCAGACAGTGGAGGGGTAACACTGTAAAACACAGACAGTGGTGGGGTAACACTAAAACACAGACAGTGGAGGGGTAACACTGTAAACACAGACAGTGGTGGGGTAACACTGTAAAACAGACAGTGGTGGGGTAACACTAAAACACAGACAGTGGAGGGGTAACACTGTAAAACACAGACAGTGGTGGGGTAACACTGTAAAACACAGACAGTGGTGGGGTAACACTGTAAAACACAGACAGTGGTGGGGTAACACTGTAAAACACAGACAGTGGAGGGGTAACACTGTAAAACACAGACAGTGGTGGGGTAAAACTAAAACACAGACAGTGGAGGGGTAACACTGTAAAACACAGACAGTGGAGGGGTAACACTGTAAAACACAGACAGTGGAGGGGTAACACTAAAACACAGACAGTGGTGGGGTAACACTGTAAAACACAGACAGTGGAGGGGTAACACTGTAAAACACAGACAGTGGTGGGGTAACAATGTAAAACACAGACAGTGGTGGGGTGACACTGTAAAACACAAACAGTGGTGGGGTAACACTGTTAGACACAGACAGTGGTGGGGTAACACTGTAAAACACAGACAGTGGTGGGGTAACACTTAAACACAGACAGTGGAGGGGTAACACTGTAAAACACAGACAGTGGAGGGTAACACTGTAAAACACACACAGTAGTGGGGTAACACTGTAAAACGCAGACAGTGGAGGGGTAACACTGTAAAACACAGACAGTGGAGGGGTAACACTGTAAAACACAGACAGTGGTGGGGTGTAACACTGTAAAACACAGACAGTGGTGGGGTAACACTGTAAAACACAGACAGTGGAGGGTAACACTGTAAACAGACAGTGGTGGGTAACACTGTAAAACACAGACAGTGGTGGGGTAACACTGTAAAACACAGACAGTGGGGGGTAACACTGTAAAACACAGACAGTGGAGGGGTAACACTGTAAAACACAGACAGTGGAGGGGTAACACTGTAAAACACAGACAGTGGTGGGGTAACACTGTAAAACACAGACAGTGGTGGGGTAACACTGTAAAACACAGACAGTGGAGGGGTAACACTGTAAAACGCAGACAGTGGAGGGGTAACATTGTAAAACACAGACAGTGGAGGGGTAACACTGTAAAACACAGACAGTGGTGGGGTAACACTGTAAAACACAGACAGTGGTGGGGTAACACTGTAAAACACAGACAGTGAAGGGGTAACACTGTAAAACGCAGACAGTGGAGGGGTAACACTGTAAAACACAGACAGTGGAGGGGTAACACTGTAAAACACAGACAGTGGAGGGGTAACACTGTAAAACACAGACAGTGGTGGGGTAATACTGTAAAACACAGACAGTGGAGGGGTAACACTGTAAAACACAGACAGTGGAGGGGTAACACTGTAAAACGCAGACAGTGGAGGGGTAATACTAAAACACAGACAGTGGAGGGGTAACACTGTAAAACACAGACAGTGGTGGGGTAACACTGTAAAACGCAGACAGTGGTGGGGTAACACTGTAAAACACAGACAGTGGTAGGGTAACACTGTAAAGCACAGACAGTGGTGGGGTAACACTGTAAAACACAGACAGGGGTGGGGTAACACTGTAAAACACAGACAGTGGTGGGGTAACACTGTAAAACACAGACAGTGGTGGGGTAAAACTAAAACACAGACAGTGGAGGGGTAACACTGTAAAACACAGACAGTGGTGGGGTAACACTGTAAAACACAGACAGTGGAGGGGTAACACTGTAAAACGCAGACAGTGGAGGGGTAACACTGTAAAACACAGACAGTGGTGGGGTAACACTGTAAAACGCAGACAGTGGAGGGGTAACACTGTAAAACACAGACAGTGGAGGGGTAACACTGTAAAACGCAGACAGTGGAGGGGTAACACTGTAAAACGCAGACAGTGGTGGGGTAACACTGTAAAACGCGACAGTGGAGGGGTAACACTAAAACACAGACAGTGGTGGGGTAACACTGTAAAACACACACAGTAGTGGGGTAACACTGTAAAACGCAGACAGTGGAGGGGTAACACTGTAAAACGCAGACAGTGGAGGGGTAACACTGTAAAACACAGACAGTGGAGGGGTAACACTGTAAAACACAGACAGTGGAGGGGTAACACTGTAAAACGCAGACAGTGGACGGGTAACACTGTAAAACACAGACAGTAGTGGGGTAACACTGTAAAACGCAGACAGTGGTGGGGTAACACTGTAAAACGCGACAGTGGAGGGGTAACACTAAAACACAGACAGTGGTGGGGTAACACTGTAAAACACAGACAGTGGTGGGGTAACACTGTAAAACACAGACAGTGAAGGGGTCACACTGTAAAACGCAGACAGTGGAGGGGTAAAATTGTAAAACGCAGACAGTGGAGGGGTAACACTGTAAAACACAGACAGTGGAGGGGTAACACTGTAAAACGCAGACAGTGGACGGGTAACACTGTAAAACACAGACAGTAGTGGGGTAACACTGTAAAACGCAGACAGTGGAGAGGTAACACTGTAAAACACAGACAGTGGTGGGGTAACACTAAAACACAGACAGTGGAGGGGTAACACTGTAAACACAGACAGTGGTGGGGTAACACTGTAAAACAGACAGTGGTGGGGTAACACTAAAACACAGACAGTGGAGGGGTAACACTGTAAAACACAGACAGTGGTGGGGTAACACTGTAAAACACAGACAGTGGTGGGGTAACACTGTAAAACACAGACAGTGGTGGGGTAACACTGTAAAACACAGACAGTGGAGGGGTAACACTGTAAAACACAGACAGTGGTGGGGTAAAACTAAAACACAGACAGTGGAGGGGTAACACTGTAAAACACAGACAGTGGAGGGGTAACACTGTAAAACACAGACAGTGGAGGGGTAACACTGTAAAACACAGACAGTGGTGGGGTAACACTGTAAAACACAGACAGTGGAGGGGTAACACTGTAAAACACAGACAGTGGTGGGGTAACAATGTAAAACACAGACAGTGGTGGGGTGACACTGTAAAACACAGACAGTGGTGGGGTAACACTGTTAGACACAGACAGTGGTGGGGTAACACTGTAAAACACAGACAGTGGTGGGGTAACACTTAAACACAGACAGTGGAGGTGTAACACTGTAAAACACAGACAGTGGAGGGGTAACACTGTAAAACACACACAGTAGTGGGGTAACACTGTAAAACGCAGAGAGTGGAGGGGTAACACTGTTAAACGCAGACAGTGAAGGGGTAACACTGTAAAACACAGACAGTGGAGGGGTAACACTGTAAAACACAGACAGTGGTGGGGTAACACTGTAAAACACAGACAGTGGTGGGGTAACACTGTAAAACACAGACAGTGAAGGGGTAACACTGTAAAACGCAGACAGTGGAGGGGTAACATTGTAAAACACAGACAGTGGAGGAGTAACACTGTAAAACACAGACAGTGGTGGGGTAACACTGTAAAACACAGACAGTGGTGGGGTAACACTGTAAAACGCAGACAGTGAAGGGGTAACACTGTAAAACGCAGACAGTGGAGGGGTAACATTGTAAAACGCAGACAGTGGAGGGGTAACACTGTAAAACACAGACAGTGGAGGGGTAACACTGTAGAACACAGACAGTGGTGGGGTAATACTGTAAAACACAGACAGTGGAGGGGTAACACTGTAAAACACAGACAGTGGAGGGGTAACACTGTAAAACGCAGACAGTGGAGGGGTAATACTAAAACACAGACAGTGGAGGGGTAACACTGTAAAACACAGACAGTGGTGGGGTAACACTGTAAAACGCAGACAGTGGTGGGGTAACACTGTAAAACACAGACAGTGGTAGGGTAACACTGTAAAGCACAGACAGTGGTGGGGTAACACTGTAAAACACAGACAGGGTGGGGTAACACTGTAAAACACAGACAGTGGTGGGGTAACACTGTAAAACACAGACAGTGGTGGGGTAAAACTGTAAAACACAGACAGTGGAGGGGTAACACTGTAAAACACAGACAGTGGTGGGGTAACACTGTAAAACACAGACAGTGGAGGGGTAACACTGTAAAACACAGACAGTGGTGAGGTAACACTGTAAAACACAGACAGTGGAGGGGTAACACTGTAAAACGCAGACAGTGGAGGGGTAACACTGTAAAACACAGACAGTGGAGGGGTAACACTGTAAAACACAGACAGTGGTGGGGTAACACTGTAAAACGCAGACAGTGGAGGGGTAACACTGTAAAACACAGACAGTGGAGGGTAACACTGTAAACACAGACAGTGGAGGGTAACACTGTAAAACACAGACAGTGGTGGGGTAACACTGTAAAACACAGACAGTGGAGGGTAACACTAAAACACAGACAGTGGTGGGGTAACACTGTAAAACACACACAGTAGTGGGGTAACACTGTAAAACGCAGACAGTGGAGGGGTAACACTGTAAAACGCAGACAGTGGAGGGGTAACACTGTAAAACACAGACAGTGGAGGGGTAACACTGTAAAACACAGACAGTGGAGGGGTAACACTGTAAAACGCAGACAGTGGACGGGTAACACTGTAAAACACAGACAGTAGTGGGGTAACACTGTAAAACGCAGACAGTGGTGGGGTAACACTGTAAAACGCGACAGTGGAGGGGTAACACTAAAACACAGACAGTGGTGGGGTAACACTGTAAAACACAGACAGTGGTGGGGTAACACTGTAAAACACAGACAGTGAAGGGGTAACACTGTAAAACGCAGACAGTGGAGGGGTAAAATTGTAAAACGCAGACAGTGGAGGGGTAACACTGTAAAACACAGACAGTGGAGGGGTAACACTGTAAAACGCAGACAGTGGACGGGTAACACTGTAAAACACAGACAGTAGTGGGGTAACACTGTAAAACGCAGACAGTGGAGGGGTAACACTGTAAAACACAGACAGTGGTGGGGTAACACTAAAACACAGACAGTGGAGGGGTAACACTGTAAACACAGACAGTGGTGGGGTAACACTGTAAAACAGACAGTGGTGGGGTAACACTAAAACACAGACAGTGGAGGGGTAACACTGTAAAACACAGACAGTGGTGGGGTAACACTGTAAAACACAGACAGTGGAGGGTAACACTGTAAAACACAGACAGTGGAGGGGTAACACTGTAAAACACAGACAGTGGAGGGGTAACACTGTAAAACACAGACAGTGGAGGGTAACACTGTAAAACACAGACAGTGGAGGGTAACACTGTAAAAACACAGACAGTGGAGGGGTAACACTGTAAAACACAGACAGTGGTGGGGTAACACTGTAAAACACAGACAGTGGTGGGGTAACACTGTAAAACACAGACAGTGGTGGGGTAACACTGTAAAACACAGACAGTGGTGGGGGTAACACTGTAAAACACAGACAGTGGTGGGGTAACACTGTAAAACACAGACAGTGGAGGGTAACACTGTAAAACACAGACAGTGGTGGGGTAACACTGTAAAACACAGACAGTGGAGGGTAACACTGTAAAACGCAGACAGTGGAGGGTAACACTGTAAAACACAGACAGTGGTGGGGTAACACTGTAAAACACAGACAGTGGAGGGGTAACACTGTAAAACACAGACAGTGGAGGGGTAACACTGTAAAACACAGACAGTGGAGGGTAACACTGTAAACACAGACAGTGGTGGGGTAACACTGTAAACACGTGACAGTGGAGGGTAACACTGTAAAACACAGACAGTGGTGGGGTAACACTGTAAAACACAGACAGTGGAGGGTAACACTGTAAAACACAGACAGTGGAGGGGTAACACTGTAAAACACAGACAGTGGAGGGGTAACACTGTAAAACACAGACAGTGGAGGGTAACACTGTAAAACACAGACAGTGGTGGGGTAACACTGTAAAACACAGACAGTGGAGGGTAACACTGTAAACACAGACAGTGGTGGGGTAACACTGTAAAACAGACAGTGGTGGGGGTAACACTAAAACACAGACAGTGGAGGGGTAACACTGTAAAACACAGACAGTGGTGGGGTAACACTGTAAAACACAGACAGTGGTGGGGTAACACTGTAAGAAACACAGACAGTGGTGGGTAACACTGTAAAACACAGACAGTGGAGGGGTAACACTGTAAAACACAGACAGTGGTGGGGTAAATCTAAAACACAGACAGTGGAGGGGTAACACTGTAAAACACAGACAGTGGAGGGGTAACACTGTAAAACACAGACAGTGGAGGGGTAACACTGTAAAACACAGACAGTGGTGGGGTAACACTGTAAAACACAGACAGTGGTGGGGTGACACTGTAAAACACAGACAGTGGTGGGGTAACACTGTTAGACACAGACAGTGGTGGGATAACACTGTAAAACACAGACAGTGGTGGGGTAACACTTAAACACAGACAGTGGAGGGGTAACACTGTAAAACACAGACAGTGGAGGGGTAACACTGTAAAACACACACAGTAGTGGGGTAACACTGTAAAACGCAGACAGTGGAGGGGTAACACTGTAAAACGCAGACAGTGGAGGGGTAACACTGTAAAACAGAGACAGTGGAGGGGTAACACTGTAAAACACAGACAGTGGTGGGGTAACACTGTAAAACACAGACAGTGGTGGGGTAACACTGTAAAACACAGACAGTGGTGGGGTGACACTGTAAAACACAGACAGTGGAGGGGTAACACTAAAACACAGACAGTGGTGGGGTAACACTGTAAAACGCAACAGTGGTGGGGTAACACTGTAAAACACAGACAGTGGTCGGGTAACACTGTAAAACGCAGACAGTGGTGGGGTAACACTGTAAAACACAGACAGTGGTGGGGTGACACTGTAAAACACAGACAGTGGTGGGGTGACACTGTAAAACACAGACAGTGGTGGGGTAACACTGTAAAACACAGACAGTGGTGGGGTAACACTTAAACACAGACAGTGGAGGGGTAACACTGTAAAACACAGACAGTGGAGGGGTAACACTGTAAAACACACACAGTAGTGGGGTAACACTGTAAAACGCAGACAGTGGAGGGGTAACACTGTAAAACGCAGACAGTGGAGGGGTAACACTGTAAAACACAGACAGTGGAGGGGTAACACTGTAAAACACAGACAGTGGTGGGGTAACACTGTAAAACACAGGCAGTGGTGGGGTAACACTGTAAAACACAGACAGTGGTGGGGTGACACTGTAAAACACAGACAGTGGAGGGGTAACACTGTAAAACACAGACAGTGGAGGGGTAACACTGTAAAACACAGACAGTAGTGGGGTAACACTGTAAAACGCAGACAGTGGAGGGGTAACACTGTAAAACACAGACAGTGGAGGGGTAACACTGTAAAACACAGACAGTGGAGGGGTAACACTGTAAAACACAGACAGTGGTGGGGTAACACTGTAAAACACAGACAGTGGAGGGGTAACACTGTAAAACACAGACAGTGGTGGGGTAACACTGTAAAACGCAACAGTGGTGGGGTAACACTGTAAAACACAGACAGTGGTGGGGTAACACTGTAAAACGCAGACAGTGAAGGGGTAACACTGTAAAACACAGACAGTGGTGGGGTAACACTAAAACACAGACAGTGGAGGGGTAACACTGTAAAACACAGACAGTGGTGGGGTAACACTGTAAAACACAGACAGTGGTGGGGTAACACTGTAAAACACAGACAGTGGAAGGGTAACACTGTAAAACACAGACAGTGGTGGGGTAACACTGTAAAGCACAGACAGTGGTGGGGTTACACTGTAAAACACAGACAGTGGTGGGGTGACACTGTAAAACACAGACAGTGGAGGGGTAACACTGTAAAACACAGACAGTAGTGGGGTAACACTGTAAAACGCAGACAGTGGAGGGGTAACACTGTAAAACACAGACGGTGGAGGGGTAACACTGTAAAACACAGACAGTGGAGGGGTAACACTGAAAAGCAGACAGTGGAGGGGTAACACTGTAAAATGCAGACAGTGGTGGGGTAACACTGTAAAATGCAGACAGTTGTGGGGTAACACTTTAAAATGCGACAGTGGTGGGGTAACACTAAAACACAGACAGCGGAGGGGTAACACTGTAAAACACAGACAGTGGAGGGGTAACACTGTAAAACGCAGACAGTGGTGGGGTAACACTTTAAAACGCGACATTGGTGGGGTAACACTAAAACACAGACTGCGGATGGGTAACACTGTAAAACACAGACAGTGGTGGGGTAACACTGTAAAACGCAACAGTGGTGGGGTAACACTGTAAAACACAGACAGTGGAGGGGTAACACTGTAAAACACAGACAGTGGAGGGGTAACACTGAAAAGCAGACAGTGGAGGGGTAACACTGTAAAACACAGACAGTGGTGGGGTAACACTGTAAAACACAGACAGTGGAGGGGTAACACTGAAAAGCAGACAGTGGATGGGTAACACTGTAAAACACAGACAGTGGAGGGGTAACACTGTAAAACACAGACAGTGGAGGGGTAACACTGTAAAACACAGACAGTGGAGGGGTAACACTGAAAAGCAGACAGTTGGGGGGTAACACTGTAAAACACAGACAGTGGAGGGGTAACACTGAAAAGCAGACAGTGGAGGGGTAACACTGTAAAACACAGACAGTGGAGGGGTGATTCTCGATGAGTCTGACCTTGAGCTTCCCGAGGTCCACTTGCAGCATGTTCTGACTGGAGGGCAGGACAAAGACAGCTGGGAACAGTTTAGTGTTGGGCTCTACCTGGAACAAACAACCACAATGTTACACAGGAAGCCACAATGGAAATTAGATTTCGAGCTTTAATGTGTTATCCTTGATAATTTTTTTATTGTCTCTTATCTATGTTCTTAAAATTGTCTAAGAAATTCAATCAATCAATCAAGCCCAGAGCAGCTTGTACCTTGCTTATTATTAGTCCAGTAACCCTTGACATGCTTCTGAGTTATGAAAGACATGTTTACACTGAACACTGCATCTCACCTGGTAGAAGGTGTTGATCTCTTTCCCATTGGCTGTGAAAGTCATGAGTCCTGTGTCCAGGTCAATAAGGCAGCCAATCACAAAGTCCTCCTGACTGACACGGGTCTGCTGGGAGCTGCTGAACTCCCCTCCCCACACCATGTAGCAGTTACTGCGCTTCATACTGAGGGAGACACGAGAGACAACATAGGAAAGATATTAAGGTATTATCTGTTTGTGAATACTGGGCATGTGTGTGCGTGCACAGGGACGCGTTACTCACCTGTCATGTATGTTGCCTTTGTCATCTCCCACGGTGATGGTGACATTTCTTACTTTGCTGAGGTCAAAGTGCAGGTCATACTGGTGGTAGTCAGGGGTGATCCAGCCCACCCACACCCCGCTGGGCTCTTGTCCCGCAATCACTCGCACTGAATAATAGTACTGAACACAGAGGATGTGAGCAGAAAACATGATTAACAAAGGGTTGAACTACCTAAAACAAAAAAAATGTCCCGGTGAAGAGAAGGTTTAGACACGAGGATCTGAAGAGGTGTAAAAGGTCATACTGTGGTGGTGTTGAGGATGATGTCATCGTCATCTCTGTCGTCTGGGACCACTTCCTCCATCAGACGGGGCATGGTTGGAACAACAGGGGGCGGAGTGAAAGCTGCCTTCTTGGCCTTGAACAGGAACCTGCGGGGAACACACAATGTCAGCGTTGTCGGGCCTCCTTTTCAACAGGACTGAGAAAACATGACGACGACTACAGTTAAAAGTGCCGTTTTCAGCATTCACTTTCCACTTTCTTCTCCAACAGAGAGTTTGAACCTGTCTCTTCTCCAACAGAGAGTTGGAACCTGTCTCTTCTCCAACAGAAAGTTGTGACCTGTCTCTTCTCCAACAGAGAGTTGGAACCTGTCTCTTCTCCAACAGAGTTGTGACCTGTCTCTTCTCCAACAGAGAGTTGTGACCTGTCTCTTCTCCAACAGAGAGTTGGAACCTGTCTCTTCTCCAACAGAGTTGTGACCTGTATCTTCTCCAACATAGAGTTGTGACCTGTCTCTTCTCCAACAGAGTTGTGACCTGTCTCTTCTCCAACAGAGAGTTGGAACCTGTCTCTTCTCCAACAGAGAGTTGTGACCTGTCTCTTCTCCAACAGAGAGTTGGAACCTGTCTCTTCTCCAACAGAGAGTTGTGACCTGTCTCTTCTCCAACAGAGAGTTGTGACCTGTCTCTTCTCCAACAGAGAGTTGGAACCTGTCTCTTCTCCAACAGAGAGTTGTGACCTGTCTCTTCTCCAACAGAGAGTTGTGACCTGTCTCTTCTCCAACAGAGAGTTGTGACCTGTCTCTTCTCCAACAGAGAGTTGTGACCCGTCTCTTCTCCAACAGAGAGTTGTGACCTGTCTCTTCTCCAACAGAGAGTTGGAAACTGTCTCTTCTCCAACAGAGAGTTGGAACCTGTCTCTTCTCCAACATAGAGTTGTGACCTGTCTCTTCTCCAACAGAGAGTTGTGACCTGTCTCTTCTCCAACAGAGAGTTGTGACCTGTCTCTTCTCCAACAGAGAGTTGTGACCTGTCTCTCGCCAACAGAGAGTTGTGACCTGTCTCTTCTCCAACAGAGAGTTGTGACCTGTCTCTTCTCCAACAGAGAGTTGTGACCTGTCTCTTCTCCAACAGAGAGTTGTGACCTGTCTCTCGCCAACAGAGAGTTGTGACCTGTCTCAAGCCTATCGTCTGTCTCTTCACTAATCTGAACCCTACTCAGTACTGACCCCTTCTTCTTGCTCTTCTCTGTAGAGGCGTCTTTCACGTTCTCTCCTCCGTTGACGGAGATCTCCTTAGGCACAGAGGGCTCCTTCTCCTCCTCCTTCTCTGTGCGGCTAGCAGACTTCTTCAGCACCTCAAAGTCAGAGTCGGGGTCCACCTCCAGGACCTGGTCCTCGGGGATGGTCAGTGTTCGTGTCAGGGGGGTGGTCCCTGCCATGATTTTAAAGGTCTCGTGGAACTCCACGGGCATACTGAGCCTCAGGAACAGCAGATCGGTGTTGGCATTCTGAGAGCCGAAGGTCTTGTGGATCAGTTTCAGACAGGGAGCGTTGTCCACCGTCCCATCCACACGGGACACCTACACAGGGGACGTGGGAGAAAGGGCAGAAAATCACATATTGAAAACCCCCAGAAGAGAACATTTGAATGTTAACGTGTTTTAAATGGAATTATAAAATATAGGAAGGGAAGCCATTCCAAGACACTGTTGTTGAACAACATATGCTGTACTGTACATCAACGTGAGGGTGTTCTGTAGGAACAGGGATGAACTGGGGCAGGCTCTTGCTGAACCACATGGTGATGTCTCTCTTCATGTTGATGGCGAAGGGTTCAAAGCCCTCCTGCAGGCCACAGATGGTGAAGTAGCGCAGGCTGCTGACGTTCTGGCCCAGGTTGAGCCGGCCAACCTGAGACAGGCCCAGACTACACACAGGGATAAAACCTGGAGACCGGCAGATGCAGTTTAATGAATAACACGCATCTAAATTCAGCATATCCATCCTACAAGGATTTACCTCCCAAGCCCCAGCAGCCTCCCCATCCGTCACCTCCAAGCCCCAGCAGCCTCCCCATCCGTCACCTCCAAGCCCCAGCAGCCTCCCCATCTGTCACTCACCATCTCCTATGTCAATGTCCTTGAAGGCCATCTCAGAGCCAGAGTCACTGATCAGCATCTCTCCGTTCAGGGTGAAGAAGATGTTCTGATCTACCAGGTCGATCATACAGCCCACCACGTCACCTGGCAACCAGATACGACCAAACGGCTCATTGCCCACATGCCAACGCTGAGCCTAAAAAAGAACGGTCAAAGTTCAAATAGGACATGTTTGTAAATGTTTTCCTTAAAACAGACACAGAACAGAACATTTATCACCAACCATACCTTGAAACCATTGAAGACATAGGCGAGCTCATCTGCTCCCAGCTCTGTGTCAGCGCGGACACTGGGTCTGGCCCAACCCACTCTCATCTCCCCCACACTCACAGCCTCAAACTCAAAGTACCACTTCCCCTGGGTCACCGCGTATGACTTCTCAGCCCGGAACACCCGGATCTTATTTCCCCGGTAATGACCTTCCCCATGACCACCTACCACAAACAGATACAGGTGACATTATTAAAAGGTTATATATACATTATATACACAGTTCAATGTATGTATGTATACGTGTGTGTGTGTGTGTGTGTACACACACACACATACTCATTGAACAGTTTATTAGGTACACAACCCTGTTCACAAAAATGGTTAGCTCCTACAGACAGTGAGTCATGTGGCTTGCTATTTAAAACAGTCAGACAGGCATTGAGGCATTCAGATACTGTTCAATTGAATGTTACAATGGGCAAAACAAATGACCTAAGTGACTTTGATTGTGGTATGATCTTCAGTGCCAGGTGCGCCGGTTTCAGTATCTCAGAAATAGCTTTTCACGCAATACAGTGTCTAGGGTTTACCGAGAATGGTGCGACAAACAAACAACATCCAGTCAGGTGTGGGGGAACGTTTTCCTGGCACACGATAGGTCCCGTGATAACATTTGAGCAGCGTTTCCATGCCCCGAAGAATTCAGAGTGTTCTGGAAGCTAAGGGGGGTCCGACCCGGTACTAGATCAGTTTACAAGTTGGCAGACAGACGGACAGACTCACTGCTCTCCTGGTCAGGTGGCTCAATGTTGTAGCCGTAGCCGATGAGAGTGCGGACAGCTGCACAGACAGTGTCTCTGTTGGTCTTCTTGGTCTTTTCGTCCAGCAGGTTGTATGGCACCAGGCGCGGGTTGCGCTTGTTCACTATGTCCTGAACATGGAAATAAACAGTTAACATCAACAAACAATTGTGAGAGTCATAGAATGATTGTGCAAGTTGTGGACTTTAATCTCCTGGAAAGATTGATACTGTTTAAAGAAAGCTCCAAGAACCTTATTGTTTGTTTTTCTAAACATCTTGAATAGTTATGTAAGGGAAATTTTAATGTTGGTGTTATTCTTATAACTCATTTCTGTGTTCTATTCATGTGCTGTTCTACAAACCAATTTCTGTGTTCATGCAAGTGGTTGACTGTACAAATCACAACTATCGGTAGCTGCAATTTGGCAGTAGGCCCAGACCGTGTTTTGAGAATGAACTACCGTGTTTTGAGAACAAACTTAAGATATCTCAGTTTCAAGGTCTCAGCTTAGAGAAGAGAAGCCTTGTGAGGTGTTGGTCTGTCACATGTTATGAAACAGTATTGGTCAATCACATGGATGAAACAAAACGGTAATGATTAATTAATTCGGCTAAATCATGCAAATATAACTTGTCTGTGTATAGCCGTGTTTAAGACAACTGTTGGGACTGCCCCGGCAGAGTTTTTCTGACAGATATGTGTACTATGGTGCATTGAGTTGGTTGGAACTTCTCCAGCGCGTTGACAATGAACAATGATTAATTTAAGATTGACTTTGGGTGTCCCTATGGAAGAATTTCCACAAGAGTTACATAAATGTTGGCTCTGAAAACATAATAAACTACGACAACTCATGAGTCAGTAGGACTCATACTTCACCCAGACTTCAACTTTGACAAAGTATCTGCATAACTTTGGGTGAGCTTGTTGTGTGCCCACCTGTACACCTACATGTGCATTAAAAGCCACCTGACAGAAACACAATTGATATTCATCAGTCATTGTCTAAAACGACTTAAGCTATTATCACAGGTTAGCTTTCCCACAGGATCAGAGAGAGATGAAAGATACCTGTACAATGCTGTAGGTCCATCCCTGGTGGACCCTGTCACGAGCCCACACGTTGTGCCCATTCTCTGCCAGTCTCTCCACTAGGTTGGTCTGGTTAGGTGTCAGCTTGACATGGTTGAGGTCCAGAGGAGCAGGCTTGTATCCACTACTCATCATATACCTAATGGACCAAACATGATGTTATGATCGGACTAGTAAGTGAGATGTCAATATGACTATTCTATTACACTCACTAAGTGAACAGGCCTCTACTTAAATTACATTCCAACATTTCAAGACGTTTCTGATCATGTAAAACAATACTGTCAACCATGTTAGTAAATATCATAGAATAATTAAGTCAACGTCTAAAATACTCTGAGATCCTGTTTTGAGGTCTGACTCACGTCTTGGGCATCTTGATGTTCTTCAGGTTCTCCTCTGCTTTCTCATCTCCCATGCCCACATGGCAGCCCAGCGCCAGTAGAGTCCTTTGAGAAACAGAGGAAGTGAATACTGGGCACACACACACTAGGCGGAGAGGGCGTGATCAAGACCTTGACTCACTTGAGTGTTTCTCCTGACATGGCAAGGTTGTAATTCTTCTCTGGCTCTGGCAGACTCTGGAAATCTACAAGGCAGGGGTGCAGTTTCTTGTTGTCATCTCGGAACTGGAGTAGAGGAAATGCAAGCAGAGGACAGAAACAATTTGTTTGCCAGATTGAAGTAAATAGATATCACTCAGTCATGTAAGCAGTGTGAGCTGACTTGGGAAGAATGGGAAGCACTCACCAACCCGTAGGTCCATCCTTGTTCAATGCGAGTGACAGCCCATAGCTCATGGCTGTTTTCTGCCAGCTTCTCCCGAATGCGCTCCAAGTGAGGTGGAAGCACAATCTGAAAGGACAACATGGTCAATGGAAGCAAGAGAAAGGTGACAGAGAGATGCATTGATAAGTCAAGAGTTTTACCTGTACTGTGTCCACAGGGCAGGGGGTGAAGGCGGTGTGCGAGAGGGACTGTGTAGGCCCCAACAGATTGCGGACACCATTGACATCATGCTTATACTCCTTGATGGGCTCAATATGCAGTCGGTCCTTGGGTAGCACAGCCTCATAGCACGGAGCATAGCCTGGCGGTGGGAGGAATTTAAAGTTCCCATGACGCCCTCCCAGGAGAAAACGAACCCTGGGCGTTTTAAAGAAGAACAACATTAACAGTGATGACTCATTCTACATCCTCTCTGACAGATTCTAAATAACAACAGCCCTGTTAGCCCCATCAGTGGTTCTCACTTGACGCCTGCAGAGAAGCTGACGACAGGGAAGAAGAGGCCATCCAGGTTGAAGTTCTCAAACATGCCCTGCACCGGGTGCCCGTTGATACGGGACGAAATACTGGGCACACTCAAATCGAGGCAGCAGCTGACCACGTCGTCTGCGGCTAGGATGTGCATGTTGGGGGAGGCGACATGACGTGGGACACGTCCTGGGGAGACAGACAGACACACAGAGGTCAGCATCACCTCAACCTAGTCATAGAGAACTACATTCTACAGATAAGCCCTGCTGACTGTACCTGACCACAGGTGGAGTCCATCAAAGGCGTATGAGTAGAGATCGTCCCCCACCCCGTTGCCACCCCAGCCCTCACCACCTCCAGGGTAGGGGCTGTAGCCCTCAGTCAGAGCCCAGCCCACACGCAGGTGGAAGGCCTGGGCAGTCAGGAAGGGCTCTACATGGTCCACCATCACCTCAAAATACCACTTCTTATACTGAGTTGATCCTTCACACGTTCCTAGGAAGATGTTGGGCCTCACACTGAGGGGGGAGTAAAATAACCATAACCTTAACGGTTTGTAGGAAAAAACTAATTGGATATTCAACTAAACGCATTTAGAATGATCAGATGTCACACCTGGTGACATAATTGATTATGTTGGACTGCAGGAGGAGATCGCGACCCGGAAACAGATTCTCTGTGATGAGATTCTGATTGGACCTTACAGCCACCCCATTACACACACACAAAGAGCAGAGCACATCCAACACCTAAGAGAACACAGGGAGAGAGCAGGGTCAAAGGGATTATGATTCCCAAATCACTGGACTGCCAACCAGATTACCTTTGAACACTTCTCTGGATAAATACAGGCTTAAATAATATTCACTGACCTTGTGATTGCGTCCATGCTTATCCAGTAGAGAAATTATAGATTTAATGTGGTTCTCCTGGATAATGTTCAAAACCTCTGGACTCTCAATCAGAACACAGTACAGCACCTCCAGGATGCCTGTGGTGAACATAATACACAATGAAACACTGACGATTCACCCAAAACACATTAAAGTCAATCTGAAAGGGGAGTCAAAGGTTCTGAAAGGGGACTTTACCTGAGGAGGCCTCCAGACGGTCCAGTTTGCTGACCAGCCAATCCAGATTATCACAGAACAGTGCACAGTTCGCCCGGTTCCCCCTGATCAGTGAGGCTTCATATGACAATGACAGAGAGAACAGACAACACCCGATCAGAGCTAGGTTGTGTTCAGGATGACGGGCATGCTGGCACAGTAACCACAGCAATGCAGAGAAGGTGATGTACCTTGGAACATGAAATGAAAGAATCAATAGCAGGTCACATACCCAGCAGCTCGTACAGGAGATTAACTATCTCTTTCCAAGACTCGGCAGCCTCCTCCCCTGCAAACTCTGAGAAGTGGGCCGCCGTGTTGTAGACATTGAGTCGGTCAATACAGTCCAGCACCAGGGTGATCATGCCCTGTTGGAATGGCACAAAAAGCATGGGAATACCAAAGGCAGGAGCAGTTCAGGGGAAATATTTAGAAAGTAAATCAAAGTTAATTTGTCACATGGACAGAATACAGCGGGTGTAACGGTACAGAGAAATGCTTACTTGCAATTCTTCCTCAACAGAATAAATATAAAGCGCATTCGGAAAGTATTCAGACCCCTGGACTTTTTCCACATTTTGTTACGTTACAGCCTTATTCTAAAATTGATTAAATCCTTATTTTTCCTCATCAATCTAAACACAATACACCATGCTATGAGACTCGAAATTGAGCTCAAGTGCATCCTGTTTCCATTGATCATCCTTGAGATGTTTCTACAACTTGATTGGAGTCCACCTACGGTAAATTAACTTCTTAGGGAGCGGCTGCCGAGGAGACGGTTTTGGAGAGTCTGGAGTGTCCAAAGTAAAATGCCTGCCATTCAGGCCCGGAAAATAGGATATGCACATAATTAGTACTATTGGATAGGAAACACTCTGAAGTTTCTAAAAGTGTTAAAATAATGTATGTGAGTATAACAGAAGTGATATAGCAGGCAAAAACCAGAGGAAAATCCATACGGATTTGCAGTTTTTTTTGTAAATGACCTTTTTCTCCATTGTGCCTATTCATTTCTCTGTTATGTAGGACTGAGACTGCAGTACCTATGACTTCCACAGGATTTCAACAGTCTTTAGACAGGGTTTCAAAACAATAGGGCTAAAGGGAACTGTATAGAAGAAGATTTACTGAAGGAAGTGGAAATAAGAAATACTTTTTCCGGTCACAAGAACGAGAGCGCGCCCCACTGCTCCCTAAGTAGTTAAATTGATTGGACATGATTTGGAAAGGCACACGCCTGTCTAAATAAGGTCCCACAGTTGACATGTCAGAGCAAAAACCTGAGTTC
This sequence comes from Brachymystax lenok tsinlingensis, assembly GCA_030435695.1. Classification (NCBI taxonomy): domain Eukaryota; kingdom Metazoa; phylum Chordata; class Actinopteri; order Salmoniformes; family Salmonidae; genus Brachymystax; species Brachymystax lenok. The sequence continues at coordinate 15,508,307 of CM059787.1, forward strand.
GAAGGAATTGTCCTTAGAGCTCCGAGACAGGATTGTGTCGAGGCACAGATCTGGCGAAGGGTACCAAAAAATGTCAGCAGCATTGAAAGTCCCCAAGAACACAGTGGCCTCCATCATTCTTAAATGGAAGAAAGTTGGAACCACCAAGACGCTTCCTAGAGCTGGCCGCCCGGCCAAACTGAGCAATCGGGAGAGAAGGGCCTTGGTCAGGGAGGTGACCAAGAACCTGATGGCCACTCTGACAGAGCTCCAGAGTTTCTCTGTGGAGATGGGAGAACCTTCCAGAAGGACAACCATCTCTGCAGCACTGCACCAATCAGGCCGTTATGGTAGAGTGGCCAGACGGAAGCCACTCCTCAGTAAAAGGGACATGACAGCCGCTTGGATTTTGCCAAAAGGCACCTAAAGGACTCTCAAACCATGAGAAACAAGATTCTCTGGTCTGATGCAATCAAGATGAAACTCTTTGGCCTGAATGCCAAGCGTCATGTCTGGAAGAAACCAGGCACCATAGCTACGGTGAAGCATGATGGTGGCAGCATCATGCTGTGGGGATGTTTTTCAGCGGCAGGGACTGGGAGGCTAGTGAGGATCGAGGGAAAGATGAACAGAGCAAAGTACAGAGAGATACTTGAAGAAAACCTGCTCCAGAGTGCTCAAGACCTCTGACTGGGGTGAAGGTTCACAATCCAACAAGACAACAACCCTAAGCACACAGCCAAAACAACTCAGGATTTGCTTCGGGACAAGTCTGAATGTCCTTGAGTAACCCAGCCAGAGCCCAGACTTGAACCCAACTGAGCATCTCTGGAGAGACCTGAAAATAGCTGTGCAGCGACACTGCCCATCCAACCTGACAGAGCTTGAGAGGATCTGCAGAAAAGAATGGGAGAAACTCCCCAAATGCAGGTGCACCAAGCTTGTAGCGTAATACCCAAGAAGACTTGAGCCTGTAATCGCTGCCAAAGATGCTTCAACAAAGTACTGAGTAAAGGGTTTTAGTACTCAAGTAAATGTGATATTTCAGGGTTTTTTTTATAAATTTGCAAAAGTTTCTGAAATCCTGCTTTTGCCTTGTCATTATGGGGTATTGTGTGTAGATTGAGGGGGGAAAAACTATTGAATACATTTTAGAATAAGCCTGTAACGTAACAAAGTGTCTGAATGCTTTCCAAATGCACTGTACAGTGTATCCTCTGGAGATGCTGTCTGTGTGCACTGACCTCCTCTTGGAAGAGGTTCTGTCTGTTCTTAAGGGAGCGTAGTTTGGTCTGTTTCTCCTCGTGCTCCAGCTCCTCCTCGGGGGGCTGGAAGTAGAAGATGAGGTCCTGCAGGGAGAGGACCACAGAGTCCATTGGCAGAGACTGGGGGCCTAAAGAAGACTTGTTCTTCCCACTCAGAGAGTCCAGCGCTCTGGAGACACAGAACAAGCCACAACGTCACTGCACTGACCATGTGGTCAAACATTAAAGCAGGGCCATCTAGCCCTCCTGAAAGAAAGCAGTAAGTCATAATGTGCACAAACATGAACATGTTCAAAGATTCCTAGGTATGTGCTCAGACAGCAAGCGCAGTGGGAGTGGAGAGTGGCCATACTTGATGAATTGGGTGAAGAGGCCTGCTGTGTTGTAGATCATACGAGCAGCCTGGAACTCCTCTGTCTGGGAGCGGGCCACGGTCAGGGCATCGTCCATGTGGCCCTCCTTATGAAGGATGGCCTGACAGATACAAGGGGTGCAATAACAACATGGATAAAAATTAGGTTCATTCAAGGGAGAAGCTGACTACAGAGTACTTTAAAAGGCACTAAAATGTCTTTATTCTGTCTTAGCATGTAGTTTGACGTTGTTCTTCTTGTCCTTTAGGTGTTCAGGGCACGTTGCCACATGAATCCTCCATACCTTCCTCTTAAGAGGTCCCAGGCGGGCGGACTTGGCATCGACAGAGGCGTATGTAAGCCAGAGGCCAGTGGAGACGTGCTGTACAAAACACATGGACTCCCCATACTTGATCTCTGGCGTGCCCATGCCCTCCACATCTCGCTTCTTAACCACCTCCACTTTTTCCTGCAGGGTGGAACGTTAAACAACAAGGAGAAGGAATTCAACACAACATCAACAGTGCTGGTATGAAGGGATGATGGAAATGTTGTTACCGTCTATGAAATGGACTACATGCATTTTCCCACTGCTCTTTTTATTTTCACATTGCTGTTTGTAATGACCCTGACCTTGGAGATTCTGAAGCAGAAGGCTGACATCTTGGCGTTGGCTTTTTCAGGGTCCACCACCAGCAGTCCTTTCTCTTCATCCAGGCAGAGGTAGCGACCTGTGGTTATATGACGCACTCGGAACGACTGGCCCCATTTCATGTGACCTCCACTCCATCTACACAGAGCCATAATTATAACCCCAAGGAGAGAACTCATGTAAGAAATGGGAATGGTTATCTCACTTAAAGCTGATGGACAAAATGGAATTGGCTCACCCAATCCGTAGGGGTTCTAGTCTCCATAGTGACCGGGCATGGCTACAGACAGCACCCCCCTTCATAATGAGCAATTCTGAAAACAGAGATGGGCTGTTAGTGACAGATGATAAGGTATCTGATTAAATGTGGAATAATTCAACAGTTTTCATCACCTGCGCTGTTCGTCTCCTTGTTCGGCAGCAGGGATAGCCAAGCACTCGTCCATGTGACCATGGAACAGTCTAAGAACATAGCCTCCAGTCAGAAAGCCTGAGGGGATAATGTTACATCAACAATGAGAGAAAGACCAACTCAATCACCAAAGAAAATGCAGTCCCCCAGTGCAGAACTGCAGCAACAGAGATATGCACTGTGGGGCCGTATAAATTATACACTGTGGGGCCATGTGTGGTGCTGTCTGTATATTATGCACTGTGTGGCGGTTTTAAATTCAGAATATTTAGATTTATGTTAGCTGTCAGTCAAACTGTGCAAAACGTGAAACTGAAACTCTGCAGTTAAGTTTAGGCAGTAATTCAGCGCAGTTAAGGTAAGGGTTAAGGATTGGGATAGGGTTAAAAGGTCAAAGTTACAAATAAAAACGAGTGCCTAGCACTGGGATTGAACCCGCGATCCTCTGAGCGCCCATCAACAACACCCTAGCACGAGCCTACTAGATGGTAATAGGCGCTTGAGTCGCCACCTAGTGGACAGTAGGAAATTGCAATGGAAATAATAAAGACACCGAGGCATGGTAATCTGTTGCCTGCAGTTATGAGTCACCCAGGAGGCATGGTAATCTGTTGCCTGCAGTTATGAGTCACCCAGGAGTCATATTCCACACGAGAAAGACACGGCAGTCAAGTGTAGTGTTTCTAGATAATAAACTCGTGATTATGAAATAGAAAAACAATCAAAACATATACACACCTTCTGCAAGTTCACATCCAGACATCACAGGGCTCATGGTCCACAGGGTCTGCATGAAGGAGGCGTCCACCATGAGGTCACCACTGGCGTAGGAGAGATGCTGGAGAGAGAGAGAGAGAGAGAGAGAGAGAGAGAGAGAGAGAGAGAGAGAGAGAGAGAGAGAGAGAGAGAGACAGGAGGACATGTCAGCTCCAACCCTAACCTTGGTCTGAAAGTCCACTTGGCAATGTGTCACCAACTTGGCTCACCAGGTATCTCTCAGAGGACACGCTGACCAGGATGAGGTCATCTCCCACCCTGACCTTCTCTCCCTCTGACCTCTGCTTGGACGCAGGATGAATGGTCCACCAGCACGCCTCCCCTGTGTAGGAATAAATGCACCAGTAAACTAATGAGCAATATGAACACCGTGCAGAAAAGATGCAGACATACCACTGCTCTTCTCTATGGTAAAATCCATACCTGTGGAATCTTCCTGTAATCCCACATCAAAGGCCAGTTTGTCTGTGAGTGACCTTGAGGTGGTCAAACAGCTGAGGTACTGCAGCACACAGAGAGAGTGAATATTAAAAAGTGAATCACGAAGCGCTCATTGACAAGCAAACCCATGTAACAGCAACACAGAGTTTACAGGGGAGTGTGGGTGTGAGAACCTACTGGATGAGGTAGAACATGTGAGAGAATACTGGATGAGGTAGAACATGTGAGAGACTGCTGGATGAGGTAGAACATGTGAGAGTATACTGGATGAGGTAGAATATGTGAGAGCCTACTGGATGAGGTAGAACATGTGAGAGACTACTGGATGAGGTAGAACATGTGAGAGACTACTGGATGAGGAATAACATGTGAGAGACTACTGGATGAGGTAGAACATGTGAGAGACTACTGGATGAGGTATAACATGTGAGAGCCTACACAGCGAGACGGAGAAGAGGCTGCTTACCATGCTGGAGTGAGTGTGTTTCAGAAGGATAGCGTGGCCATACAGCAGAGTACGGTGGCCCCCTCCTTGAGATGACTGGACAGAGAAGAGAATAGAGAGAGACAAGTAAAAAAAAATCTAACCAAAGAGAGTAGTGTATGCATCAATCTTCAGCATACAGACAGCTAAGGTCAGGCACACAGGACTGTTGAAGACTGGGGACAGAGACAGGAGTTGAAGAAAGCATCCTCCTCGTACCAAACTGAGAACAATGTGGCAGGCAACAGAGAACCTGTGTACTGAAGGTATCTTGGCTGAGAGGAGTCAGAGAGCCCACCACAGAGAACCAACTAGGGTTTCAAACTTCTGGGAACTTTCAATAAATTCCCTGGTTTCCCAAATACCTGAAGTCTCCAATCAGGATTTCTGGAAGACCAGGGAATTTATTGACAGTTCCTGGAATTTTTCAACTCTAGAACCAACAACAAACAGGTCCACAGTGTACAAACCAGGTGTGAGTGGAAAGGGGAATTCACGCAATTATCACAAAACATCAAGTCACATGACTAACAATACCAGAAGCAAGAAACAATACCACAGTCACATGACTAACAATACCAATACCAGAAGCACATTTTTACATGTCTGTAACTGGAAGAGAGAAAAAGTGACATTCAGACAACAAAATAATATTGTAGAAAAAATGAAGGGAATGTACACAATAGTAGATTTTGGTAGACAGAAGATGCTAAGGTACACAATAGTAGATTTTGGTAGACAGAAGATGCTAAGGTACACAATAGTAGGTTTTGGTAGACAGAAGATGCTAAGGTACACAATAGTAGGTTTTGGTAGACAGAAGATGCTAAGGTACACAATAGTAGATTTTGGTAGACAGAAGATGCTAAGGTACACAATAGTAGGTTTTGGTAGACAGAAGATGCTAAGGTACACAATAGTAGGTTTTGGTAGACAGAAGATGCTAAGGTACACAATAGTAGATGTTGGTAGACAGAAGATGCTGTTTGGTAAAAGGGGTAAATTGGTCATCAAAAAGAAAGGAGGACCGAGGTACTCTTCATATAATTAATTAAAATGCCTTTATCTGTATGGCATGTTCAATAGAAACAAAGTTTAAAAACGACTTACGAAGGTCATGCAGCCAAAACGCGTCAGAGTTTATAAACTTTGTTTCCATTGAACATCTCATACAAATAAAGGCATTTTAATTAATTATATGAAGAGTGCCTTGGTCCTCCTTTCTTTTGATGACAAAACAATATTGTTATTTTAACGGTTGTTATAATTAGTGGTTATCATTTCCACCGTCAACCTTGTAATCATTGGGATCATTCCATGAGTAAGTGAAGAGTCAGGACACAGCAAGACTGACTACGGGTCAGATTTAGTTGGCAATTTGTGAACCTGTGTGTGTGTTTGATATTCAAAGTTACACTACATTCCAGGCTTTCTTAAGATTAAGATGAATTGACTTGGCGGTTATTTGAATTGGTCAAAAGCAAACCACAGTAACTCAGGTGATGAAGAAATAGCATTGATTAAGAACATGTAAACAGGTGGTATACATGCAACAAATGGGATGTATTGGACTATGAGGAGGCGGAAAGAGGATGTATGAAAAGGGAAATGGAAGTATGATGGAGGTTGTATAGGACACTTTCAGAGGGACAGGGTAACAGAGCAGTAAGAGCCCTGTTTCAAATTAAATACGTGACACACCATCAAGTACTAGGCCTTGTCTGTGGTACATGAGTCTGATATTGGACGTAGTGTAGAGATTACATTGCTACCAGAAGCCCTGGGGAGAGTTTCTTGGCTGCTCCTGTGCTGCTGACAGGAATCCTTCCCGGAGCGTAATTTGAAACGCTGCTTGGTATTTCAGCTATGACAGCACTGAGCAAAGTGTGAGACGCGTGGAGTGATATGAGTGAGGGTTGAAGAAAGTGGCGCAACACTGATTCAGACAGGGACATTGGATGAGGGGTGAGAGGACTCTCAGGGTAGACAAGGGTGGAGAGGACGGGAAAACTTTGGGAAAACGTGACAGGAAGGGAAACATGAGCAGACATACCCATTTGTCCAAATCGACTGCCTATGGTTGGCAGGTAGGAGATGAGAGGTGTGGGATCAGAAAAGAGACAAATTGAAGTTAAGTTGCTAAATGAATAAGATACCTTGACATCATTTTCATATTTCAAATACAAAAATGCCATCTGTCATTAGACTTTGGAAGCGCATAACTCCCTACAACGCTACTTTTAAAACTGTGTCAATGACATAAGAGGCTGTTCTCACAACCGTATAAGAAAGCCATAAGACTATTTTGTGAAAATAATTAATAAAAACATGGTTCCCATGTTATGGGACAAACATGACAGTTGCTTTGGTGAAATTCAGACAGAACTGAGCTCACCGGACACTACACGAAGACCAACTCAGTTTTCCATCTAAATAAAAACTATTTCCACATACTTTATAATTGTTTAAAGTTCAGATGTCAAATAATCTCCTTTAGTAAAACACACAGCACAACCCTCTGCGAGTCTCCTACCTCATTGAGCTCCATGGTGTTGGCCAGCATCTCCTGTAAGGCTCGTACCGACAGGGACTGCTCCAGGATGAAGCAGCAGATCGCCAAATCAGGTGGCACATTCTACAACACAACACGTCCATCAGCAAAACCCAGCGACTGGCAAGAAGCAGAAATAAAGAGGTAATCAGCTGTGAGAGTGTGGAACGTGGTTCTCTCTACCTGAGCATTAGAGGTGGTCTCCAGGAAGCAGAGGCGGTTCCCAAAGCCTTCGCATGACAGACACAGTTTGATCTGTTCTTTCAGAATGGAGGCTGTGCATTGTAGCACAACCTGGTCATCCTACAGGGAGAAAAGAGGTCAAAACCAGATTGCATTAATCCATCCTTAAAACTAAACGTAATGTACTTGAATTGGAACTGGTCAATTGCCCTTATACGATGTGCGCATATCAGGAGTCGGCTATATCATAGATAAAACATTTTGAACATTAAGATGTTTCATCACTTGGGTAATATTTCATAAGTCTATTTAACTTGCCATTCATAACCTTGATAGGTCCATATGACACTAATACTGGCCAGGGGAAGAGGTACAACCAAAACACATGAAGAGGGTCTTAAGTGTGAATGTGTAATGGTTGTAGTGGACAAGAGACAACAGTAAAACAATGAATATGATTCCTGTGCACCAAACAGACATCGTTTACATTACATAAGAGCAAGACTGAATCCCTGACCAACATACAGTGACAATAGCAAGACTGGATAGAGCCAGCAGAGTGATAAATAATTCGTAACAGGGAGCCTTAACATACTAGGTCCAAATGCAGGCAGCTGTCAGCAGAGCAGATACTCACTGGTCTTGAATCTACACCTCACATTCCTAACCTTCACTCTCTTGTCATTCCTTGACATTCCTCTGTGCCTGCCAGACCACTAATCTACTTGGTACTCTGGACTGTGGGTAAGCACCTGCTCCTCCCCGACCTTCTATTTCAGGCTCCTGCACCTGCTGTTCACACATTCCCGCCAGTGGAGCAGCAGATATTTGAGAGCCGGCCGGGCCGGCAAGTCTGGACGTTTATTGCACAGCTCCAATGACATAATAATTTGTAATGCACTCACATGCAGAGAGCAGTGAGACAGATATACACAGATGGGTGTCTAACTATTATTCTTAGGCAGCTCAAGACACACAAAACCTTGGCAATGTCAACCGTAGAGACCAGCCAAAAGTAAGCAAAAAATGTATAATTTAATCAAATGTTACTTGTCACATGCATGGTAAACAACCGGTGTAGACTAACAGTGAAATGCTAACTTACGGGTCCTTTTTCAACAATGCAAAGTTAAAGGTTTGTGACACAAGGAATAAATACACAGTGGAAAAACCCTTAGTCCTGGCAGAACAGTGGACATTGATAAGTCAGTCATTGTATCAAGAAACATTTTACAAAGCCTACAGTACTATACAATTCAGTGTACTGCAGTTCATTTGTACTAGTACGGCCACTGTCATTCATACCAAACCTATCAGAACACAGGGCATATAGGACGCCATCACCCTTACTTGGCAAAGACAATACAAACGAAGCACTTCATCGTGCTATTCAATACGTTGAGCGAGTGCAGTTCTCATAGGGCCAGAAATAAACAGATGCTCCCATGGCCCTGGCTATAAACGTGCTAATCCCAAGACTCTGTAAATATAGAACTCAGCAGAGTTGAGGATGAACAGCATCAAAGCATGTGATGGCCAGACTCTCTCACACCTCCACATTCTGCTGACGAATTTAAGAAGATGGTTTTGGATCGGGTACCTTCTTTGGAGAGAGCATCATGTTACACACACAGCTATAAACATAGGCACGGTATACTCACACACATACAGTTGAAGTCGGAAGGTTACATACACTTAGGTTGGAGTCATTAAAACTCGTTTTTCAACCACTCCACAAATGTCTTGTTAACAAACTATAGTTTTGGCAAGTCGGTTAAGAAATCTACTTAGCGCATGACACAAGTCATTTTTCCAACAATTTTTAAAGACAGATTATTTCACTTATTATTCACTATATCACAATTCCAGTGGGTCAGAAGTTTACATACACTAAGTTGACTGTGCCTTTAAACAGTTGGAAAATTCCAGAAAATTATGTCCTTGCTTTAGAAGCTTCTGATAGGCTAATTGACATCATTTGAGTCAATTGGAGGTGTACCTGTGGATGTATTTCAATGCCTACCTTCGAACTCTGTGTCTCTTTGCTTGACATCATGGGGAAATCAAAAGAAATCAGCCAAGACCTCATAAAAAAAATGCTGGTTCATCCTTGGGAGCACTTCACCTGAAGGTGCCACATTCATCTGTACAAACAATAGTACGCAAGTATAAACACCATGGGACCACGCAGCCGTCATACCGCTCAGGATGGAGACGCGTTCTGTCTCCTAGAGCTGAACGTACTTTGGTGCGAAAAGTCTAAATCAATCCCAGAACAACAGCAAAGGACCTTGTGAAGATGCTGGAGGAAACAGGTAAAAAAAAGTATCTATATCCACAGTAAGACGAGTCCTGTATCGACATAACCTGAAAGGCCGCTCAGCAAGGAAGAAGCCACTGCTCCAAAACCACCAAAACTGCACATGGGGACACATATCGTACTTTTTGGAGATTTGTCTCTGGTCTAAAGAAACAAAAATAGAACTGTTTGGCCATAATGACCATCGTTATGTTTGGAGGAAAAGGGGGGACAATCGCAAGCCGAAGAACAACATCCCAACCGTGAAGCACGGGGGTGGCAGCATCATGTTCTGGGGGTGCTTTGCTGCAGGAGGGACTGGTGCACTTCACAAAATAGATGGCATCATGAGGAAGGAAAATTATGTGGATATATTGATGCAACATCTCAAGACATCAGTCAGGAAGTTAAAGCTTGGTCGCAAATGGGTCTTCCAAATGGACAATGACCCCAAGCATACTTCCAAAGTTGTGCAAAATGGTTTAAGGACAACAAAGTCAAGGTATTAGAGTGGCCATCACAAAGCCCTGACCTCAATCCTATAGAAAGTTTGTGGGCAGAACTGAAAAAGCGTGTGCGAGCAAGGAGGCCTACTAACCTGACTAAGTTACACCAGCTCTGTCAGGAGGAATGGGCAAAAATTCACCCAACTTATTGTGGGAAGCTTGTGGAAGGCTACCCAAAACGTTTGACCCAAGTTAAACAATTTAAAGGCAATGCTACCAAATACTATTTGAGTGTATGTAAACTTCTGACCCACTGGGAATGTGATGAAAGAAATAAAAGCTGAAATAAATCATTCTCTCTACTATTATTCTGACATTTCACATTCTTAAAATAAAGTGGTGATCCTAACTGACCTAAAACAGGGAATCTTTACTAGGATTAAATGTCAGGAATTGTGAAAAACTGAGTTTAAATGTATTTGGCTAAGGTGTATGTAAACTTCCAACTTCAACTGTACATGAATACAGTAGATATCAGTGTTTACCTATACTCATTTTGCAGCATTTAGCATTTTTATTTGTCACCGCCACTCAAAATATATATATATTTTTTTTTTATCAGGATGGTAAACGTTTTCAGTGTTAACTTCAACGACTAAAACCAGGTATAAAGTATGTAGAAAAGATAATGGACCTATATGTTCACTGAACAAAAATATAAACGCAACATGCACCAATACTGAGTTACAGTTCATATGAGGAAATCAGTCATTTGAAATAGATTCATTAGGCCCTAATCTATGAATTTCACGTGACTGGGAATACAGATATGCATCTGTTGGTCGCAGATACCTTAAAAGAAATGGGCCTCACAATTTTCTGTGGAATTCAAATTACCATCGATAAAATGCAATTGTGTTTGTTGTCCGTAGTTTATGCCTGCCCATACCATAATCCCACCGCCACAATGGGTCACTTGTTCACAACGTCAGCAAACCGCTTGCCCACGACGCCATACACGTGGTCCACGGTTGTGAGCCCGGTTGGACACACTGCCAAATTCTCTAAAATGATGTTAGAGGCGGTTTATGGTAGAGAAAGTAACATACAATTATCTGGCAACAGCTCTAATGGACATTCCTGAAGTCAGCATGCCAATTGCACACTCCCTCAAAACTTGAGACATCTGTGGCATTGTGTTGTGACAAAACTGCACATTTTAGATTGGCCTTTTTTAGTCTCCAGTACAAGGTGCACCTGTATAATGATCATTCTGTTTAATCAGCTTCTTGACATGCCAGACCAGTCAGGTGGATGGATTATCTTGGCAAAGGAGAAATGCTCACTAACAGGGATGTAAACAAATATATGCACACAATTGAGAAATCAGCTTTTTGTGCGTATGGAACATTTCTGGGATATTTTATTTCAGCTCATGAAACATAAGACCTACACTTTACATGCTGGGTTTATATTTTTGGTCAGTGTATTTTAAAATAAGATTATATTTGAGAACAAACAACCACCAAAATAAAAACTACAGTCAGGGAGAATCAAAAGATTCTAAAAAGATGTTATGGCATGGGGCCCCCACTGATTTTGTTAATGTTTGAGTCACTCAGATGGTTTATGCCTTGTTCTTATGCTATGGCAAAATGTGTATAATTGCAGAAAATTTGCTTTAAAACTGCAAATTATCTCTGGGGCCTGTGTGGTCCAGCGGTTCCAGCCGCTGACCTCAGCACAGATATAAAGAGTCGGCATGGGTTTGAATTTAGCCCACTGCTCTTTCTCTCCCCATTTTCCCAGTCTTTCACACTGAAGTATCTGTACAATAATTCAAAACATATATATTTTTAAATACAATAATCTGCTTTAAAATAGATCCATTTTGACTGCGGCCAAGAGGAAGACCTCAAACATTTTTGTCCATGCCCACTAACACAGCAGTATATATAGAAAGTGCTCTGTGGTGAATGATACCTCTACACACAGATAAATGTCAGGTATATTTGACAGTCCATCTCTGCCTGGCATCAGTCAGGTTTGACACATCATATAAAAGCCTTGCCTGTGAAATGTAATTTGGTGTTCACGTCAGTCCGAGTCCCTACTAAGGAAAATAGCTGTGCCTAAAACTAAACCAAAACAGAGAGCTTGTTTCAGAAAGGCATGCTGTATGCCATGCTCTTGTTTAATGTCTTGCTGTGATTGTATATTCAATGTATCTTACTGGTAGTCTTTGAGAAAGATATGTTCACTTTGAAAATAATGTAGTGTACTGTATCTAGTTCATAACAGTTCGATTGACAAATATCAGTGCTTAAAGCTGGTGCATTTTGTTTGACTGGTGTTGTACTTTTCCCCTCCAACTAGTTGTTAGAGTATCTTAATATAACAGATTTGAAACACCAAACGCTGGATTCATCAGGCGCTTGTGATCCCTGTGAGACCCGTCAGTATCCTTGTCTCTGCTCCACCAGGTCTCCAGTGAGGGTCACTCTACACTACACTGGCACAGTGGTATGAATGGTCTAACTCTCCACAAGCAGACCAGTCTCTGGTTACTGTACTGTTGAAGATTAGTATTCAATCAGTCTAAGAACAGCTCGTAAAACACCAGTAGGAAAATGTGTCAAACACAATTCCTCTCCCTCATTCAGTAGCTGAACAGTGTGGAAATCAGCATTTTTATCATGCTGGTCTCAATGGTGTCAAAATGTGCTGTTGTCAATAAATTGCTGTGAAGAATGGCCTTCTCTTGACTAGGACAACAGCTCTGATGCAATGTAACCTGTCACCCCTTTCCATCATGCTGTACTCTCATTACCTGATCTGTCAGGTAACCCATATAACTGCACCAAAAAGTAAAAACCCCTAAAACCCCATTCTTCAAAATTTGATTTCTCATTCCATTTAATTAATCCAATTGAATTACATTTGTATGCATCTTTTGTTGACCAGTCTTAGTGTTTTATTTTTATTAATTACTACCCTAGTTTTCATGTGTTTCTACTTGCCACCATCAGCTGTTACTTGGCACCAAGCAAGCTGCCCAACTCCCAAACAATAACATATCAAGTTCCTCTGGTGTATAGATAACAATACTGACAAACCCAGCACCTGTCCATGTCAATTCGGTCTTTCCAAAGTCAATCAAAGGGAAGTCATTAACAAAAACGTATGAAAGTTGATACATTGGACTACGAGGTACACAGAAGTGACACATTACAGCAGGATAAGGTAACTGATTGTAGCTATACTGCAGCATGGTTTCTCTCAAAGCCTTTATCAGCTACACTCTAAACTAAATAATAGAACAGAAGGAATACAACATCACTAACCGTACGCAAGAACTGAATCTCCTCCTCTCCATCTCCCCCTTCTGCCATCCTCTCAAAGTATTACTGATCACGCCTTGAGAGAGATGCGTGAATGCCTCTTTTCTCCCTGGTTGCTCCTCAGCCAGCCTTGCTGTCTCTCTCCCACCTCTCTGCTCTCACTCCCAGTTACTGTCTGGTGGCGTACTAAAGGAGAATGTGGGTTGGGTGGCTCTGGCTGCGTTATGAGACAGACAGTGACAGTTAACTACTGCTCAGGGCAACATAAAGGGGGATGGATCTGTGACTACAACACAGATGTATGCTTTAACTGGACAGTTTAACTAGAAGTCCTAAAGGATTGTTGTACAGTATTACCAAATACACCGGTAAATATTTGATGTGTCTGAATCTGATTTAACATAGCTACAATACGTGTAAATGACCAAGCTAGACCCAAAGCACGTGCATACTAAAGATGGCAGTGTTGTTGCATCAGTCCCAAAGGGATTCCCCTTAGTGTAGGTCTGCAAAAGAGGTTTGTGAATACAGACACATTTTATAACCTTTGTACTTATGTCAGGAGAGTGACGTCAACCTCTAAACAATCAGGAAAATGCCTCTTCTTTTACTAAGAGGGATATACTAATCTGATATGAATTAATAAATCAAAAGGATTAAAATATATATTTTTATTAAAACTGAATACATACAGATTAAGCAAATGAAATATAGTCTGAGATATGTAAAATGCAACTTTGGACACAATAATAACAAAGCATAACAGAGACTAAATAAAATAAAATAACCTCATGAAAACAAAATAAAAATGTGAGGATATCATAACTTTGCACAATTAAATCAAGCAACAGATGCCATTCTTCGTGTGGTTTTATTTTCCCATTGTAAAACCCTAATACTCAAAACCAAAGCACTACAAACAGAGAACCACTTTGTATGTCCTGTACATGTCAGATCTGCAGAGGGTCCCCTGCACCAAGGTATATATGAACGGGGTCCCCTGTGGCCATGCTAATATCATGGATAGGCCAGCGTGGCGAATCTCTGTAGTGTCTCCTGGTGGCCGGGTGCCTGAACTGCAAGACTGGGGGTGGAGATAATTCCACAGGAAGAGAACACCCATCACTCTCACTGACCCCTATGTCGACCTCTATAAAGTCAAAAGCCGTGACAGAGGTAGGGGAGCAGTTAGCCACCAACGGATCAGTGTAGAGTTCAGTTGATGATGTTCTGTCTATCGGTGTGGAAGAGGGTATACTGGGACTGGGAGAGCATGTTTCTGTTTGAGAGAGAGGAGGGGTTAGAGGGGAAGGGAGAGGAAGTTTGACTTCAGTAGTTTGGGGCTTCTGCTGTAGGGGGACCATGGTCTGAGGTAGAACATCTAAGATAGTGTCTGTCTGAGACGGTCTATTCAACTGCAATGGAACTGTAAGGTACTGCCCTTGCTCCTCCTTTGGATCACATATATTCAAGTGCATCTCCAGCAGGTCATGCAGACCTGACTCTGTGTATTGTTCCTCTAACAGTTTCAGTTGGCTTTCCCTGAGATGTAGTTGTGATTTGTTAAATTGCCCTTGGCAAGATTCCTGGTTCTGCTTTGGATTTAGTGATGGAGGAGTACACAAATACTGGAGGGCTTGCAAGGGGTTAGCTTGTTGTAGTTGAGGATCTGGAGTATGTTGGATTTCATTCTGCCCCTCTTGGGCATATTGATAAAGACTTAAAGTTGGCTCTGGTGGTGAACAAAGAACTGTCTCACTGGGGCTTTGAAAAACCCCTGGCTCATCCTGCTGATTTTTAGGAGCTTGTCCAGGAAAAGATCCGGGAACACCATCGTGACTGATGGAGCGTCCAAACCACCTTTCTCCCTTCCGACGCAGATGTACAACGCTTCTCTGACCCCCCTCCCGCTGACTCTCATGCAGGAAATTGTTGAGCTGGGGTTCAGGGGCCGGGGGAGGAACCCTGGGGCTACGGAGCAGTGTTGCCAGAGCGTTGAAACGCCGGAGGTGCTCTGCTAAAGACATGCGCTGGTGTGTCCTCTTCAACCCGAGTCCTGACTCTGTCATCTTCTCTTTCTTCACCAATGGTTTTTCCTCCAACTCTTCTGCTTCATCCATTCCTTTACCCAGCCCTTCATCCACCACAATTATGGTTCTGGCTTGTTGGGGTTCCTCCACCATAACCCAGGTGCCCTCAAAGACACCATCTTCTTTCTCGGTTTTCTCCTTCTTGTCTATTTCATCTTGAATCTTCAGTTGGTCCAATGTCACCTCTGGCATACTGACGGAGCGACGAGGGCGACGGGGCTTCTGACCGACCCTGTCAGACATATCCACTGTTGACAGCTTCTTACTTAGACCCATCTCTTCTTTTATCCCAACCTGCTCCGGACCCCTAAATACACTGTTAGTTAGACAGTATGAAACGGTTTCCTCTATTGTCTCATTTTCCAACTTGAGCCCAGAGCATTCACGTGATTCCCCATCTTCTGTCCCAGTAGGGGAGTCCAATGTCACGAGATCCAGGAAGTCATCAAGATTTTCAGCGAAGCTGTAGTTCAGCAGATCAGGTTTAGCCTCCATCTCATTCCCCACTACAACTGAATACAGATAAAATGTCACATTGAGTATTTAAGTGAGTAACATGTGGATACATGGTATTTTCCTACTAGCACTGATTTAGCTGATAACTTCTTTATTAAGGAAAAACGTACTTACTACGACTTTGAGTCACTCTAGATAAGAGCATCTGCTAATTGACTAAAATCTATATGTAATGGACTTTTTTTTTAACTATCCAAACCTTGTCCAGGGCCATAAATCATTTTGACAGGAATCCTGTACAGTCCAGCCTCAGAGCTGGATGCTTCAGTCATACCATCAGATACCGTCCTACTGCCCATGATCCAATTCTCAGTTCCATTCCCAATGGGTGTGGGGGAAGGATTCTGTGAATAAAGTCACAGAGAAGTCAAACAGAGTGGCGTGTCAAAACACAAAACGGATGCGAAGACCCAGTGTGTTAGAACAGGAGAGTGAGGGGGCCAGACTTACAGGGCTGCTCCAGCTTGGCATGTTGAAGAATCTGAGAGATCTCCTTCGATGAGCCTTGTCATCTTGCACTGGATGCCTTCAGGAAATATACACACAGTCGGTCACCTCATCGGCCACAAAAACAAGGCAATAGACAAACAAGGGTTAAATATAATATTTACATGTTTGATGTTTTATGATATTTTTTGTGATTCCTCCTCTTCTCTGAGGCACTGAGAGTGACAGACAGCTCCTGCTCCCTACTGCCCTCCCCTACACTCAGGACAGAGGTGTGAGTACTGGAAGGGCTTTTGCCGACTGTCGACTCGGAATCTACTGGGACAGTCAAAACATAGAACTTGTCATACCGCATCTTATTCGACTGACTAAAAGCTATATTGCAGTACAAGCTACAAATACATCACCATTTGAGTGTAGTTTGCTGATGGATTGGTTGTCTTCTCTTAGGTCATGGATAGAGCGTCTGTATACAGAGAAGGATGGTATTAGCTCCATGTAAAGCATTTAAAACAGAATCTGAGGTGGTTCATATATATACACACACACAAATTGTTATAAGTACCTTTTTTTAGCAGAGCCCTCTACATCAGGGACAGTATCTTCACTCAATTTTCGTTTGGATGTGACTGGTGATTGAGGTGTGGTGTGGTGAGATGTCTTTGTATTTTGCTGGCCTGGGGTCAAGGTTATAAAGTCAGGGGCAACACACCTATTGGCTATTACTAACGACTAGATCATTTCGACATAACTTTTTACTAAAAGCATCAGAACTATGCAACCAGTTATTAAGCAACAAAAAGCATATCTTTACCACAACATTATGCACGTACCGTCTGTGGGATGTGAAGCGCCAGTGTGTGTGCGGCCTGTCTTGAATTTACTGAGAGCATCTACAAATATCTCTGGAGAGATCAAGCAAAAAATAATAATAATTCTGAACTGAATTCATGAATTGACAGCAGCGTATTGTTAAATTATTCTCACAGTACGAACCTCAAGACCTCGTCATTGCAAAACTCACCTCCAACACTGCGCCTCCTTCTACGTCTTAAACTTCTATACACACCAAGTCCTGCCCTCTCCTGAAACCTCCTTCCGTCAACTGGGGGTGTAGTGGATTCACCCGACTCAGCTACAATTGCCATGTCCATAATAGAAGGGGGAACGACACCTTGTGAACATATAGAGGATTGAAATCGGCGTCAACATTAAATCAAACACCAGTCATCAGCTACTAAACAAATGTATAGTTATCAGAACATACCGATACGATCTGCATGTATTATGAGTGTCTTGATCACTGCTGCTTGTCTATCCAGTTGTCTCTCTGTGCCTGCGGTCAGTTTAGAGCCCCCAACTGGACAATGTAGCAAATTAGGTGCAATCACAAGGGCCAGATTGCCCACTTCCATACGATTCTCTTCACATCTAGTGAAAACGAGGGATCAGAGATGGAGAAACTTGGTGGAGAATGGAGGAACAACGCAGATTGTTCCTCCAAAAGTAATCATGAATTTCTGGAGACAAACCTTTGAGCCGTCTGTCTCAGGAAAGTGCAGAAGTATCGGAGGGCCCGTGAATGAGAAAGAGGGAACAAGGCTGTAAGAAGAAGAGTGACTCCATCTATACCATGCTCCTGGCCCCCCTCCTCCTCTAAGCCCTGTGCACAGCACAGTGGCACCTGTAGATCCATAGGGATGAGGGGAGAGGGCAACTCCCGTAAGAACTGCTTCACAAGAGACGCCACATCACAGGACTGCAGAGTGGCTGAATGTGGTAGAGAAAAGACTGGCTCCCCCTGCTCCAGGTCAGCCTGTAATGAGGAGGTAGATGGTCAACATAGAAAAGATACTCATTGGGGTAAGAAAGTGGATTTTCCTGCACATCTCTCCTGTGCAATCTTACCTTCAAAGCACGGATCCGACTCAACGACCCAGTCTTTCGAAACAGCCCTTCAGTATGAAGATGCTGGGATAAAAATTCACAGGCATCCACCAAGAACCTAAATTGGAATAGTTAGATCCCTCAAATGTAAGTTTGTCATGACCAGTTGTTCATTGTAACCAGAATTTATTTTAAAACAATCGCATCTCCCAGTTATGATTGTATTTAAAGCTAAAATACAACTCAAGTTTACAAACTTTGGCACTGTCCCACTCATATCAGTTAAATGGCACTGGGGCAGCAAGATCAGGTCCCGACCAAAAGCAAATTGAGATTGGTTCTCCTGAAAGACATCCATCTACAGATCATAGAGGTACTATAAATGCTTTCTACAACAATCACACAACATTGGTAGTTTGCAACTTATGATTAATAAATTAGAATATTGAAGAAATGTGACCTTGGGAGTAATCATCACTCAACAAGTAATCAACATGTCTAAGGTGGCGCAGTATTGTCTGTGTGTGGACAACAAACTTTATTGAAGCATCGAGGTTAACCGTTCAGGCAACATTTTGTTCATGTTTGTTACCGGTCTGACAGGGTCACTCGTGTATGGCCCATTGAAGAAGTTCTTCCAATTTTTCACGCGAACTCCAGATGCTTTTAAAGCATGCATCACCGCCACCACGCGCAGACGGTCGTCCATGGGGTTTGGCATTGGTAGATCCAGTTCGGCTGTGTTTTTAAAAAAGTAAAACAGTTTAAAGTAGTAGCCTTTGAAAACGACATCACTATACAAAATCGAGTCTGGGACAAGCTATGGAAACAAACAATTTCCAAACAAACAATGGACCTCAAATCCACTGACTTTGCTTAAAACACTTACAAAACCTAAATGTGGACAGCTACATAGAAACATGTAGCCGATGTTGTTGCACTTCTTTGATCCTCTCATCCTACCGCCACTGAGGGAATTCGATTATCTGTCCCGGGTTACACCGGGGAGAGCCAAGTGCCGCGTTCAAAGCCCACGGCGAAATCGGTTCAAACAGAGAAGCAGCAAGAGGGATAACTGTGCCCCAAAATCTGTCTTCAGCAGGTGACGTGTTTTGTATGGAGGTCAATGTGTCGAATTTGGTTAACATTATTTTTTTTTTTCATGGTTTATTTGCTACGTGTGGTTTATTTTATCGAGTAGAAGTTTCGAAATGCTCATGTTGCTATGGGTGTACTGATATAAGGTTCCTGTTGTTGCCAGGTTTATCTACCCTCTCATTAGCTAGATTAGAATGGTCCCACCTGGTCTTGCCTCCGACTGCCTAAAACATTTATTTTCATTGTTATTTACTGGTCAATATAATCTATAATCTGTGGCTCAACACAAAAGTGATGCAGCCTAGGCTAGATTAAGCACCTTTATGGAAAATATGTTTTATTATTCTGGACGGTGCATCATGCTGCCTTGTTTACAACATGATAAAGCTGCACAGATTACTGTTCAATTTGAGAAGGTCGCTCCTCCCTCACCGTTTTTGCCCGTTCAGGTCACGGGCCATAGACGGTCCACCGTGACTCAGGTTAATATAACTCCCTCAATGATGTATATAAACTCTGGATTGCTGATCTGAATTGGCCTATGAGAAGATTTGAAGTTGGCTATGTTAGCATTTCTCAGAAGAAGCGATCCTCAAATGACTTGCTCAAATTACTTACAAATCCTAAATTTCGACAGGTAAGTAGAAAAATAATCGAGCCGATGTTGTTGCACGTCTTTGATCCTCTCATCCTGCCGCCATCAACATTGATGATACTTCCGGTCACCTGTGCCAAAAAGAGGTGTGATGGGCACGGTTCAGAGATGCTTGTCTGTACCACTGAGGGGATTCGATTATCTGGCCCGGGTTATCCCGGTGAGAGGAGTTAGCAGCAAGTGAACAGTGATTGCATTCGTTTTTTAACCGGGCTGGCTCTCGGCGTGAGCCAGGTGCGCTGTACACAGCCCACGACGACGTCGGCTCTAACAGAGGAAGAGACGAAGCAAGACGGATCGCTGGGCCCAAAATCTGTCTTCTCCAGCAGGTGCCGTGTTTTCGTTTTTTTTCGGTCATCAAGCGATGAGTTTTAGTATTGAGGTCAATGAGTATCTAATTTGGTAAAAAAAAAAAAAAAAAGTGTAATAGCTTATTTGCTACGTGTGGCTTATTTAATCGAATAGAAGTTTCGTAATACTTAGGGTTTTACGAGTGTACTGGTATAAGTAGGACGTGACATTCCAGCAACTTTGAGAAAAAACACTTTATTGGCACTCATAAGAAGCAGTCCTGCATAGAATGAATGGAATTCAAAAGTATTTCAATTAAATGTTTCAAGGACAAAATGGCATGTATTTGAGTTGAGTTTATTTTTATTTTTACAGGGACAGTGCACATTAATCAACGTTTCAGTAAAAGTGCCGGTTTTAGCCAGCCGGCTAATTTTCAACTGCTGTCCCTGGGCAGGTTATTAAAAACAATTACAATACAGACAATCAATGAGCACACGCAGAGCAACATAGGACAAGCAAGACATAGCATGCAGACAGAGCAACATAGCACAAAAAGCAACAAGACAAAATCCATAAAAGCAAGTGTTTCCACACCTCACAAGCTACAGACAACATGGAAAGCGGAAATACACAGCTAGGGAATATGTTTACAAATCTGATTGACCTTTAGCCATGTCTTAATATTGTTTGTGAAAGTGTGATAGGTGGTGCAGTTATGTGTGTCTGATGGCAGTGTATTCCAGACATGGGAAGCTCTCACAGAGAAAGCAGACTGACTAAAGGTGCTTTTCCTTAAGGGAACTATACAGTCACCTCTCATGGCAGACCTTGTGGATCTGCTGCCATATGTTTGGGTTTTCTGTTTAACAAAAGTACTAAGTGGAGGGGGAGCCAGGCCATTTAGGATCTTGAATACAAGACATGCATCGATGTATTGCACAAGATCTTCCCAACTCAGGAGTTCATGCTTTCTGAGGATGTAAGTGATGATGGCTATTGGGCTTCCTATCAAGCACTTTGAGAGCCTGTTTGTAGACAGACTGAATGGGTTTTAATGTTGTACAGCAAGCTTGGGCCCAACTAGTCAAGCAGTATGTTAAGTGGGGGAGTATTATAGATTTGAAGTACAGTTTTGCTATCTCTGTAGTCAAACAATTTCTTATAAATCGGAAATAAGCCAGGTTGAATTTGGTTATTTGAATTACCCTTTTCACCTGCTTTTTAAAAGAGAGGTTGGAATCTAGTATGATGCCAAGGTACTTAAAATCAGATACCACCTGGAGCTCCTCCCCTGACACATAGACATCTGGCTCAGTAGCATCTGTTGTCCTCTTTGTGAAGAACATGCAGACAGTTTTTTTCACATTGAGATTTAAGTATTTTGTTGTATTTGGGACAATAATAGTCTAAAAATGAAAGTGAAAATCCAGTCAACATTTTAAAATTAGTCCACTGTTAAAAAGGTCCCAAAATGTTATGCATGTCAGCGTCAAGTTTTCAAAGGATTGGACGTTCAAGACGCAAAGTGTTGCCGGCCACATTATTATGATGATGCAAACAGTGGACTAGTGGGAAAAAAATACCTAGATAGTTTTAAGGTGTCTAATAGAATACATGTGGCAAAAACAAATGTAGACATATAGAAATGCTTTTCTATAACTCTCCCACGAGTGCCAAGATGGAGGCACGGTGGATTCAACATCGCATCTCATTATATATATGTCACATATAGTTTGAAGTGGTCAGTACATCATGGAAAAGATACTATAATGTATAGTTGCTCATCCATAGTTATGTTTCATCCTTATACATACCCGCCATACAGGACTATGACATTTATATCCGTGTTTTCTCATGATGATAAACAAAACAAGACAAAAGTACAAGGAAGTACTTAAGGCTTTATTTAAAACAGATAGTGACATTTAAACGATATTGAAGTCATCAATCAAACGAAGACACTACAGGTTTCTAACATAAGCAATATATTCTCAAGTATTTTAAAAATACAATATTTAATATCCACATAATCAACTTCCTATTTGTCCAACCAAAAAATATCACAAATCAATTATAGCCCATCCTTATTAACATACTTCTTCAATTTAATTTAAATTCCACATCCAAATCAACACATTTGTTTGATGAATTTGACTTTTAGCAAAATTTCAGGACTCCACTTTTGTGGATCTGTATAAATTATATTAATGTTAAACAAAATGTATTTTGATATTAATCTTCCTGCTTGTGGGTTTGTCTTTATCTCCGTGTTGATAAATTTTACCTTGTAATTTCCTTCATACAACCTATTGTGTTACTCTCGTTTGTTTCTCTTTTTTCCAGAAAAGTTCTGTCGTTTCTGACCACCCCCTCCGCGTGGCCCTCCACGTCCTCCTCCACGACCCCTCCCTCCTCCCTCTCTCCGTCCCTCCCACATGGGCATGGGGGCCTCAATTTCTCCTGGCCGTCCACCCCGGTCTGGTACACTGCCCATCAATACCTTCACAGAGACAGAGGAGAAGACAGAATAATCAGAATAGTTCAACTCTTTATCTTCATTCTAAAAATCAAACAAAACTCAAAGCTAGTTAGCTACAGCATACCTTGTAGACTTCAGTGCTTTTCCCTGCCTTTACTGGTAAAATGTAAGATTGGTCTTTTCTTGCTGCAAGCAGAAGAGACACGGAGACTTGGGATACTAGGGGAAGTGATGAGATTGGAGGTATTGAGGCAAGCACTTCACTGCGCTCCTGTGGAGAACATGGAAACAGGTTTACCATTAATATACATGTAGCTACTAACAAAGGAATATAAAACTAAACAATATATTTTGGGGATCTGTGTTACTGTCAAAAGTCTATATTCAGATATATATGCAAAAGGTTAACGCTGACTTGCACAGATCGTCACTCCTCATTTTCTTGCAGACTGTGGAACTACACTTCTGGTTCTGACTTCATCCTTGCGCTTTGCTGTGCTCACTGAATGCAAAAAATTGTTGCTCATCACACCTCATGTCACCATGGTGAAACTCTCAATCCTCTTCCTTGATTTTACATATGAGGACTTCAACTTTTTTCTCCTGACTGACATGCCTTAACTTGGTGTTCACTGCAGACTCTCCCTCTCAAGATCCTCTGTCTGACCCTATTCAATGAAAACCTGTCACCTGGTATCCAGGGGGGAGGGGAGGGAAACATTGCACCAATGCAAGAAAAGGGCATGTTTATTTTTGTTTTATACTGTAATGTATTTTTGTGGAGTACAATTGTGGATTCTTGCAACTCCAGACATTTTTTTTATATTGGACTTATTCTGGAGACCCAGGTCTGATGGAATATGGTGCTTAGGAGTTGGAGATCTTATCACACTACCATACGTAGCAGATATGATCCAAAGGTCAGTGCTGCCAACGCCTTACAGACTGTTCCACATGGGGCGCAGCATGCTGCCCGAAGATGTGAAGATAGGAACAAAGTCAATTTCTGTGCTGTGCACACGCCTGCTAATTCTGCTCGACGTGGCCTTGCTTTTGTGCCCCATTGACTACAATTAAGTAATTTGCACTCTAGTGCTTTTAATGTGGACATACATTGAGTGTACAAGACATTAGGAACACATGCTTTTTCCAATGACAGACAGACCAGGTGAAAGCTATGACCCCTTATTGATGTCACTTGTTAAATCCACTTCAATCAGTGTAGATGAAGGGGAGGAGACGGCTTAAAAATCATTATTTAACCTTTGAGACATGGATTGTGTAGGTTTGCCATTCAGATGGTGAAGGGGCAAGACAAAATATTGAAGTGCCTTTGAACAGGGTATGGTAGTAGGTGCCAGGAAGACCGGTTTGAGTATGTCAAGAACTCAACAGTTTCCCGTTTGTATCAACAATGGTACACCACCCAAAGGACATCCAGCCAACTTGACACAACTGTGGGAAGCATTGGAGTCAACATGGGCCAGCATCCCTGTGGAACACTTTCAAAACCTTGTAGAGTCCATGCCCCAAAGAATTGAGGCTGTTCTGGGTGCAACCCGGGTCGGCAGGGTAGCCTAGTGGTTAGAGCTTTGGACTAGTAACCGAAAGGTTGCAAGTTCAAATCCCCGAGCTGATAAGGTACAAATCTGTCATTCTGCCCCTGAACAGGCAGTTAACCCACTGTTCCTAGGCCGTCATTGAAAATAAGAATTTGTTCTTAACTGACTTGCCTGGTAAAATAAATAAAATTTAAATAAACTCAATATTAGGAAGGTGATTGTAATGTTTTGTACACTCAGTATCGATTTAGCCTGCATATTAAGTAACTTTTAGTAGAGAAGCAGTGTTGCATACCTTTTCCTTCTCTCCCCAGGCAAAGGACTGAAGTGTGACCTGAAAACGTTTGATCATCATTTGGCGTCGACAATGATAGTCCTCTAATAGAGCCTGATTTATCTTCTGGACTTGCCTCTAAATAGGTGGGAAAAACCGATAGAAAAATGAATAACCTGGTGAATAAATAAGGTAACAAATACACTGACAATCTTCAGCACTGTCATGAGGAAAACCACCCACTCCTTTGACAACCTACCCATTGCTCAGAGTTGAGATTGGTGTCCAGCAGAGATTCTGTCATATCGCCACACGGCAATACCGCAAGACGGGACTCCACCTGAATAGTAAAGTGTGATAGAGAAGTGTGCACTGTATCAACAACAACATTCTGCAGACACTTTTCATATCACATCCTGTCTGAGTCGGTCTCCTCCTTACCTGATGGCACACATCTGTAAGCCGTGAAGACTCGTCCATGTTTAGGGTTTGAAGCAACAGAGCCAATTCACGCTCTGTTTCTTCCTTCCTGTCACCTTGTTCCATCTCCTGGCCATCTTCATATTCTTTACACCAGTTC
The DNA here is from genome assembly GCA_030435695.1 of Brachymystax lenok tsinlingensis. Classification (NCBI taxonomy): domain Eukaryota; kingdom Metazoa; phylum Chordata; class Actinopteri; order Salmoniformes; family Salmonidae; genus Brachymystax; species Brachymystax lenok. Next base: position 15,533,372 of record CM059787.1, read on the forward strand.
TTTGTATCGACAATGCTGGGATCTTCCACTCTCTGCTCCTTCTCAGATTTACCTTCACTCTTCTCATCCTCTGGATGTAATTCTTTATGTTGAAGTATGCGTGCTGCTTGTAATTCTGACACCATGAACTCTGCAAATAAGACCATAAGGACAATAGCATCAACAATACACAACTCACATTATTCACAACACTTTGACATTTCAAGAACTCCCACCTGCCTAATCTCTCTCACCAGTGACTTTATTGAGGAGAGGAGGACTCAGTGGATCTGTGGTCAGTGCAGCGTAGGGACAAAGTAACTCGGTCAGCAGGGTCCGCAACTCCCCCACTAGGACAACACCAGTCTTTCGGTCTGAAATGCATGCGTACCATACATACACACCATAATTGAGCAAGGCACTTAGCTCTAATGTGCTTCAGGGACACCGTACTACTATGACTGACCCTGTAAAATAACACATTTCATGTGAACATTTAAAAATATATATAGTGTGCAAAGCTGTCATCAAGGCAAAGGGTGGCTACTTTGAAGAATCTCAAATATAACATTTTGTTTAACACTTTGGTTACTACATGATTCCATGTGTTCTTTCATAGCTTTGATGTATTCACTATTATTCTACAATGTAGAAAATAGTAAAAATAAAAAATCCTGGAATTAGTAGGTGTCCAAACTTTTTACTGGTACGGTGTGTGTGTGTATATAATATATACAGCAAGTGTCTGTAAGTGCACCTGCTAGTTGCTACCCTTGTATCATGTACAATTGCATGATGACTTAGTTGTAAGGTTATACCCTGTAACTCTGAGCAGACAGCCCTCAATTCTGACGCCAGCCAAGTGAGCAGCGGACAAGGGAGCTCATCACACCTGCACCGTCTGACACAGACACTGCTTGTGTACCTGAAATAATGTTAAAGTAATGGCCGAGATCAAGCAACACGTGTAATAGCTAGATAGATAGTTAAGGTTCAGAAAACACAGTAGCGAAAGCAAACGTATTAAACTGAGCATCTCAGCGACTAGCTGAGCAACTCTTGTGCTGTTTACTTGTCTACCCCATCTGTTAGCTAGGCTTCTGCCATCCGTTAGCTATGTAGCAGACATGATCTAATTTGTTTTCAAAATAACGTACATACTCACCCAAGAGCCCTTATAGCATATATTGTTCCTATATCTCTCTCCATTATAGACTCAATAGAACACATTGAAACATGTATCCAAACATGTAGCTATTGCATTTGCAACAAGTAATTTTCCTTTCCCGTCTTTCCCAAATGTTTGGTTAAAAAGTTGCAGAAGCTCTGTACTTCCGGTTTCGCTGTGTCTGCAATAGATTCAAAGCAAGGTTAATAGATCGACAATCCACTTTGATGCGTCGATGCGAATGTCACATTTTATGAATAACACATTACAGGACATATGCATGGATGAAATAGCCAGTGTAGCTGTTAATTTCTGTAGGTAAATTGCAATAATTATCGCGCATTGGGACATTTTATCATAATTTCCGTTACCTAAATTTTTTATTCTGCAATGTTTTACTCTTTTACACTGTGCCTTTAAAATAGGTGTTAAAGGTTATTGCCACAGCCGCAAGGGGTTAATTAACACTGTTGTTATAGCTATGTGGGTCTTGTAATGATCCATAATTAAAATCTCAACTTGTGACCAGTAATCAAGAAACAAGACAGAAAAAAGATAAACTAGAGACAAAGTCTTCAGATTTTATTCTCAAATACAAAAAGAGTAAGTTTTGATTTAACACAGAACCACATGCAGATACTGTTTTACATACATGGTATATGGTATAAAAAAGTTTTACAACCACACATTAAACTAGTTAATGATCACAAAGATTGGAAAAACAAGTTGGAGGGACAATAGATGACCACCGCTGTTACAGAAAGTTTTAAATGGTGTGAAACAATACATTTTGGTAAATGTTGTTTTACAAGCTCTCTTTATACAGGTTATAGAAAAAAGTAATCAAAACATTTGTCTTCAAGACTTAAATTTCAATAAATATGGGCAAAATATTAATGGATTAAATCAAAACCTCAACAGTTGAAGATACATTTTTTTTTATATATATAATTAGTCCAGACTCTACACCAATTTCTTTAAAATGTATGGTTCTTTGATCTAACATCTAAAACTAAAAATGACGCGTAAACAGCAAAATATTAAAACATAAACAAAATGTTGTCCTACAATCTTCCATCTCTCTTAAAAACACATTGAAATGTACACATGCAAATCCCAGCTACCTTTTATGAGCTCTAATAAACATTCACTGCACAACACTGAAAAGTGTACTACATATGCATGTTAAACTACACCACTGTTGCTCATTTCAAATAGCCAGGGTCTACAAACAGGCAAGACAAATAAGCTGAATGTTACTAAATGGTTGCAGGACCTACTGCAAAAACAATGCTAATGTTGTGGTGTGGCATGAAAAAATAAATCCTATACCAGAAAGGCAGGGAGAAAAACCACTAGACCCTGAAAATAAAACCTTGAAAATGTTAGCTATAAGAAAGGGAAGACTAATCATTAAGGAGATGATGGATGAGGACGAAAAGACAGGTGAAGCCTGCAGGCAGGATAAGCAATGGAATGCTGCTAAGGGAATGGATCCGTCTCATCAGTGCACTACTGTAGGCCTACTGCGTGCCCTGGGAGCCCTGAGAACCCTGGCTGTAGTTGCCATAGTTGCCATACTGGCTGTAGTACTGATTCCATTGGCTCTGGTTCTGGTAATACTGCTGCCACTGCTGTGCATACTGGATCAGAGAGAGGGGGAAAGAGAGCAAGACATTATGAAGTGAGTTTTAGACAGGTGACAGGTTAACATGATATATGGGCCAACCTAAGAAACTAGCTAGTCACCTGTTGATACTGCTGGTTGTAGTTCTGCTGCTGCTGCTGGCTGTAGGTCTGTCCAGTAGCGGCAGGAGCAGCAGCAGCAGCGGCAGGAGCAGCAGGAGTTTGGCTATAGCTCTGGCTGTAAGCTGGGTACTGGCTGTAGCTGCCGTAGTTGTAACCCTGGTTGTAGTTGCCTTGATTGTAGCCTTGATTGTAGCCCTGATTGTATGTCTGTGGCTACAAGTTAACACATACAATGTCAGAAAGTTGGAAGGACTGGTGAAGAGTTGACAGAGGAACAATTCCGGAGGAAGAACCACATGTAAGGAGATGCCATTAAAGGGAAACACCAACATTTTGCAACTTCATATTCATCGTCTCCAGTACCAAACCAACATCAACATGTGAAAATGGTGCGTTTCTATGTTTTGTTGTAAAAAAGATAGGAAGATAAGTGTTTCGAATTACATCATGAGTGCGAGTCGTGTGACTTTGACCAATTGTGAGTAGGCATAGCCTACTAATTGGTTTATGAGGTCATTGGAAACACCGGTCTTTATCCGTTTTACTACAAAACATAAACACAATTTTCACATGTTGATGTTGGTTTGGTACTGGAGACGATGAATATGAAGTTGGTAAATGTGTGAAGATTCCCCTTAAAAAACAAAGTAACCAGTATATTAGACAGCTTACCTGTCCTTGACTGTAACTGCCAGTGGCTCCCTTGTTATATTGTCCTTGGCGGTGTTGATTGTAGCTCCCTCCAGATTGTTGGTTGCGGTTGTAGCCATGTTGCCCTCCTGCTGCGCCATCACGGTTGCCTCCCCAACGGTTCTGCTGGTAGCCTCCACGGTTATAGCCTGTTATGTATAAAGGCCAGGTAGTTAAGTAGGCTCACAACACAATTTTAGAAAAACAAAACAGTTGAGCAGAAACCTTGCTCTTCACCTCCTCTGAAGTTGCCACCTTGGGGTCCACCACGACTCTGGTAGCCTCCCCTTCCTCCTTGGGAGCCACCACGGTTGTCATAGCGCTGATAAGGTGCATCGCGACCACGGAAACCTCCTTGGCGGTTGTCGAAGCGTTTGTCAGGGGGTGGGCCGGCCTTGCGGCCCTCCTCGTTGTACTGCTTCACCAGCGTGTCAGCCTCTTCTTTTTGAAGCTCGATGAAGGTCACGTTGTCAAGAAACTCACCAGCTTCTGGGAGCACAAAGTTGGCTACAGGAAGCAGAGGGGTTGGACGTTGTCAGGACGAGTATAGCGGCGCCGTCGAAAGACAAAGGAAATCATTATTATTATCTGATAGACAATACTAGGAAGGGGTAGAAAGGGAAAAGAGGGAAGTGGGGGAGAATACATGTTAAGTGAGAGAGTGGAGTTGCACCAGAATTGGAGCAAAACATTACCTCAAGGGACAGGGGAATTTGCTCCAGTTTAGGGAGGACAAGGAAATAGAGGAGAAAAATAAAATAGCAAAACTAAGGAGAGTTATGAATATGTAGATAGGGGAATGTTTGCAACTGCAAATCACAAGCATAGCCTATGGGAGCATAGCCTATGGACGTATGTATGTCCTCAGTTCTTAAGTGATAAATGTTGAATATTTCCCTCCCTTGGTACTGGAAATTGCACTGCCAATGGTTTTGTTAAAAATTTCAATTGATAATCTATTAAAATCTCATCCTTCAAGGGTCAGAATCAAAACCAACACTTGAAATGGACGTCACCATGAGTTTGCAGTGCTAAATAGATGAACGAGAAGTTTGACAGAAATGGTTCCAATAAGAGAATGATGGATGATAGAGGGGGAAAGTGGGAATAGCTCTCTGAGGGGAAGGGGACGGTTGGGATCTTCCAAGTTCCATAAAATAAAAAAAATAAAACATAGGAAATGCATTGTCTTTGTGTTTTTAAATTTTGTTATCCATGGAATTCCTACCTTTCATTTCTAATACGGCATGATCGGGCACATCCTTCCCTTCCTCATCAGTTCGCTTTAACGTTCGCTCTTTTAAATCCTCGTCCGTGGGACAAATTACAATAGCCTTGCGTTGAAAACCTTCAAAAGGACGCATTTTTCGTCTCTGGGCTGATCCATATACATTTGTCTAGCAAAGTTGACAAGAAAGAAGTAGAAGCTGTTCATTATTGTTCACTTGTCTGGTTTTGTTACAGCTTTGCGTTCCATAGGAGGGAAATTGGATTCCTGCAATGATGAAAGTGAGAGTTTTTTTCTTCTTCATGCCTATATTTACTGTTCTGGAACTACATTTGGTTGTCTCTCACAACTTACCTTTGTGTCTGGAATGCATTTCCTGTGAGAAAGAACTTTGGGGACCCATGTTAGCCATCTATTGGGTTAATTCTTGCAAGTTCTCGTTTCCAAGGAGGAGCTAAGAACGTTAGCTACTTAATGCAAAATAATACATTACAAAATAATAGTAGCATCTTTAAATATGATCCATCTTTGAATCTATTTTTGCCATATTGACAGCTCACTCTTACAAGCTTGAGCAAACAGATGAATGTTCCTGTTAATCCCTTCTTCCACAGAGCTCACATTCACTTCCATACAATTAACAGAAGAAAAACATCTGTAAAATAATTGAATTGTCTCCAGGTAAACCCCTTTAGGGCAGTCAATGTACTGCTTTTCAAACTATTCTCTGTGCTATAATTTATTTAATGTAACTTGCTGAATAAACCAACAATTAATAGTTTATAAAGCTGTGTAATATCTTGCCTACAATAACAGGGTCCCCCTATTTACTTACCAGAACTTACCTGTTTGTCAATAGTCCATCTGTCATGACAATAACAACATACACTACCTACCTGTCAATACTCACTAATTCCATGGCATCCATAAGAATGTCCAAGACCTTACATACCTTGAGTAACTTGAGCAAACGCCCTGAAAATTCAAACATGTTAGTTTTCACTTACCTTAATGTTTTATTCATTTTACATACAACATTGAAAAGTTCCATATGCTGTCTGTATGTATAAATCAGCTATCTTACATCAAAGGTGATGTGAGTTTGAACTTGAACTAATCTTACAGTTAACGAACAACAGAAGGTGTATTTCTTACTCACCACCCGGCAGTGTTTACTTGTTTTTCAACATCTTATTATAGACATGGACTATTTGTACAGCTTAGAGCTCTTTTTCAACAGGACATACAGAGAGGAAATAAAAAATATTGAGTAAAAACATACAAATGTCAATACTGCTTTCATTTAAGCGAAAACAGAAATAGTGATTTCAGCAGCAAGTTCAGGACAATGAAAAGTGTCATAACTTCCAGGAGTTCAGATGTTGATCAAGGCTTCTACACTAGAGACAGTATATCAAAGAGTGCATTAATGGACATGTGCATCAGTGAACAGCAGTGGGCGGGAGGTTGAGCACATTAACATAGAATGGGGTGAGAAATCAAACAGTAGATACCTGATCCAGGATGTAGTTACGCTTCTTGCGGGCAGCGATCTGGATCAACCTGTTCAGACACTGTGTGGCCTGCTGGATCAGGACATCCCAGCGACCAGCATAGTTCTTCTGACGACGCAGTCCCATCACCTGAGGGTGGAGGTTTTCATTACGTTAGTGGGGAACTTGACACTAAAGACCAAGACTGAAGGATTCTGTGTTCAAACAAAGATAACTGACCTTCATCTTCTCCATTATGGCATTGGTGCCCAGGATGTTGTATTTCTTTGCAGGGTGCTCTGTCGCGTGCTTTGAGGCCCAGGTGGTTTTCCCCGATGCAGGCAGGCCAACCATCATCAAAAGCTGAGGTAGAAACATGAGGAATTATTCCTGGCATCTCACAGCTACTGACGACAGAAGGAATCTAGTCTAATGATCCAAATCAACAATCCACTCAATGGTCCAATATGGCAGGCACTCACCTCACAGTCAGCCTTGGTTGCAGGACCAACTGTTCCCCGTATCCTGTTTTCCAGAGGGACGTTCTGAATGAAGGTGTATCCCTCGGGCAGGGGGAAGAAGGGCTCCTCTTTCTGGCCAAAGTTAAATTCAATTGCACAGTTCTTCACAAGAACGTGGGGAAAGAGTGGCTGTTTAGCTAACTCCTCCCGTGACACACGGAAGGCCACATCCAGCCACTTGCCGTTCTTTGAGAAGGCCATCTCCACTTCCTCACCGCTATCGAAGTCCTGAACAAGACACGGAGCAAAACATTTAGGCTTATTGAGTACTCAGCTTTTATTAGGCAGATGAATCTAAGTGAATCTTCTGTACTATCACAAATACTTACAACGTAGCATCCAAGGACATCATTTTCACGAAACTTTTCCCCGTAATCCTCAAATTTACAATTTGAAGATTTCTTGCCAGTTCCTCCATAGCCATAAGAGAATTGTTCTTCACCTGGTATAGTCAAAAACAAGGAGTTTGTGTTAGTTTCAAATCACATAAAATATTTAGAATAACAATGAGATAATCCTACAATTTCCAGCTCAAGTACAGAAGCATTTTCCCAAACTGACCGAGCTGTGTGTTGCAGGTATCCAAGGACCAGCCAATGCGCACTACATGTGGATCAGGCTCACTGCTGGGAAGGTGCTTCACAGAGACCTCCTCGTTTATCTGGATAACAAAACATTCGCCAAATTCTTATTTACTGAAATCGATGAGACTCCTCAATCGGAAAACACAACCTGAATATTCGATCTACAAAGTGCCTAAGTGAAATGCAACTTATTTTAAACAGGAAATACCTTCATTTCAAAGCAGACTTGCCCTTTGTTGACGCCATAGGAAGCTCGTGCACCTGACCACAGGTATGCAAAACCTTCGATGGTGAGTGGGTATCCACTATACCGGTCACGTGATACCTTGAAGTGCAGATCGCAATTATCTGTGAAAAACAAAACCATACCCACAAAGGTAAATAAAGTGTTAATGCACACAAACATTCAACACAAACCCTACTACCATCACAAAACAAACATAGTACTTTCACTTACACGTATCAATAGCCACAAGAGTGTCATCAAAATCTTCTTCCTCTTCCTCTGCTGGGGGCTGTGGAGAACGTGCCCTGTGTGCGCGAGAGCGTGGAGCATAAGCTAGGGGTATAGTTCTAAAGAATGTTTTCAAGACACTTTAGTGAAGTCGTTTTCAAACCTGTTCCCCCACACTTACCTTCTTTCCTCTCTGTGTTCATAATAGCCATAGCCACGGCCTTCATCGTATGGCCTCTTACGGTTGCATCGGTCATCCTCTGTTTTGGCTTGGCTCACCTGCTCAGCCTCCATGGCCTCGCATTCATTGGCAGCATCTGGAAGATGTGCCTCTGGCTGCTTTGGCTCCTTCTTCAACTGCTCTTGCTGCAGAGGTTCATCTGCCTCTTTTTTCAACTCTGCTTTCATCACAAACTCATCTGCATCAAAAGAGGACAATGTCAATAATTACAGCTTGAGCAGCAGGGTGAATTAAGAGAATATACTAAGCACTAATCTGTTTATTTGAGTTACGTTTTACTGACCTGGCTTAATTTCAGACATCTCCACATGCTTTGCTTCAGGCTCAATTGATGCTGGTTCCACTGGCTTTGGTTGCACTGGTTCAGGTTCCTTAGCCTCTGGTTGCACAGGTTCTGGTTGTGGTGGCTCTGGTTCCTCCATCTCTGGTTCTGCTCTCTCTGGTTCTAACACCTGTGCCCCTTCTCGGCTGTCTTCCTGTGCCCCATCCCGGCTGTCTTCTTCCTGCTCATCTTCACTCTGTTCACCAACACCTTTCTCCTCATTAAACTTTTCTTCTTTAGCCTGCGGGACAAACTGTACTTCATCGTCCTCACCATCTTGGTCTTCTCCACCATCATCTTTAACTAGTACGGAAAACATAGTGTCAGTATCACATCCTGCTTGATTTACAACTTTGGTATAACAGCAGTTTCATAGGCATGTTACAATTGACAGCCCACTAGTCACGTTGAAACAAACAGTATCACCCCCCCATTTAAAAACGGAAAATCTGTGAACAGTCATCGTGGCTGTACCAATGCAATCTTACAACTGTCTACATACACATGGAACCCCCTCAATATTTGTTTACCTTCATCTGAGTAGTTATCCCCATCTGCGCCAATATCGTGTTCCTCATCACCCCCAACATCACCAGTCGGTGGCCCGCCCTCTTCACCTGCAGCCTCGGCCTCAAGTGCTGATTGCAACCTTATGACAAGATCCGCCTTCAGCCCACGAGTATCCAGGCCTCGCTGCTGAAGTTCCTCTTTCAGCTCGTTGACTTTGAGCTTCTTCACATTGATTCCACTCATCTTTCATGCAACTTATTCAGTGATCAGAAATTCCAATCTGTAAGAAATTAGTTTACAGACAATGAATGTAGTTTAGTAGACGCCTAGCAGTGGCAATGTTTGATACTGTAGCCATTTCGTTGCATTAAAATATTACATGGGCATCGCTCCCGTAACAGAAACAAAATCCACGGCGAAACAACGCATAGTTCCAAAGCCAACAGTTTTCATAAAACTAGCTAGTTCCTAGTTACGTTAAAGGCTTTACTACGGCCTTTGTTACGCTGGTATTGCTTGCCAACTACCGGTAGTTAGCATTAGCAACTAGGCACATTTTTACAGGATAGTCACCTAAGGTCGGACACCAAAACAACGGATTCTGAAACGTCATAGCTAGCTAGCTGTATACAAACATATGTGCATGATAGCTAGCGTTGCTACTATTTGTCAATCACGCGAGTTTACATTCAAAATACACTAGCGTACATTACTAACCTCTTTTCTCACTCTTATAATTTCCTTGCTTGATTCATGCAGCGACCAACTCAACTGAAACAAAATGGACGATTCTGTTGTAGCCAGAAAAGGTTAGCGCTTGCCGTCTGCTCTGTGATTGGCTAGAGGCCTTGTAGGTAACATTTGAACAACAGCGTTCCAGTTGCTGTGCCTCTCTACGGGCAGCAGAGGGCGACGAAGGGTTGCTGTTTGTTACAGCGTAATACAATTATTGCAAGCAGTTAAAGAGACGCGTTATTATGTTAGGTCTATGGTTCAGACAGATGAATAGGTTGGCTATCAGTACCTTTGGTGTACTGTCTTTTTTAAATATACCGACAAGTGTTTTTTTATGTACAGTTTGCAACCCTTTACGAGTTGTATGGGTTTACCTCACGTGTCCTTCTATAGCCTAACATTTTGCACATAAAAGCACAAATAAAACATCTGTATATAAATATAATAGGTTCAGAGGTTATAAATCCTAGAGATTTGCCAATTTGTCTGGTAAATGTATCTAATTATGCGTAAAAGGGAACTAAAAACACCCAACCGTTGTATCAGCCGAGGGAAGCTTTTGTTGCACAGCTGCATTATTAGTACTTCCACCAAATATGGCGGTGTATTAGCGAAGTTGCGCCCTTGTTACACCAGTGCAAATATTCCATTTAAAATTTATGCATAATAAAGGATCTAATAAGGTAAGGTGTTTGCCTAACTTTCTGTTGTAATTGTTGTTGTCAGTAAAGTTATTTTGCAGGGCAGGTGACGGCTAACTTCCGTCACCTTGCTAGCATTGCCGGGTAACGTTATGGTTGGTAGCTAACTTAACGTTATCTGTTTCTAACCAAAGTGCGCCAGGCTCTTATTTTTCCATCGCATGTAACTAACTAGTAAGTTAATTTAATGTTATTATTTAATTTAACTTTGTTTCCGTGTATATTTAGAAGATGGCCTCAAATAACGGAGAAAGTGCTGGTGTGAGGACCAGTGTGGCATCACAGTTTTTCAATGAAGACGAGGACACGACTGTTGTCGATATGACCACCAGTGAAAAGGTATCCCCGAACAACCCTTGGAATGATTTGGTCCATATTTTACTAAAATCGCGTCAAACGATCTATGTTTGATAGTTCCAACATATGTACCTGCTTGTCTGTTCTCAACCCACAGGTTGTTGATCTCCTGAACCAAGCAGCTCTTATTGCTACAGACAGCAAACTCACGGTTCTCAAACAGGTTTGTGATCAGCTCTCTGGTAGGCCAGTATAAGGCCATCAGTAATAAGCTCATTCAAGAGATCAGATAAGAATGTTAGGGAGGCTATACATTCTACCGTTTTCTTCAGACCTGTATATGGGGCGGCAGGTAGTCTAGTGGTTAGAGTGTTGGGCCAGTAACAGAAAGGTTCCTGGATTGAATCCCTGAGCTGACATCGTAAAAATCTGTCATTCTGCCCCTGAACAAGGCAGTTAACCCACTGTTCCCCAGAAGGCCGTCATTGTAAATAAGAATGTTCTTATAACTGACTTGCCTAGTTAAATACAGGTTAAATGTATTATATAAATATATCATATTTATAAGTGTCTTCATCATTCAGGTCCAGGAACTGATCATCAACAAGGACCCCTCTTTACTTGACAATTTCTTAGATGTAAGTATGTAGTTATAACTGTATATTGGTTACCACTAACTGAGGAACACTCAGCTCCATTCTCTTGTATCGAGGGCGGAGTTGAGTTTTGATAACTGGTTGCACAATTTGCTAGGAACAACATTGAGTCACCATCAGTCGATACTTGTAAAAATGTCAATTCTGAAAATGCTTACCTGTACCTATGTTTGTCTTGTATAACTTTTATCGAATACCACTGACATTTTCCTAATTTGTGTTGCTCAACTGGAGACGTAGTGGCCTTGACATACCACGTAAGCTGAGATTCAATTGGCACGTGCACTCGCGCTGAGTTGTGCAACACACATGAGGAAAAAGTCGTTGGTTTTATTCAATACATTTTATTAAAAGTAGGAATTTCAGCACCCCGCGAAAGGACTGTGGCGAAACATAGGTACAGGTAAGCTTTGTTTGACTGATGGTATTGACTGATGGTGACGCAATGTTGTTGCTAGCAAACCGTGAGACAAACTCCACTTTGATATAATATAACGAAGTTGAGCATTCCTCAGCTAGGTTAACACCAGTTGTAAAAGCACTTTTATAAACTGGGTGGTTCGAGCTCTGAATGCTGATTGGCTGAAAGCCGTGGTTTATCAGACCGTATAACCAGTTTATAATAGCAATAAGGCACCTCTGGGGTTTGGTATATGGCCAATATACCATGGCTAAGGGCTGTATCCAGGCACTCCGTGTTGCGTCGTGAATAAGAACAGCCCTTAGCTGTGGTATATTGGCCATATACCACACCCCCTCAGGCCTTATTGTTTAAGTGTAAAATGCGCTCTCTCTCTCTCATTGTCACCCTGTGTCTGTAGGAGATCATAGCCTTTCAGACAGATAAGTCAATGGAAGTAAGAAAGTTTGTCATTGGCTTCATTGAGGAAGCATGGTAAGTGTTCAACACACACACATATATATCAGTTGTTAGACTATCAAGTTCACAATAGTCATGTTCAATAAATGTGATGTTTTTAACTTGGGTTGTTTTTGTCTTAACAGTAAGAGGGACAACGAGCTCCTGCTTAAACTGATTGCCAACCTGAATATGCTGCTGAAGGATGAAAGTGTCAATGTGGTGAAGAAGGCTATCCTCACACTCACTCAGCTCTACAAAGTGGCGCTGCAGGTACACACTTTCATGAATCAATGCCTTCTCATTTTTATCCAATTCAACCCATATTATGTACCCGTGTGTGTTGCTGTGTGCTGTACTGAGGCTTGTTTGTTTTCTATGCCAGTGGTTTGTTCGTTCCAAGACCATGTCAGACATGCAGGAAGCATGCTGGGACATGGTGACTCAGATGAAGGAGGAAGTTCTGGCTATGCTGGAAGTTGACAATGATGGAGTCCGCACTCATGCTATCAAGTTCACAGAGTCTCTCATCATCACTCTTTCACCGAGGACGTCAGACTCTGACACTCCCAAGCGCCAAGAGGGAGACATCAGTCTGGATAAAATCTCCAAAGACCATGCCTATATCCGCTACGGTGAGAGGGGCTGATTCTCTTTACTGTGACATTTTAAAGCTTTACATACATACATTTTCAGTTGAGTTTTCCCCAATGTGTTGTGCAGGATTATAAACGGGGCGGTTTGAGCCTTGAATGCTGATTTGCTGACAGCCGTGGTATATTTAAGCAATAAGGCCCGAGGGGGTGTGGTATATGGCCAATATACCACGGCTAAGGGCTGCTGTTATCCACGACGCATTGCTATTATAAACTATTTAACAACGTAATTAGAGCAGTAAAAATAACTGTTTTGTCATACCTGTGGTATATGGTCTGATATACCACGGCTTTCAGCCAATCAGCATTCAGGGCTCAAACTACCCAGTTTATAACAGACCGTATGACAAAACATTTATTTTTACTGCTCTAATTATGTTATCAACCAGTTTATAATAGCAATAAGGCACTTCAGGGGTTTGTGGTTTATGGCCAATATACCACGGCTAAGGGCTGTATCCAGGCACTCCGCAACATAAGAACATCACTTAGCCGTGATATATTGGCCATATACCACACCCCCTCGTGCTTTATTGCTTAAATGTAGCATTGCTGTCTCTACATGTCCTGATGCACCTTACACAATGTCTTCCTAAGATACCCTGTGTGGGGAGGGCAAGTCTGCGCTGGAGCAGCTTCTGAAGTTCATGGTCCACCCTGCTATCTCCAGCATCAACCTGACCACAGCCCTGGGTTCCCTGGCCACACTGGCCCGACAGAGGCCTATGTTTATGTCTGAAGTGGTCCAGGCTTATGAGACTCTGCATGGTCAGTATGGTACTACAGTGAGATTAAACACAAGATCACAAGCTTGTGTATGATACCTGAAGCAAAGTATTTTTTTTGTCAATGCCCTAGAAATTGATCTTGGTCTCCTATTTTGAGTATAGAATCATATTTTGAATAAGTGGTGAACTGGCTGGAGGTGAAGTTCAGTATAATTTAAATCATATTTCACTTGTTTTTGTAGCCAACCTACCCCCAACGCTGGCCAAGTCTCAGGTGAGCAGTGTACGCAAGAATCTGAAGTTACACCTGATGGCAGTGCTCAAGCACCCCTGCAGCCTGGAGTTCCAGGGCCAAATCAGCACTCTGCTCCTAGACCTGGGGATGTCCCAGAATGAAATAACCCTCAACACGCCAGCCCCACGTGAACCGCGCAAAAGGCCCCGCCATGAGCCCTACACAGAGGGCAAAAAGCTCAAGATTGGTTAGTTGTAAAGATATTGCACCGGTTACCATTAAGACTGATACCTTTTTTTAGAAGTACCTAGTTGACTCCCACACCCCATAAATCCAGAATCAACCTGCGTTTCCATATGCTAGATCTGTAATCTAATGTTGTCTTATTTTCAGAGCCCGCTCTTATAGAAGATGATGAAGATAAAGAAGAGCCAGCCCCCCCTTCTGTCTCCAAGCCCTCCTCTGTGCCAGTAGCCCAGTCAGCCATCGACCTCACAGCAGATTTCTTGCGCCCCCTGCTCTCCCCAGAGAACGTGGCCAATCTGGTAAACTGCTGTGGTAGAATGTGACTTATTCATTTTTGACACCCGGAGGATGAGGGCCATTCTCATGTTTGTGTTCCTCTTCCACATACAGGTCCTAATCAGCATGGTGTACTTGCCTGATGTCATGCCAGCGTCCTTCCAGGCCACATACACACCAGTGGAGTCTGCAGGAACAGATGCCCAAATCAAACACTTGGCCAGAATGATGGCCACTCAGATGACAGCAGCTGGAGTGGGACCAGGTTAGAGAGAGAGGGGGAAGTAACTAGAACAAGGATAATAAAGATAGCAAAATGACTGAGCACAATGGGCCACCCAATTCACAGATTTCAAATATGGAAATGTTGATTTTCATTTCTGAAAATCTGTGTTCTCCAAATTCTTAATTCTAATAAAATCTGCTTCAAACCTTCTCCAATCTATCCCTTAGGACTGGAGCAGTGCAAAGCACGAGATGAGAAAGCTGGAAAGGAGGAGGGCATGGATGAAGGCATAGGGGAGTCCTCCAAAGACCTGCTCATCAAGCGTAAAGTACCAGTTATGGGACAAGCCATCTCTGTAGTTGGAGGAGGCTATGGAGATAAGAGCCAACCTGAAACGGGGGAAGCCCCCCAGGTCAAGAGGCTGCCTGAGCCCATCCTCCCCTCCACACAGATCAAGTGAGTCTGAAGCAGTACAACTATCACACATACAAGCAAACCCGGTACCCTACAACCACCCTGCCATTTAACCATTCTGACTGTTTCATTTGTGTCTTATTTTTTAAATTTTAGAACACCTGGTGCAAGTGGGAAGAGGAAAGTGTTCAGATTAGCTGATGTGATCCAGCCTTTGACAGACACCCAGCTTGAAAAGTTGACCAACATGGCTGTCAAGCGCATCCTGCACTCAGAAAAAGCTATAGCACAGAGTGGCATGGCCCATGTGAGTGTTTCAAAACAGTCTTCCTCTCCAGTAGAGAAATAAAAGAAGGCATCAATTTCCATAGTAACTAACATCTATAGGAAGAGACAAGCGTCTTATTTGAGTCTGATGTAGCCATATGTCAAATTTGATTGGTCTCGTACACATTTTGCGGATGTTATTGTGGGTGTATCAAAATGCGTATGTTCCTAGCTCCAACAGTGCAGTAATACCTAACAATACACTCAAATCCCCCCAATAAAAATTAAGGAATCTAGACATATTAGAATGTATGGTACTACAGTGAGATTAAACACAAGATCACAAGCTTATGTGTATGATACCTGAAGTATTTTTTTTTTTGTTATCAATGCCCCAGAAAAGGATCTTGGTCTCCTATTTTGAGTACTGAATCTGATTTTGAATAAGCAGTGACTGGCTGGAGGTGAAGTTCAGAATAGTTTGTGGTACTGCTTCAAATGAAGAAATATAGAAATATTAGAACAAGTGATGTCTCGGAATATAAATATATATCTACTCTTCCTGGCAGGTGCGCGTGAAGCTGCTGTCCAGACTTGTGACTCAGTTTGAGGGGATGATGAAGGATGATGTGCTGGAGTTCATTCTGGAGGACATTAGGACCAGGAGCGACCTGGCTTTCTCTCTTCTCTACCAGGAGTACAACACATACCTCAGTCAGCAGCCCACTGGCTTGTTGGATAGCTATGACCACTGCCTCTTCACTCTACTGTCCGGCCTGCAGGAGAAGCCAGAGCAGAGGGATGGGTGAGGACAGTTACGTTGTTCTTCTGTGGACACCAGCTAAAGGGCTCCGCAGTCAAATGGCAATTATCTAATCCACTTTCCTATCCATTTCTATCCCTTCTCCTAGGCTTTTCACAAAGATTGTGCTGGAGGCTCCGTTAATTACAGAATCTGCTTTGGAAGTAATACGACGGTACTGTGAAGATGAGGTAATGACATTTGATTGTCTTTCAACTTTAGCAAGTAATTAAAATGACATACCGGCTTTGTCATCATGACACTGTAGTGATTTTCTTTCTGGTTGAATGTGTTTCAGTCGCGGGTGTACCTCGGCATGACTACTCTAAAAGAGCTGATTGTAAAACGGCCCTCAAGGCAGTTTCAGTACCTCCATGTGCTTCTGGATCTCAGCTCACATGAAAAGGAGAAGGTAACATAGTAAAATGAACAAAACTGAGTCTCTGTTGCTGCTGGCTTGTGTTTTTCTTTGGTTAACTGTTTTCTGTCCAGGTGCGCTCCAATGCCCTGTCCTTCATAAAGCGGATGTATGAGAAAGACCAGCTGAGGGACTATATTGAGAAGTTTGCCCTGAACTACATGCAGCTCCTCGTACACCCTAACCCTCCATCGTTACTTTTTGGAGCTGACAAGGATACAGGTTTGACTTCCAGTTTCACTTTTATACACACACGGCAATGTCTCTGTCTTCCCCACTGACCTAACCATGTCTATTTGTCCCTCTCACTCCCACAGAGGTGGCCTCCCCCTGGACAGAGGACACAGTGAGGCAGTGCCTGTATCTCTACCTGTCCCTTCTGCCTCTCAACCACCGCCTGGTTCATGAGCTGGCCTCTGTCTACACTGAAGCCATTGCTGACATCAAGCGCAGTGTGCTTCGAGTGATAGAGCAGCCAGTAAGCCCCTTCTTACCCACTCTCTTTAGTTTTGTCTAATTGCTTTCTCTCTCGCTGTACCAGTCTTTGGTCCTCTCTGCCGTTTGGCTTGCTTGTCCACCAGTGTGTGTTCGTGAGTTTTCTCCCTGCCCAATAGATCCGTGGAATGGGGATGAAGTCTCCACAGCTTCTGCTGTTGGTTGAAAACTGTCCTAAAGGAGCAGAGACTCTGGTCACTCGCTGCCTGCACATTCTCACTGATAAAGGTAAAGTGTATTTCACTCCACTGCCCAGCTTATTCGGAGATGGTCTGTGTGCTTGGTAAAAGGGAGATGAGATGGGAATGTCAGCTTCTACATGGACTCTTGTCTTTCCTTAGTGCCTCCGTCACCAGAGTTGGTGGAGAGAGTGAGGGACCTGTATCACAAACGAGTGCCCGACGTTCGTTTCCTAATTCCTGTCATCAACGGCCTGGAAAAGGTAAGTTCCTCAAAGAAACAATGGTGTCATTCACAAAGCTGCTACAATAGGGAGATAACTGTGACAACAACAGGATCAGTGTTACATTGATCAAATCAAATTTTATTGGTCACGTGCCGAATACAACACGTGTGGACTTGGCAGTGAAATGCTTACTTACAAGCCCGTTCCCAACAATGCAGAATAAAAAAGTAAGAAAAATATTTGCTAAATAAAAAAGGAAATAGTCAGAATGGAAACCATAACAAAGCTATATACAAGGAGTAGCAGCACCTAGTCAATGTGCAGGGGTACGAGGTTGAGGTAACACAGTATGTATTTAGGGCTAGGGTTAAAAGTGACTAGGCAATCAGGATATATCATAAACCGACTTCTCCCTGATTCTGCTGTGTTTCTGTGTACAGAAAGAGGTGACCCAGGCTCTTCCCAAGCTCATCAAGCTCAACCCCATTGTGGTGAAGGAAGTCTTCAACCGTCTCCTGGGCACCCAGCATAGTAAGATCCTGTCACATCTTCCAGTGATTGCTGTCCACACGTGTATGTCACAAGTGTGAATGACGTGTAACAACACTCATCTCTCGTTACTAGGCGAGGGCAGTTCCTCAATGTCTCCTCTCACCCCTGGCGAGCTTTTAATTTCTTTACACAATGTTGACTCAACAAAGTGTGACATGAAGTCCATCATAAAAGGTAAGTTGTCTTCTTCCTGACAACCATTCAGTTTTGTTTTCTCTGGTACACTATTACACATAGTCACCAGTGATATTTGTCTGTTGGATCATTTCTGAGCTGATCAAAGTGTATTATTTGTGTGTCCATGTCTTCAGCCACCAACCTGTGTTTTGGGGAGAAGAATGTGTACACGTCAGAGGTCCTGGCTGTGGTAATGCAGCAGCTGATGGAGCAGAGTCCTCTCCCCATTCTGCTGATGAGAACAGTTATCCAGTCCCTCAGCATGTACCCCCGCCTGGGAGGCTTCGTTATGAACATTCTGTCCCGACTCATTGTCAAGCAGGTCTGTAAACTAGGAGTTTTTCTCCTACACTAACACTGAGCGTTCAGTTAAGCCAACATTTAGACAGACTTGATTTGCTTTTCTAAGTGACCCCAAACTTTAGAACGGTAGTGTGTTTGGGCTCACTTAGTATTTTCCTTTCCATTGAAATAACATCAAATTGATCAGAAATAGTGTAGACGTTGTTAATGTTGTAAATGACTATGCTATATATTTTGATTTGTTTAACAGTTTTATTTGGTTACTACATGATTCCATATGTGTGATTTCATAGTTTTTATGTCTTCACTATTATTCTACCATATAGAAAATAGTACAATAAAGAAAAACCCTTGAATGAGTAGGTGTCCAAACTTTTGACTTGTACTGTACCTATGTGGGTGCCTGTTTGTTGTGCAGGTGTGGAAGTATCCTAAGGTGTGGGAGGGCTTTGTGAAGTGCTGCCAGAGGACCAAGCCGCAGTCCTACAGCGTGCTGCTGCAGCTCCCACCAGCTCAGCTTACCAGTGTGTTTGAGCGCTGCCCGGAGATGAGGGAACCTCTTCTACAGCACGTCCACTCTTTCACCCCCCACCAGGTGGCTAGCTAACGTCATCTCTTTATTCTAGTGGGAGACATATTAAGCTCATACCAATGAAATGCACCTGTGATTATAAAGTCTCTCTATTGTTTATAAACCTAAACCAGCTCCCTATTTATCAGTCTCATAACAAAACCTTCCCTGGTTGTTGTTACAGCAAGCCCACATTCCCGCCTCCATCATGACAGTCCTGGAGGCCAACAGCAAGCAGCCAGAACCAGAGGCCATGCAGCCTGTAGTATTGGAGAGACCGGTAATGGGCACAGAAAACACAGATGGCTATGTGTCTGTCACTAATGATTGCCATGTCTAAACTCTTTTCCTTTTTTTCTTTTATTCTCTACACCACCCTTTCACTACAAACAGGTTGAGACACCCATTGCACCCATTGCAACCTTCGCACCTGTTGCAACCCCTCCAGTACGGGCAGAACCTATTCCAGTACCGCTGAGAGATCCAGAGCCAGCAGTTCAGCAGCATCTGCCATATAAAAAAGAGGAAGAGGAGCCCATGGAGGAAGGAGAGACGGCCCCCGCTAGTCAAGAGGAAACTGCAGACACCACTTTGCAGGTAAGTCGAGACTTGTCATCCTTATGACGCTGTTACAGCAGTTGGTTTTGTTTATGTGGAAAGTTTTGAAAAGGTGTAGATTGACACAACTGGTGTCTTGCAACTGACAACCAGCAGAATAATCTACAGTCACTGAGCTTCCCCTCAAATAACACTTATAAAAGCCATGCTGAAATACTATTACATATTGTGTGTGTGTGTAACTCAAATCAATTATGTTTTCTATCAGGTTGATTTGCCAGTAGTGGAAGAAAACCCCACTCCGGATCCTTTAGAGACTGTGGAGGAACCAATGGAGGAGGCACCTACTGAACCTTCAGATGTCACTGACCAGTTAAAAGATGTCACTGAAGACGGTACCGCAGAACCTGAGACTGGCACAAGAGATGCAGAATGATGTTCCATCTAAGGAGAAGTCATAAAGTAGACTATAATGAACCGAGGGGGAACTGTTGCGAAATTGTTTTGACTTCACCTCTGTATTTGTACTGGCTCTTACCTGTATGAACCTCTTGAAAATACACATTCTTGGTCATCCAAAAATATCTATGTTATGTGTCCTTAGTTTTGTATTTGTCGAAATTGCGAAATGCACTGCGGAACTCTTGTCAGGAAAAATATTTACTACAATTTATTTTACTTTTGAAAGTCCTTAATAGAAAATGTATTTGTCCTGAAAATTAAACATTTTTGTTTATTTGTTCCATGTCTTTTTATTGTCCCCTAACTTTAAACAAACTATGTGTACTGACCAACTCTCTGTCAAAGGTGGTCAGTGAATTCAACCTTTTTCATGCTTCGATTGAGACAACCTGTAGCAAGATCCTGCAAGTCTTTACATGTTTAAACTGTTTTAGAGGTGGAGGATGTGCTGCGACTGATGGACATTCTATGCATGAAGTACCACGAGCACAGCAACAGTATTGTTTACCCTAGAAACCAGCCGCTAGGAAAGTGGACTTTTCTGGAAAGGAACTTGGATAGCAATTTTCAAAAGCTATGTGTTGAGTTTGGTATTTTTAATGTTTTGGAAAAGTGTTAATTTTGACTCATGATAAACTTAACCGCGACACTGGGGCGTACTGGGTGTTAGCGAGTTGTTTTCTGTTGTGTTGGGAACGAAAGAAAGATGGAGTCAGAGGGATCACCACTGAACAATCAAAGGGAGCAGACATCGATCTGCTTCAAGGCCTTTATGCTCAAAAATAGTACGAAAAGTAACCTCAACCTGTGAGTATTTGTATGATTGCCATAGTGGATGGATAATGCTAGCGTGTAAGTAAAGTATGACACTCTTCTCCAACCTTTCCAGATATGACCATTTTGCACGGGTACTGACTAAGGTGATGGATGAGCGCCCAGAAAATGTGGTTGACGTAATTGAAGACATGAGCCATGAGGTGAAGCGGGGATTGCTGCTGGACAAACAGAGCACATTGATAGACATACCTCTGGCGCCTGCTGCACAGCTCCTGGCTGAGCAGCAGATGTTGCTGTTTTCACGGGGAGGGGGTAATGGTGACCAAGAGGTAAGGTGGCCAGGGCTGCGTTCAGTACCAAAAATGTAATAGAACGTTCAATTGAACGGAGGTATGTGGACACCACTTCAAATTAGTGGATTCAGCTATTTCAGCCACACCCGTTGCTGACCGGTGTATAAATTTGAGCACTCAGTTCATCTAATTTCTGCCCTGCTAGAGCTGCCCCGGTCAACTGTAAGTGCTGTTATTGTGAAGTGGAAACGTTTAGGAGCAACAACAGCTCAGCTGTGAAGTGGTAGGCCACGCAAGCTCACAGAACAGGACCGCCGAGTGCTGAAGCGCGTCTGTCCTCGGTTGCAACACTACTGAGTTCCAAACTGCCTCTGGAAGGAGCTTCATGAAATGGGTTGCCAAGGCCGAGCAGCCACACACATGCACAATGCCAAGCGTCGGCTGGAGTGATGTAAAGCTCACTGCCATTGGACTCTATAGCAGTGGAAATGCGTTCTCTGGAGTGATGAGTCACGCTTCACCATCTGACAGTCCGATGGACGAATCTGGGTTTGGCGGATGCTACCTACCTGAATGCATAGTGCCAACTGTAAAGTTTGTTGGAGGAGGAATAATGTTCTGGGGCTGTTTTTCATGGTTCGGGCTAGGCCCCTTAGTACCAGTAAAGGGAAATCTTAAGGCTACAGCATACATTGACATTCTAGATGATTCTGTGCTTCTAACTTTGTGGCAACAGTTTGCGGAAGGCCCTTTCCTATTTCAGCATGACAATGCCCCCGTGCACAAAGCGAGGTCCGTACAGAAATTGTTTGTCGAGATCGGTGTAGAAGAACTTGACTGGCCTACACATAGCCCTGACCTCAACCCCATCAACCACCTTTGGGATGAATAGGAATGCCGACTGCGAGCCAGGCCTCAATGCTCGTGGCTGAATGGAAGCAAGTCCCAGCAGCAATGTTCCAACATCTAGTGGAAAGCCTTCCCAGAAGAGTGGGGGCTTTTATAGCAGCAAAGGCGAGGACCAACTCCATATTAATGCCCTTGATTTTGGAATTGGATGTTCGATGAGCAGGTGTCCCCATACTTTTGGTTATGTAGTGTATCTCAAAGTCTGTTCAATAACGTGTTGGGAAAACGTGTTGTTCAGCAAACTGAACGCACTGTTTACCATTCATGGGTGGAAATGTTTTACTTTTTGGCCTTAATTTAAGGTTAGGGTTAGGCATAAGGTTAACAGTGGGGTTAGGTTTAAAATTCGATTTTAAGAAGATACATTTTAGAAATATTTCTTTGTGGCTGTGGTAACCAGTGACGACCCCGATTTAGGTGTCCTGTATAGAGCTGTCCCGGAAATGTCCCTGGTTAGTCCTCAGAAAGAAAAAAAGCAACTCTGAAGTTAAATTGAGGCTGATATAGCCAGCCTATCAATAATAAAACGCTGTATTCGCATGTAAAAATTATGTATATCCCTGTACCCAACTCGTTTGCTCCAGCGGCTTTGCAGCCAACCTTTTATGAGAACTTTGATTAGTGATACATTGTAACCACGGCATGATTTTTTTATTTTCTTTATTTTATTTCACCATTATTTAACCAGGTAGGCTAGTTGAGAGAAGTTCTCATTTGCAACTGCGACCTGGCCAAGATAAAGCACAACAGTTCGACATATACAACAACACAGAGTTACACATGGAATAAACAAACATACAGTCAATAGCACAATAGAAAAAGTCAACATATAGTATGTGCAAATGAGGTAAGATAAGGGAGGTAGGGCAATAAATAGGCCATGGTGGCGAAGTCATTACAAGATAGAAGTTAAACACTGGAATGGTAGATGTGCAGAAGATGAATGTGCAAGTAGAGATACTGGGGTGCAAAGGAGCAAGATAAATAAATAAATATAGTATGGGGATGAGGTAGTTGGATGGGCTATTTACAGATGGGCAATGTACAGGTGCAGTGATCTGTGAGCTGATCTGACAGCGGGTGCTTAAAGCTAGAGAGGGAGATATGAGTCTCCAGCTTCAGTGATTTTTGCAGTTCGTTCCAGTCATTGGCAGCAGGAAACTGGAAGGAAAAGCGGCCAAAGGAAGAATTGGCTTTGGGGGTGACCAGTGAGATATACCTGCTGGAGCGCGTGCTACGGGTGGGTGCTGCTATGGTGACCAGTGAGCTGAGATAAGGTGGGGCTTTACCTAGCAGAGACTTGTAGATGACCTGGAGCCAGTGGGATTGGCGACGAGTATGAATCGAGGGCCAGCCAATGAGAGCGTACAGGTCGCAGGTAGTATATGGGGCTTTGGTGACAAAACGGATGGCACTGTGATAGACTGCATCCAATTTGCCGAAGACGAAGATCGGTAGGATGGTCAGTTTTACCAGGGTATGTTTTGCAGCATGAGTGAAGGATGCTTTGTTGCGAAATAGGAAGCCGATTCTACATTTAATTTTGGATTGGAGATGCTTAATGTGAGTCTGGAAGGAGAGTTTACAGTCTTAGCAGACACCTAGATATTTGTAGTTGTCCACATATTCTAAGTCAGAACCGTCCAGAGTGATGCTGGACGGGCGGGCAGGTGCGGGCAGCGATCGGTTGAAGAGCATGCATTTAGTTTTACTTGCATTTAAGAGCAGTTGGAGGCCACGGAAGGAGAGTTGTATAGCATTGAAGCTCGTCTGGAGGTTAGTTAACACAGTGTCCAAAGAAGGGCCAGAAGTATACAGAATGGTGTCGTCTGCGTAGACGTGGATCAGAGAATCACCAGCAGCAAGAGCGACATCATTGATGTATACATAGAAGAGAGTCTGAGAATTGGCCCGAGAATTGAACCCTGTGGCACCCCCATAGAGACTGCCAGAGGTCCAGACAACAGGCCCTCCGATTTGACACACTGAACTCTATCAGAGAAGTAGTTGGTGAACCAGGTGAGGCAATCATTTGAGAAACCAAGGCTGTCGAGTCTGCTGATAAGAATGTGGTGATTGACAGAGTCGAAAGCCTTGGCCAGGTCAATGAATACGGCTGCACAGTAATGTCTCTTATCAATGGCGGTTATGATATCGTTTAGGACCTTGAGCGTGGCTGAGGTGCACCCATGACCAGCTCTGAAACCAGATTGCATAGCGGAGAATGTACGGTGGGATTCGAAATGGTTGGTGATCTGTTTGTTAACTTGGCTTTCGAAGACCTTAGAAAGGCAGGGTAGGATAGATATAGGTCTGTAGCAGTTTGGGTCTAGAGTGTCTCCCCCCTTTGAAGAGGGGGATGACCGCGGCAGCTTTCCAATCTTTGGGAATCTCAGACGATACGAGAGGTTGAACAGGTTGAACAGGCTGAACAAGCTGCTAACAGGCTGCTAGTTGAACAGGCTGCTAATAGGGGTTGCAACAATTTCAGCAGATCATTTTAGAAAGAGAGGGTCCAGATTGTCTAGCCCGGCTGATTTGTATGGGTCCAGATTTTGCAGCTCTTTCAGAACTTCAGCTGTCTAGATTTGGGTGAAGGAGAAATGGGGAGGCTTGGGCGAGTTGCTGTGGGGGGTGGAGGGCTGTTGATCGGGGTGGGGGTAGCCAGGTGGAAAGCATGGCCAGCCGTAGAAAAATGCTTATTGAAATTCTCAATTATCATGGATTTATCGGTGGTGACAGTGTTTCCTAGCCTCAGTGCAGTGGGCAGCTGGGAGGTCCTCTTATTCTCCATGGACTTTACAGTGTCCCATAACTTTTTTGAGTTTGTGCTACAGGATGCAAATTTCTGCTTGAAAAAGCTAGCCTTAGCTTTCCTAACTGCCTGTGTATATTGGTTCCTACCTTCCCTGAAAAGTTGCATATCACGAGGTATATCCGATGCTAGTGCAGAACGCCACAGGAAGTTTTTTTGTGCTGGTCAAGGGCAGTCAGGTCTGGAGTGAACCAAGGGCTATATCTGTTCCTGGTTCTAAATTTTTAATGGGGCATGCTTATTTAAGATGGTGAGGAAGGCACCTTTAAAGAAAAACCACGCATCCTCTACTGATGGGATGAGATCAATATCTTTCCAGGATACCTGGGCCAGGTCGATTAGAAAGGCCTGCTCATTGAAGTGTTTTAGGGAGCGTTTGACAGTGATGAGGGGTGGTCGAAAACAGCAGAGGTGTATTTGGAGGGCAAGTTGGTTAGGATGGTATCTATGAGGGTGCCCGTGTTTACGGATTTGGGGTTGTACCTGGTGGGTTCATTGATAATTTGTGTGAGATTGAGGGCATCAAGCTTAGATTGTAGAATGGCCGGGGTGTTAAGCATGTCCCAGTTTAGGTCACCTAGCAGCACGAGCTCTGAAGATCAATCAATTCACATATGGTGTCTAGGGCACAGCTGGGGGCAGAGGGTGGTCTATAGCAAGCGGCAACGGTGAGAGACTTGTTTCTGGAGAGGTGGATTTTTAAAAGTAGAAGCTCAAATTGTTTGGGTACAGACCTGGATAGTAAGACAGAACTCTGCAGGCTATCTCTGCAGTAGATTGCAACACCGCCCCCTTTGGCAGTTCTATCTTGTCGGAAAATGTTATAGTTAGGGATGGACATTTCAAGGTTTTTGGTGGTCTTCCTAAACCAGGATTCAGAAATGGCTAGGACATCCTGGTTGGCAGAGTGTGCTAAAGCAGTGAATAAAACAAACTTCGGGAGGAGGCTTCTAATGTTATCATGCACGAAACCAAGGCTTTTACGGTTACAGAAGTCAACAAATGAGAGCACCTGGGGAGTAGGAGTGGAGCTAGGCACTGCAGGGCCTGGATTAACCTCTACATCACCAGAGAAACATGATCAACCATGCCCATGGTCAGAAAGTGCATCCAACAGCATAGGCTACCAAACTTGGGTGATTAAAAAATGACTAAATAGGCTAAGATTAAGAAAACTGTGGAGGGGTAATATATTTATGTGTTATATTTAATACAGGTATTTGAAAGTACTCACTGCCGGCCCGCTCATTGGGCACAGGCAGCCGCCTATGGCGGCATTTTATGAAGAAGAAGAAGAAGTTTTATTTATATAGCGCCTTTCCATAGCTCAAGGTCGCTTTACATTGCACATTACAATACATTCAGAACACACACACATACATCGCAGTCACATAGGATACACATTATGAGCTAAACTGGCCGATACGCACCACCAACAACAACACAAAAAAACACATAATTATGTCCAGAAATAATGACAATTTCTCTCTAACAGTGGCATATGGGCTTTTTAGGTGAGCGCTGATGTCGCCCTGTGATAAGCGGTGACCACTTTGTCAAAGGCAGGGCTGCAAAATATTTTGCTTGTCCATTCCCAGCGCGCCTCTCCAGGGTGCTGTAGGAGAGATGCATCGCTGCGGTGCTCCACCAACGTTCCGTAAAACAAATCTAATCTAAAAATCTAACATAAATCATGTAGCAGATATAGGATATGGTAGAAATAGTATGTGACCTTTTCAGTCACCTACAGGCTGGAGATAAAATGTATGACAATGGAATGAGACACTTTTTTACATCATGCAGGTTTTTCAGATCAAATAGCCTAACCTAAATGTCGCTCAATCAAATAAAAGCGCTGTCATTTTAACATTCAACATATCCTAAAAACAGCACAGGTCAAAGTAAAATGGACAATATGGAATGGACAATCACAAGTGTTGTCCATGAGTTTCACCCCATTGTCATGATCAGTGTGGTTTCATGTTTGTATCAGTAGATTTTTGACAAGCTGATCATAGCGAAAAAGAAAATACTTATGCATTTCCCTCTGTGTAAACACATAGCAAATAGGCTCACTATAACTCATTATAAAGTTCGGTAGCAGATATTCAGAGC
This sequence comes from Brachymystax lenok tsinlingensis, assembly GCA_030435695.1. NCBI lineage: Eukaryota > Metazoa > Chordata > Actinopteri > Salmoniformes > Salmonidae > Brachymystax > Brachymystax lenok. The sequence continues at coordinate 15,560,260 of CM059787.1, forward strand.
CAAATTGATTAGTCACAGGAATCAAGACTAATAAAGCCGATGTAATGGCCTGTTTTACAAACGGTGAGCCTATATCACATGGATGGGCATTCATAAAATTAAATTGCGGGTCGAAATGGTAGGCTACACCCCAGTAAGCACGAGCCGACGTTTTTTGGATTTATTTTTTTGTGTTTTACAAACGGTAGGCTTACCACAGATGGGCATTCATAAAATTCGATTTCAGGCAACACTGTAGGCTACACCTCAGTAAGCACGGCCGGGCTTACATCCACAGACATTGGTTTTTGGTCCGGTCCGGAACAAATCTGAACCAGTCATAGACGTCGATGTTTGGTTCAGATTTTGTGTGGTCCAGATTGGCCTTTATTTCAATGTCCACGGTCATTGATTTTTGGTTCGGTCTAGACCAAATCTGAACCAAACATTGACCAATCATAGAGGTCTATTTTTTTAGATTTTGTCCAGTCTGGACCTGCCTTGATTTGGCCCAAACGTAGATGTCTATAAATTACTTATTTTCAACTTTCATTCAAGGCCCAAAACGAAGCTGATTCCAACATCCGGAAAATACGTATTTTTCAATGTCTGAGAAAGATGCAGTTTCAACGTCCTGGAAAATATGTATTTTAAACAAACAGAAAATATATTTTTTTGCTTAAAGGGACTATTCTAGTTTTCGGGGCAACATTGGTCTGGCAGAACGGTAAGGACCGGCTCTGATAAGTTCTAGAGTGAAAATTGATAGTAAAATATAGTTCCATTCCATTGTTTTTTATATATTTCTGCACAGCGACACCCCTCATTTTCTTTTCCAAAATCAGGTCACTTTACCAAGAGGAGGAACTGGTAAGAAAACTAATTACGATAGTGGTCCTTGCACATTCACTTTACCAAGACTGATCTGGGGAATGGATGAGCAAGTTGTATAGTGTGATCAATAATTCTTTCAATGTGTCTATGTCTCATTAGGTAGAAACACCGCTCCCCAATGTGAGTGAAGTTGGCTTTTTACTGGAGCAGGCTGGAGTGGGACTGGGCAGAGAGGAGATGCTGAGGGTTTTCCTGGCACTCAAGCAGTTGGTAAATTCCCAACCACTTGCACGCTGCCGACTCTGGGGTAAAATCCTGGGCACTGAGGGCAACTATCTTGTTGCTGAGGGTGAGTACAGAGATGGGGAGGAGGAGGAGGAAGGGATTAATGAGGAAACAGCGGAAGACACAGAAAGAGAACCTCGGGATGATGATGAGGAAGCTGAGGTGGTGGAAGTGGTGAGTTACTGAAAAAACCTGTCTGACTGTATGTTGCTTTCATATTACGTTTATTTTTTTATGAAAAATCTATAATTACTTTGCTTTTTAGATTGATACGCTCCCAAGATCTACTTTCAAGCCGCCACCTGTGGTGCCAAAGGAGGACAACCGCACAGGTGTGAACAAATTCACTTACTTTGTGTGCAGAGAGCCTGGCCTTCCCTGGATGAGGCTGCCCACTGTCACTCCTACCCAGATTACAGCTGCGCGCCACATCCGCAAATTCTTCACAGGGAGACTGGATGCCCCCATTGTCAGCTATCCTCCTTTCCCTGGCAATGAGGCCAACTATTTGCGAGCCCAAATTGCTCGCATCTCTGCCGGCACACAAGTCAGTCCCCTCGGGTTCTACCAGTTTGGAGAGGAGGAAGGTGAGGAGGAAGAGGAGGGAGCCCGAGACAGCTTTGAAGAGAATCCTGACTTTGAGGGTATTCCTGTTCCTGAAATGGCAGAATCTCTATCCACCTGGGTGCATCACGTCCAGCACATTCTCCAACAGGTAACTCTGACTCCAAAACATTAATTTTTCTGTGTGATTTTGATCAGCAATTTTCAGGTATACTCCAGACCATTTTTATTTTGCCCTGTAAATTATCATATGGCCTCTCCTAGGGTCGCTGTGTGTGGGTGAACCTGGCTGAGAAGCCTGAGGATGACTTTGAGGAGGAAGCAGATGAAGAGGTGAAGGAGGAGGCTGATGAGCCTGAGCCAGAGGTGGGCCCCCCCCTCCTCACACCACTCTCTGAGGATGCAGGTCAGTCTATTCTAGTCTGTGTTGGCCTACGATAAGGTGAAAATACATTTTCACTCGATTCTGGTAGCATGCTGTCTGTTATAAAACATTTTATGTATTAAACAAATTTTGACTGTTTGCTTGTATGTGCATTTCAGAGATTACCACCACCCCTCCCTGGAGCTCCAAGATGTCCTCCATCCTCATCTCTCAGTTTGCTATTGCAGTGCTACGCTCCAACCTCTGGCCAGGGGCTTATGCTTATGCCAGTGGAAAGTACGTTTGGGTTCTTTATTTTCTGAATGTTATTCAGGGAATGTTTTGTTATATGTTGTTGGAACTGTGGCATAGACAACATCCCTAATCAAATAATTGTTTTTGTTGTTTCCTAATTTAGGAAGTTTGAGAACATATACTTTGGCTGGGGCCTGAAATTTGCAGGGGAAGCCTACACCCCAACTTTTCCAACAATGCCCCAGCAAGAATACACCAGCGGGCCAGAGATCACAGAGGCCCTGGACCCCAGTCTGGAGGAAGAGCAGGCACTGAAAGCAGCCCTGGAGGAGCAGAAGGCTGCCCAAGATGAGACAGAGGGCCTGGGTGGAGATGAAGAGGAGGATGATGATTGAGGAAGACTTTGTAGGAAACAGACACTACATTACAAAATTGACTGTTGACTAAAGCCATCAGTTGTCAAGAAAGCACAAATTAAACAATAGTCTGGAGCAATGTCCCATGCCTCTTTTTTTTTTACTATCACAAAGCTGTTTTTGAAGATGAACTGAGAGAATTGTTTGTGCATTTAATTCACATATTTTTGTTTAATAATCTTTCTTGGACATCAGACCGTAGTCAGATGTGTTGGCTTGGCAGACTTCACTGTTTATTAGTTTCAATATGAAGCAGACAAGGAACTCATTACCTCAATTATTACTCCTGTCAGAATATCAATAAGATATCTCTATAACCATAAATTAGAAAAATACATGTTTTTAATTTTGCATTACAACAAAACATGTAATACAATACAAGTCAGAGGTCAAAAATATAATTCATTTTTGATTAAGCGGTCATCCCAGTGAATTAGGTTAAAATCCATTCTGTAGATCAAATGAGGCAGACAATTATATGGATAATGAACTGTTTTTATTGTTTCACTGCAAAGTTGCACATCCTTCAATCAGTCATCTGTAGCTGTGTAATACAGCGGTTTGAGTAATGCATACTTTAATGTACAACATGTTACCTCTTATTAACCAAGCCAGAAGATAATTGAAAACCAAATGTTTACTCAAGATGGGAAATAAATAAAACATGGGAAAGTGCAAGATTGCAATACACCACCACCTTTAAGTACATGGACAGGTTAATCCATGGAATCATCCTAGTTCTGCCAATAGCACTGAGGTAATCCAGCTTCCTGTGTAGGAATTTAAATAGATCTCCTTTGGAATGACAACATAAAAATAGTGTCTATAGTATAATAATAAAACAAAATTCAACATGTTCACAGTTCAGAAATCAATAAATAATGATTAAAAGGGGAATGGCTGCCAGTAGACCCACTGAAATAATTATACTCTTCAACAGAGTTAAAAAAAATGTGTTCCATCTCTTCCAAAGTCTTAATTCAATATAAAATGCCCAACTAAAACATTTTTGGCTGATGAGACTTTGCTATTGTGTAACACAACCACAGCATAATTGAGCAATGACCAATATATTTAAAAGTAGAAGCCTCAACTTGACTAAAACACTCATTTTTAATTAACTAACCAGTTTAAGACATATACACTGTATGTTCTAGTAGAATATAATGTTGCCTCTAGAAATGTCCCGGTCAGAAATTACCTAAAGCCATTAGCACTTAAGACAGTGGTGTGGAGTTACTATTACAGAAAACAACACAACAGAAATAAACTACAACCAAGTTATTATCCACTTCATTTGGATGGGCTAGCTAGTACAGTAGGCTACACTTTTATCTACCTGGTGCTATTCTACACATGTTTTAGCCAGTAGTTCTTCTTTGGTGTCTGGTCCAGGACCCTTATTGCTTGTCAACACATCACACAGATTGATAAGTGGATAGACAGTTATGAAACACTAAAGGGTTCAATGCCTGGTGATTAAAGGATGATACCACCCAGAGAGAAAAATTGAAGATTGATAAGTTATTCAGGAATGTGATGTGATATATAGTGGTAAAGTTCCAGGAGTAGTGAGGGAAATGATTATGATTAGTTCTGATGGATTAGTAGAGGGGAGGATTAGCGAAGGTCGCTCTCGTCATCCTGTATTTGTTTCTTTATCCTCAGTAACATAGTAGTGTTCCACTGATCCAATCTTGAGATGGAGTCAAAGTCCTTCACCTGTTAAGAGAAGTAGAAATGGTTTAATAGACAAACATTCCAGTCATCATGGAATGGCAAGTATAAGAAAAACCTACCGCATCAGTGAATGCGTCAACATCCTGTTCCTCATATGCATCTAGAAGTTTCTGTTAAAATAAGCATAAGACATCTATTGTATACAATCACAATACAACACTCAGGAAATGACATGTTTTATTTGTGGTTTCTACTACAAATAACCATAAATGTTATATTCAGTATCCACTCAGATAAAAAGCCATTTAAAGTGCTGTTTAACTTTGACACACAATAGACTTACCTTAACCAGTTTGCATTCTCTAGCGTCTGAGAAGGCTGGAAACATATCCTCATATCTCTGTACAGACAGCTGTTGGTAGACAAGAGATATGAACAGAGTCAGAACTAGTACATAGAGGCTGTGTGCTGTAGGTATACAGAAATAAAAGGCTCACCCTTGCATTAAGCATGTCCACACAGAAGTGACAAAGAGCTGCTTTGAAGAAGTGGTCTTTAGCGCCATACTTCAACAGGACGCTGTCCATTGCATACATTCCGATCTAGGAATTACACAAAACAAACTCATAATAAGGTAATTGGGAAAGCCCACTAACGCAGTTAATTGGTGATTTAATCACCATAATACACAGTGCATTCGGAAAGTATTCAGACCCCTTGACTTTTTCCACATTTTGTTACGTTACAGCCTTATTCTAAAATGATTTTTTGTATCTTTAAAAAAAATCTCAATCTATGCACAACACCCCATAATGACGAAGCAAAAACAGGTTTAGATTTATTTGCAAATGTATAAAACAAAAATATCACTTTTACATAAGCATTCAGACCCTTCAATCAGTACTTTGTTGAGGCACCTTTGGCAGCAATTACAGTCTCGAGTCTTCTTGGGTATGACACTACAAGCTTAGAACATCTGTATTTGGAGAGTTTCTCCCATTCTTCTCTGCAGAGCCTCTCAAGCTCTGTCAGGTTGGATGGGGAACATCGCAGGTCTCTCCAGAGATGTTCGCTTGGCTTCAAGTCCGGCCTCTGGCTGGGCCACTCAAGGACATTCAGAGACTTGTCCCGAAGCCACTCCTGTGTTGTCTTGGCTGTGTGCTTAGGGTTGTTGTCCTGTTGGAAGGTGAACCGTCCCCCGCAGTCCCTGCCGCTGAAAAACATCCCCACAGCATGATGCATGCATCGCCGTAGGGGAATGGCTGCAGGTTTCCTCCAGACGTGACGCTTGACATTCAGGCCAGAGAGTTCAATCTTGGTTTCATCAGACAGCTTTGGTAGGCAATATAATGGTGCCGGAGGGGATGGCTGCCGTTTTACGGGCTCCTAACCAAAATGGGCATTTTTTTTTATTTTTGCATTGTTTTTAACTCATTCTGGAGGTGTGTTGGGTCATTGTCCTGTTGAAAAATTAATGATAGTACCAGTAAGCCCAAACCGGATGGCGTGTTGTGATTGTATAATAGAGCTATCTTCTGTTTACCCCCCATACCTTGTCACAACAACTGATTGGCTCAAACACATTAAGGAAAGAAATTCCACAAATTAACTTTTAAAAAGGCACACCTGTTAATTGAAATGCATTCCAGGTGACTAACTATTGAAGCTGGTTGAGAGAAATGCCATGAGTGTGCAAAGCCGTCGTCAAGGCAAAGGGTGGCTATTTGAAGAATCTCAAAACTATTTTGATTTGTTTAACACTTTTTTGGTTACTACATGATTCCATGTGTTATTTCATAGTTTTGATGTCTTCACAATTATTCTACAATGTATAAAATTGTCAAATAAAAAAAATAACTTGAATGAGTAGGTGTTCTAAAACTTTTGACCGGTAGTGTACGCCTGGTAAGACGAGGGGCTGGGGTGTGTGTATTTGTCAACAGTGCGCAATGTCTAACATTAAAGAAGTCTTGAGGTATTGCTTGCCTGAGGTAAAATACCTCATGATAAGCTGTAAGCCCCACCATCTACCAAGAGAGTTTTCATCTGTATTATTCGTAGCCGTCTATTAAACACCACAAACCGAAGCTGGCACTAAGACCGCACTCAACGAGCTGTATAAGGCCATAAGCAAACAAGAAAATGCTCATCCAGAAGCGGCACTCCTAGTGGCCGGGGACTTTAATGCAGGCAAACTTAAATCAGTTTTAACTCATTTCTACCAGCATGTCACATGTGTAGCCAGAGGGTAAAAAAAAATATTAATTAAAACTCTAGACCCCCTTTACTCCACACACATACAAAGCTCTCCCTCGCCTTCCATTTGGCAAATCTGACCATAATTCTATCCTCCTGATTCCTGCTTACAAGCAAAAACTAAAGCAGGAAGTACCAGTGACTCACTCAAAGTGGAAGAGGTCAGATGATGCGGATGCTACGCTACAGGACTGTTTTGCTAGCACAGACTGGAATATGTTCCAGGATTCATCCAATGGCATTGAGGAATATACCACCTCAGTCACCGGCTTCATCAATAAGTGCATCGACGTCGTCCCCACAGTGAACGTACTATGTACATTTCCCAACCAGAAGCAATAGATTACAGGTAACATCCGCACCGAGCTGAAGGCTAGAGCTCCCGCTTTCAAGAGCGGGACACTAATCCGGACGCTTATAAAGAAATCCCGCTATACCCTCAGACTAACCATCAAACAGGCAAAGTGTCAACACAGGACTAAGATTGAGTGCTACTACAACGGTTCTGACGCTCATCGGATGTGGCAGGGCTTGAAAAATATTACGGACTACAAAGGGGAAACCCAGCAGCGAGCTGCCCAGTGATGCGAGCCTACCAGACAAGCCAAATGCCTTTTATACTCGCTTCGAGGCAAGCAACACTGAGGCATGCATGAGAGCACCAGATGTTCCGGAAGACTGTGTGATCACGCTCTCCGTAGCCGATGTGAGCAAGACCTTTAAAAAGGTCAACATTCACAAAGCCGAGGGCCAGATGGATTACCAGGATGTGTACTCAATGCATGCGTGGACCAACTGGCAAGTGTCTTCACTGACATTTTCAACCTCTCCCTGACCGAGTCTGTAATACTTACATGTTTCAAACAGACCACCATAATCCCTGTGCACAAGAAAGCGAAGGTAACCTACCTAAAGGATTACTGCCAGTAGCACTCACGTCGGTAGCAATGAAGTGCTTTGAAAGGCTGGTCATGGCTCACATCAACACCATCATGCCGGAAACACTAGACCCACTCCAACTCGCATACCACTCCAACAGATCACTCTATTGCACTTCACACTGCCCTTTCCCACTTGGACAAAAGGAACACCTATGTGAGAATGCTGTTCATTGACTACAACTCAACACCATAGTGCCCACAAAGATCATCATTAAGCTAAGGACCCTGGGACTAAGCACCTCCCTCTGCAACTGGATCCTGGACATCCTAATGGGCCACCCCCAGGTGGTAAGGGTAGGCAACAACACATCTGCCACACTAATCCTCAACACTGGGGCCCCTCAGGGGTGCGTGCTTAGTCCACTCCGCTACGCCCTGTTCACCCACGACTGCGTGGCCAAGCATAACTCCAACACCATCATTACGTTTGCTGACGACACAACAGTGGTAGGCCTGATCACCGACAATGAGGAGACAGCCTATAGGGAGGAAGTCAGACCTGGCAGTCTGGTGCCAGGACAACAACCTCTCCCTCAATGTGAGCAAGACAAAGGAGCTTAACGTGGAAAATGAGGGCCGAACAAGCCCCCATTAACACCGACGGGGCTTAAGTGGAGTGGGTCGAGAGTTAAGTTCCTTACTGTCCACATCACCAACAAACTATCATGGTCCAAACACACCAAGACAGTTGTGAAGAGGGCACGACAACACCTTTTCCCTCTCAGGAGACTAAAAAGATTTGGCATGGGTCCCCAAATCCTCATAAAGTCAAGAGCATCCTGACCGGTGGTATGACTGCCTCATAGGCGCTACAGAGGGTAGTAGGTACGGCCCAGTACATCACTGGGGCCAAGATTCCTGACATCCAGGACCTATATACTAGGCGGTGTCAGAGGAAGGCCCAAAAAATTGTCAAAGACTCCAGTCACCCGAGTCATAGATTGTTCTCTCTGCTACCGCACGGGAAGCGGTATCGGAGAGCCAAGTCTAGGACCAAAAGGCTACTTTACAGCTTCTACCCCTAAGCCATAAGACTGCTGAACAATTCAATCAAATGGCACCCAGACGATTTACATTGACCCCCCCTTCTTTGTTTTTACACTGCTGCTACTGGCTGTTTATTATCTATGCATAGTCACTTTACAAATTACCTTGACTAACTTGTACCACCGCATATTGACTCGGTACCGGTACCCCCTGTATATAGCCTCAATATTGTTTTGTCATTTTCTTGAGCTACTTTATTTTTTATTTAATTTTTTACTTAAGCTTATTTAGTAAATATTTTCTTAACTATTTCTTGAACTGCATTGTTGGTTAAGGGCTTGTAAGTAAGCATTTCACAGTAAGGTTGTATTCGACGCATATAACAAATACAATTTGATTTGATCTTGTTTCTCATGGTTTGGGAGTCCTTTAGGTGCCTTTTGGCAAACTCTAAGTGGACTGTCATGTGCCTTTTACTGAGGAGTGGCTTCCGTCTGGCCACTACCATAAAGGTGGAGTACAGCAGAGATGGTTGTCCTTCTGGAAGGTTCGCCCATCTACACAGAGGACCTCTGGAGCTCTGTCAGACCAAGACCATTCTCCCACAATTGCTCAGTTTTCCCAGGCGGCCAGCTCTAGGAAGATTCTTGGTGGTTACAAACTTCTTCCATTTGAGAATGATGGAGGCCACTGTGTTCTGTACAGACAATTCATTTGACCTCATGACTTGGTTTTTGCTCTGACATGCACTGTCAACTGTGGGACCTTATATAGACAGGTGTGTGCCTTTCCAAATCATGACCAATCAATTGAATTTACCACAGGTGGACTCCAAGTTGTAGAAACATCTCAAGGATTATCAATGGAAACAGGATACACCTGAGCGCAATGTCAAGTCTCATAGCAAAGGGTCTGAATACTTATGTAAATAAAGTATTTCTAAAAACCTGTTTTCACTTTGTTATTATGTGGTATTGTGTGTAGATTGATGAGGGGGAAACTATTTAATACACTTTAGAATAAGGCTGTAACGTAACAAAATGTGTAAAAAGTCAAGGGGTCTGAATACTTTCTGAATGCAATGTACATGAGTTAATACACACCTGTTCATAAATGTCAATGGCTTTCTGGTACTGTTCCAGTTGGGCAGTGTAGGTGGCAACTTTCAAAAGGCATTTATTTGCAGCACTATACAATTAGATTGGCAAGAAAATAATCAGTTCAAAAGACATTTACACAAGAGAAAAGTATGAAAATTGGGATGGAATACACCAGTAAATCCCATAAGGGATTATGCCAGAACGTTAAAATACCTCTTTGACTCTTCCCCTTTGTAGTAATCTGCTGCTTGTTCATAGTGACAAATGGCCTGTGGATTAAAAAAAATTAAAAAAAAGAAAGAAATTCACATTTAGTTTTCATGGCCTCTCATTGATATCAAAGGCTGAAATATGTGAGAAAGATCTATGAAAAACAGTACATCCAGGCTGTATCACAACCAGCCATGATTGGGAGTCCCATAGGTCGGCGCACAATTGGCCCAGCGTCGTCTGGGTTTGGCCGGTGTAGGCTGTCATTGTAAATAACAATTTGTTCTTAACTGACTTGCCTAGTTAAATAAAGGTTACATAAATAAAAAATATATAAAATACATTACAGGATACCACATTCTCTATAAGGCTCTTATGAGTGACTGGCCTTATCAACGTCTAATAGCTCACTCTCGTAGATCTCAGCAATAGATATGTGGTGTTTGGCTGCGATGGTGAAACGGCCCTGCAGACAAGAAGAGGTGAAATAATAATCAACACACCATACAACTAGTGCTCCTGAACACTAGGCACAAATGTCTATCATTGAGCAGACTTTAGATTTACTTCTTTATTACACTGTGTAGTGAATGAAGAAATACTCCCAGACTCTCACCATGTCTGTGTAAATTTCAATGGCTTGGTTCAGGCAGTTGATGGCTTCTGTGGAGATTAAAAGTATGTTCAATTAGAAACCCAAAGTTACATTATAATAAAGCATATACAGTGGCATACATTTGTCAACCCTTGAGAATATAATAACATGTATGTGTCTGTCCCATAACCCCAATAATGTTGATAATTCAGAGAGTAAAGTAAAATGGGATGTACCCTGTGGGTCTGCTTTTTTGAAAGCATTGCCTGCATCAAGGAAATTGATGGCTCCATCAAGTTTGTTGTCCATCTGCAGATGAAGGTGTGCTGCTTGAGAGAATGCGTTGCCAGCAGCTGGAACAAAATATGAACCAAGATATTATGCTGGTTACACCCCACACAACCCTTGCAGTTCTAAATGTCCACTATTCAATTCTAACCAAATCTTACCACTCCAATTCTTGGCCATTTTGAACATGTTTGCTGCCCTCACATACATGTCACAGGCTTCCTCATACTTGCGGGATGAACCTCTGGAGAAAAAGACATAAAATGTTATTAGAACCTAATACTACATATCACTATCAAAACATGTTGGTCATGACAACGAAGGAACAAGACAAAAAAAAGGTGTTCCGATGTTTTTTCCCCCATCCAATTGGAGACAGATGTTTATGCAAATATTCTATAAAAACAATATGCCCATTGTTCCCATCAAATTGACTTGTTGCATATAAAAGTCTGTGCGTGATGACGTAATGACGTAAAATATATTTCGCTGTTAATTTTTATTCAGTACATGGGAATTTAAGTTAAATGGGTTTCCAAACAATATTGCGATATATAGCGAGTGTGCGAACTCTGGTATTGGCAAGTGGTTCTAACCAACAGCGCTGTTGGCTAGAGTGCACATATAGCCTACATGATGATGATTATTATTGTGGACAAAAGAGCGAGACTATATTTGTTTGTCAAATGGCAGCCAAACATCGATTATAGCGTCACCAGAATAAGACCCTCGATAGTGCTGTGGGCTAGAGCGCACTTGCAAATAACAGACTATATAAAGCAAAAATAAAAGTGTGATATAGCCATCAGTAGAGTTGAAAATGAGATGGAAACCCATTTAGCTTGTATGTTTTATTCGGTACATGGGAATTTAACCGCAAAATGTATTTTTATTTGCACCACGTCATCACGTACAGCCTTTTATCTGCAACAAGTCGAATTTGATGGAAACATCTCTGGTGGGAAAATGCACATATAGTTTAGTTTTTATGCGAATTTTTGAGTAGTATCATGAATATCTGTTGCCAATTGGATGGAAACAACGTTTATGAATAAGAAAGCGGAGGGGGCAAATAATGGGATATTTTAGATATTTTAACTTTCCTTACAATCAACCTCAAATCTTTTGTTAAATATTTAATGTAAATGTAATGTATTGATGCTAATTTCCTCTTTTGAGTCCAAAAACCAAAGAAATATATAGGAAATAAAAAAAAGATATACGTAGACTATTAAGTATGGAATAAAGATCATTCAAAAAGAACATCAAAAAAATTATGCAAAACAACAGTCTAACTCATGAAACAGAAAAGGAACAGAGATATGTTGTTGTTTTCATTATCTTGTTTAAAAACATAATTTGGGGGGGAAGCAAAAAGTAGTTGGCTGAACCACAAAACAGATGGAGCCAGTTAAGTGACATGACAACACTGTCAGTAGACCACAGATGAATAGGGAATCTGAGTAGACTGTGGCTAAACATTTTGTGACATAGCTAGTTAGTTAACGTTATCGTCACTGTACATAACGTTATTATTTTTTGTGGTTTTTATTGTGTTTCGCAGCTTGATACTTTCATGTTAAAATGAATGTATGGGATGCCGGGGATCTGGAACAAGTAGCGAACGTTAGCTAATACAAAACAAACACGCTAACGATATCTACCAAAGGGTCGCTAGGCTAGTTTGCACTTACCCGAATAACGTCCCAAATCCTCGTGAGGATTTCATCTTTTTATCAGCCTCGGACATGAGGGTCAAAGCCTCCTTCTCTTTCCGGGAATTATCCATCTTTTTAAAACAAATTATTATTCGTGATCTCTGAAAATCGTACGTGGTATCTACTGCAGAAAACAGTAAACTCAGTAAAATGTATTTATGTTTACGCGACACGTCACACTGACACCGGAAGTGTAAAATCAGGTGATCGAGTAATAAAAACACGTGGTGGAATGATACTTTTGTGATACATTTGAGTTAAGGTTATCTATATCACTGAACCGTTGCTACTAACAATGGAAGGCTATAAACCACTCAAAGGAAGTTTATATGGAAGTTTTGGCTTTAAATTGGATGCGAAAGGAATCTTAACAGACAAAAGCATAGTTTACTGTTTCCATTGCGAACAGAGCTTTTCCTACCACCGCAGCAAAACAAGCTTGCAATACCATTTGCGAAAGAAACATCCTCTTGTCACTAAAGCTAAACCTAGTGATGGTGTAGAGTCAGACTCGGAAATCACAGGTATTTTTGAATGATCATATGCATTCATTTGGTCAAAATTGTATTTGGTCGTTTTTCTCAGCGCATGCACTTTTGACTATAACCCAAAGCCTTTGATCAGTTCCTGTTTAAAGGTCTCTAGTTTGATTGAGATGGCCTTATTTTGAAACTACGGGCGCCGTAATTTTATGAAGGTATTCAGAAGGTGTTCCGATATAAAATATGTAAGAATCAAATTATTCTGGACTGGAGATAATTAGTAGTTGGATATAGTCATTCACCTCAGATGGAATATATCATTATCAAAGATCAGTGGACCCTAGTCTGAACTGACAGACAGGCCAGGAGCTAAGGGACCTCTAACTCCTTGGTGGAGAAAATATTTATGTCAGGAGAACGTCTTGAGATCCTTATTCATGTTTTGAGATAGAAAAGGAAATCTCAATGCATGCCAAACGTGATGGTGTATCATACAATTAGTGCATGTTTTCTGTGCCCTTTTTAATTAGTTGTTATTGCCAAGATAGTTAAATGGCAAATCTTTTTCTACATCTTAATATTAGGGAGCTATGTAACAAGTCACAGATTGACCTAACATTGAACAAATGTGTATTTATCTTGCATTCCAGTGATCTCTGACAACTCTAACATGGATTTCCGAGGGTACCCCTTGTCTAGCAGTCTGGGACCAAATTTGAGGAGAAGGGGGGATCGGGGAGTAGCAGGACTGGTTCTGGATAGACGCAAGTCTACAGTTTGGAATTACTATATCCAGCTTAATGAGATGTATGTTGAGTGTAATATATGCAAGAGACAGTTGTCTTTTCACAACAGCACTACAACTATGAGGGAGCACCTTGTCCGCAAACATAATATACGCGACAATGGGCCACCTGTACTCCATAACACAGTGGTGGCCTTGGCCCCGATTCCAGCTACATCACTTCAGCCAATGGCCCAGCCCAGATTCCCCTGCAACATCTCCACTACATCTACTACTGCAAACACATGCATGTTCCAGACAGATTTGCACATAGTTGTAAAAGAGGAGCAGCAGGATGCTGCCTTATCTCCTGAACAAGGGACGGCCAAACGTGCACGAATCACATGTGCTCCCCCAAATGTAGGAGGCGGTGCCAATGCAAACCCTGTCTGCAGCCGAGATTTGGAACCGTCAAATACTGGATTACTATACAGTGAGAACAACCACTTTGGTGATCGCAATCGCAGTGGCACTTGTATCAAGGAATCCAATGATAAGCGAACTGGGTTCCTGACTGACCTAATATTAGAAGTGGTGTACAGGGACTTGCAGCCACTGTCTGTGGTGGAGGAGAGGGGATTTCGTCTTCTTTTGAGCTGCTTAGAACCACAGTACCCAGTGCCATCTCCCTCTCAGCTTGGCAGCCTTATTTGGCATCGCTATGATGTTCTTAAACGGCAACTGCAGCAGTGTCTTCAGTCTGGCCTGGCACCACGTGGCATAACACTTTGCACTGAATACTGGCGGTCATTAGCAGGTTGTGAGGTGGGAGCAAGTGGCCGGCTGTTCTTCACTGTAAGTGCACATTTTATTGACAAAGACTGGCGCTTGGCCCGTTGTGTGCTGCAGACCCGTCCCGTGCCTGATATCAGAGAGAGGGCTTGTGGAAGTGGGTTCACTCAATTTGGTGACACCCTAAAGGCAGTTCTCTCTGACTTCCATCTCCCCCAGAGCTCTGTTTTCGGTGTTGTGCACGATATTCCCAGGACCTCAGAGTCCAGGGGGACTGCGAATTTGGGACTTCAGAAAGAAAATCGAATTGCCGGACCAGGCCAATCGCCTCCGGATCTCCCAGAGAGCTGGGTAGCATTACACTGTGCAGGGGAAGCCCTCAAACTCTGCATCCAGGAAGGACTATGGATGGAACCTGTCAGACAGGCTCTTTCTGAGGCCCGCAGGATTATTTCACATTTCCAGCATGACACACTTGCTGCTGCCGCTCTGATCCACAAAGCAGAAGCTGCTAATAAAGCCGGTGCTTGTCTGGTGCTGGATGACCCAGGACGATGGGCAACTACTATCAACATGTGTGAGAGTCTGCTAGGGCTGAAATGGGTGGTGAGCTCAGTTCTAGAGGAGCAGAAAGCTGCTCCAAATTTAGTGGACCACCAGTGGCGCCTCCTCCAGGAGCTGGTGTCAGTACTTAAGACCATGCGCATCGCTGCCTCCTTTTTGAATGAGGACATAAATGTGTCTATCTCCGCCCTTATGCCGTGCCTGCATGGCGTATTCCGTGTCCTAAGGCAACACATAGCAGAGAGCAGCTGCCCTGTGGCTCGAGGAGTCATGGAGACCGTGCAGTCAGGAATGGAGCGGCAGTGGAGACTGGGTGAAGAGGAGGCCTCACTGGACAGCCCTGCCGTCCTCTCCTCATTCCTGGACCCGAGGTTTAAGGAGCTGCGCTTCCTCAGCCCACATGCACGTAGTAAGCTGCACGACAAGGTTAAAGAACTATTATCTGCTCAAGCGCAAATAGAGACAGAGGAAATAAGCAGCGAGCATGATAAAGGAGGTGATGATGAGAAGGGAGAAGAGGGAAGGGAAAGGGGAGTGACTAATATGAGATTGATTAACTCTCAGTCAACAATCGTTCATCTGCAGCCCCCTTCCCATAATCATGTGAGCCCAGTGGCCAAAACCATGTACGACATACTGCTAGGAGAGGATCCCACTGAGCGAATGCCTGAGATCCACCAACAGCTGGAGAACTACATTGCAGAGCCGTTGTGCAAACGTAGCCTGTCACCTCTCCACTGGTGGCGCTCTAAGGAGCATCGCTTCCCTGCCGTGGCCAGACTTGCCCGTATATTTCTGGCTATTCCTACTACGGCTGTGGCTGCAGACAGAGCTTTTGCTCCTAGAGAGACTACTGTTGCTCAACGCAGGGCCATTCTGGGGCCCCAGCATTTGGATCATATTCTATTCCTTCACCAGAACAATGACTATGTGGAGAAACTGATGGGAGGCTCTACGGGGCATGGAGAGAGGGACAGTGACAGGAATGGAGCCAAGAAGACAAGAGAGACTCTGTATCAGTCTTTAGTGTCCTATGAGAGCAAGACTTGGGTGGGAGGGGAGGAGTTGTGAGCTTGTAGTCAGTCTATATACCTTCCTTTATCATAGTAAGAACAGAGTTGTGCACACTCAACATAGGCCTGTGAGAAAATATCCATCCATTCATGCCTAAGATTTAGCTGATTTCAACTAATCTAGGTAAAGAGTTGAAAAATCAACGGCAAGGCAAACAAATAATGCAGGCATTGGGCTCAAAGCCAACTTGTGTGCCGTCTGTTTTTACATGTAAAAAAGTGTTGGCCTACTAGCGTATGACCTACATATCTACACGTGAGCTGTGAATTCTCATCATAAGTCGTTGTAAAGTGCTTTCAATGTGTCCTTTACCAAATAATATGTATCCTATATGTAAAGTTGTGAGGAGTTGTTGCACTTTGTCCTTAAGGTACAGATGCATATCTGCATTCCCAGTCATGTGAAATCCATAGAATAGGGCCTCATTTTATTTATTTCAATAGACTGATTTCCTTAAATGAACTGTAACTCAGTACATTTTTGAAATTGTTGCATGTTGCGTTTTATATTGTTCAGTGTAATTTGAGAGTCCCGGATTTATATTTGCTATGTTACGCATAGTCTATGAGACCAGTCTGCCAAACTAACTGGCCTGACTGGCTGGTGAATTGCATAGGCATACTTGCTTTCCTATTAATCTTCTGGTTTGGCACAAGGGCTGCCAATTTTATTTAATGATTATTATTATTCAATTTTTCTACCCTTTTTTTTTCTTCCAATTTTGTGATTACGATCTTGTCTCATCGCTGCAACTCTCCAACTTGCTCAGGAGAGGGGAAGGTCGAGTCATTCGTCCCTCGAAACATGACCCGCCAAACCGCTCCTCTTTACACCCGCTCGCTTAACCCGGAAGCCAGTCACACCAATGTGTCGGAGGAAACACCATTCAACTGATAACCGGTGTCAGCTTGCAGGCTCCCAGCCCACCATAAGGAGTCGCTAGAGCGCGATGAGCCAAGTAAAGCCCCACGCGGCCAAACCTTCCCCTAACCCGGACGATGCTGGGCCAATAACGCCGCCCTATGGGACTCCCGGTCACGGCCGGTAATGACACAGCCTGGGATCGAACCCCAGGCTGTAGTGACGCCGCAACACTGCGATGCAGTGCCTTAGACCACTGCGCCATTCGGGAGGCCAGGGCTGCCAATTTTTATCGGTACCATGTATGTCCCACATTCTTATGTCCGACTTTTCTTATTCGCCTTCTCAGTAAAAAATTGCATTGTTTCACTCCTCCACCCAATCCCAATTGACATGTCTGTGTTAGGTGCACTTGAACAGCTGTGGTCAACACCCATCTCCACCCTCTGAGCATGTCCCCGAGGCAGCAAAAGCTCAGGCAGCTCAGACCACTGTGTTCTCTTCACAATTTCCAGCACATTCTTTGCAATCACTACTTTTCACATTCTTCTACAGCAGAATAAGAGACTCACCAACACTTCAAGGACCTTTATTTGTTCTATATTACTCCACCATCATGTCTAGTGGGGGGCTGAAGGACGGAAATGCTGAAACGCTGGAAGATGTCAACAAAGTCACAAAAGAGCTCAAGTATCTTTACTATAAGAGGCTGCTTCCCATAGAGAAGCAAATTGGCTTCCAGCACTTTCACTCTCCCAGCTTTGAGGATGCCGATTTTGACAACAAACCGATGGTGCTGGTGATGGGTCAATACTCGACAGGGAAGACTACTTTTATCAGGTGACTATAAGTTATTTAATCTATTGTAAAGGTCATGGGCCTATGACACAGAAACAGTATTTGCCATACAAATGTCTTTCTTTATATGGTGTATGTATGTATATTGCTTATCTCTTTGTGTGTGTGTGGGTGATAAAGATATCTCCTTGAGCAAGACTTTCCAGGTAGCCGTGTTGGTCCAGAGCCTACCACAGACAGCTTCACTGCCATCATGCATGGTAAAGTAGAAGAACTGATCCCAGGCAATGCTCTGTCAGTAGACCCCAAAAAGCCCTTTCGCCACCTCAACTCTTTTGGAAATACCTTCCTGAACAGGTAAGAGGACATCAGGGCAAAGTTAGTGGCTGTTGGCAAAATAAATGTTTCAATTGAGGTGCAGGGACAGGAAATAAAACCACGCCAACAAAGCAAATCAAGGAGTGGGTGGAAAACAGAATAAGGAAAGGGGGGACATGAGAAATGAAAAGGTGAGCTGCATTAACTTTAGTTTTGGAAAGCTACTAAAGAGGACAAGCTTGGAAATGTTATTTAGAATTTCAATTTCAACACGTACTGTATCTTCAGTGATAGTTGAAAAACATGCAAAGTTTGATGCAGACAGTCAAATTCTTGTTTTCTCTTTCCCCTAGGTTCCAGTGTGCCCTGCTGCCAAATCAGGTCCTGGAGAGTATCAGCATTATTGACACACCAGGCATCTTATCTTCGGCTAAGAGGAGAATGAGTCGAGGTCAGATGCAAGAAAGCTAAATTGAATGGGGGATGGAGAAGTCCTACTGTCCTAAAATATTATCTCAAATCAATTATTTGAATTGAAAATCTTTTCAGTAGTCCATGTATTCTGCATATACCTTATCCTGCTGGAATTTTGACTTGTAAGATGGGTGTTGATTAAAAAACAATAATAATAATTTGGAGGGTGCTTATATTTGTACAAGTGTGTTTAATACACTTGTGAATTGGAAATGTTTTGGGGGGATATCCCAACTCTCCCTGAGACACCGTCGGTCCTCAGAGAGAGGGTGGGTCTTGATTTGTAGCAGAATGTATGATGTCAATAAATTATTGTATGGGATGGGAGGACTGTGCAGATTATTTTTACTCTATTTTTATTAATCCAAGGGTGGAGCTGCTAACAGCCACTCAATCAAATGAAATATTTTAGGTCCACGGGATTATGCATGTTGACCTAATTCATAGAGTTATTAAATTTCAGTGTTCCACTTATTTTAACGGATTCATACAACTTCTGTGCTGTTCTTTCTTAATTTAGGATATGATTTCCCAGCAGTGCTGCGCTGGTTTGCAGAACGTGTGGACCACATCATCCTTCTGTTTGATGCACATAAACTGGAATTCTCTGATGAGCTCACGCGTGCCTTTGGGGCTCTGTGTGGCTATGAAGACAAGCTGCGTGTGGTACTGAATAAAGCAGACAGGGTCGACTCTCAACAGTTGATGCGAGTGTATGGTGCTCTCATGTGGTCACTGGGGAAGGTGTTTAGAACCCCTGAAATACTCCGGGTTTACATCGTCTCCCTCTGGTCACAGCCACGTCTGTTGTCTGACCACTGTCAACTGCTGGAGCTTGAGGAACTGGATCTTTTGGCAGACATCCGGACCCTGCCTGGAAATGCTGCCGTACGGAAACTTAATGACCTAGTTAAGAGGGCACGCCTAGTTAGGGTGAGGCACATTTATTATCTCTATTCATTTGATAAAATTGTTTATAAATAAACATAAGTGTATACTTGGAGAGCATTTGCACAGGCATGAATCTATAAAAATGGACTCTTTTGAAACCAAGGTTCAGTGCTTCCCATCTTTGTCCTCCTCACTCTAGGCCCATGCACATATCATTAGCCATCTCAAGCAGGAGATGCCCACAGTTTTCTGCAAGGAGAGCAAGAAGCGGAACCTGATCTATGAGCTTCCTCTCATCTTCTCCAAGATTCAACAGCAACAGCGAGTGCCAGCTGGTGACTTCCCTGACTGTGCCAAGATGCAGGTCTGCTACCCTCCCAATTTTGTTGCATGCATATTTGGTTGGATTACCTATCCGTTTACCAAGAACTCATAATTACGGTCCTATGTTTTGTGCATTCATAATGTGACATAGTAAGATTTTATCCTGTATTTTAAGCCATTCAGAAATGAGAATTACACAAAAAATGTAAGCAATTGTCTGACGATGGCGCTGTACCAAAAGGGAACAATTTAATGAAAAAGCTTATAATAAAGGTTAAAATCCAGTCATGTCACATGATTGCACAAAACACAGGGCCCTACTCATAATGGTTATTGCTGATGTGTTTATTACAGGGAACAGAAAGCTCTCAGGATAAGTACAACTTCTAGAAAATCAGACCAGTTGATTATCACTTACTCAAAATAATGCTGGTATGACTTTCCTGCTTTTTTCTTTTCTCAGGAACGGCTAATGGGTCAAGATTTCACAAAGTTCAAGACACTCAAGCCTAGCCTAATGGCTTCCTTGGACAAGTTACTGTCCAATGACATTGCAAAGCTGATGCCTTTACTACATCAACAGGATCTGAAGAAGGCTTCCCTGCCAGGGATTCCAGATGGAACCTTCTTGGAAACTGGCAGGTCTCTCTTTGAGGAAGTTACAAAGAGTGGAGAAAGCAGGGAAATACAGAATGATGAGTGGGTGGTGACAAAAGATAAACAAAAATATGATGAGATATTCTACAATCTCTGTCCAAATGAGGGCAAACTGAGCGGTACTAAGGCCAAGGAGTGGATGGTCAGCACCCACCTGCCAAACTCGGTACTTGGCCATATCTGGAGGCTGTCTGATGTGGACTGTGATGGCATGCTGGATGATGAGGAGTTTGCCCTAGCCATCCACCTCATTGAGGCCAAGCTGGAGGGCCATGGGCTCCCAGGAGAACTGCCTGCCCACCTGGTGCCACCTTCGAAACGTTTGCATAAAGGATTAGATGTTTAGCTTAGTCTGGCAGGTTGGACAGGAGCCTATGATGGGCTGGGCAAAGCAAACTAGAGAACGTCTAATAATGCAGTCAAAAACAACAACCCTTTTGAATGAAGAGAAATAATTAAACAAAACATTTGTTCCTAGAAAAGATGATTAGAAAGGATAGGTTTCCAACAACTTGGTCATGTCAGGCAACCCACTGATTTTCCCTGGGAAACCACAATCCTGGCGGGATTTTCCTTCCAAGTTATGTACTGTCTACAAACACTACGCATTTATATTGTGGATCCTGACACTGGTTCACTCCAATAGATCGCTGGATTGTGAATTGGACTCGTTCTGTAATTTCTTGATTTCTTGTTTTGATTATATGTATATTTGTATTGTATTTTAAGAAATACAAATCACTACACGTGAATTGCCAGTGACAACAGTTTCACAGAAATGTAAGTATCTCAAAAAAAAGAATCAGAAAAAGGTCAGGGGTTACAATTGTATAAAACTATGGAAGAGTTGTAAGAATACATTGTTTTGTCATTGACTAATTCTAGAGATTTTATTAAATTTGGGGGCAGATTTCAAATATTTGTTTTTGTGTATGTAAAATTGACGAGAGAGAATTAAGAAATGAACAACTAATTCAGTAGCTTGTTTTCATTTGAATAATATATTACATCTTTCATTGTAAATACATGGGTCTTATTAATGAGATAAAACATGTAATTACTTAACTCGCTCCGAAATAACTTCACAGTCACACTCATAAAACTTGTATAGTAGTTTCCCCATTTTTTGTAAATCACAAAACATGTTATTAAAATTAAAATATTTTAAAGGGAATTTGTTTTACTTCATTTGATATACAACATTTGTGAGGGAGAAACCAAGCTTTCTTCCATTACATTTCAGTAATATGTCTACATTCCAGAAGAATTTCCTCCTGGGAGAGATCTTGTTCTTGGAATGTAAAAGTTCCCTTAATACATTTCTTATCCAGCTGGGGGCAACCATATAACATAAATTGTGCCTCTATCTTGACATGTTCTACAAAACACAAATTAGATTTCATTAATTGAGTAAATGCTGAAGGTATTGCTTTGTATGTAGAATTAAATTATTTAATGCATTGAGAAGTTATACGTTTCTAAGAACATTCTATAAGAGAGTATATTCACTTTATCAAATAAATCAAGCAAAAATATAATAGTTATTTCAAATCACTTAGGGAGGAATAAAGACTTGCTTTTAACAATATCTTTGTTGAATAAGTGTTTTGTGGGGGGAGAAGTTGTGGACATAACGCAGTTTCCAGGCTAAAAGTGATTCGTTCTCTGGTTCTCTAGAGTCCAGTGGTCACGTGAATGCAACGATGACGTAGTTGGGAGGTTGAATTTCCCAACCAAACCATTTGATGCAAGCTTTTAGGGGTAGACAAAATGTACTGTTTTATATATTTACTTATGTGAATAAATCTATGTATGAAAACGTTATGTATATGCATAAAAATAATCAAGACTAGAACATGCACTTATTCTTGCCATACTTGTTTTCATGGGAAGTATTTTGGTAAAGCATAAAACACATATCTCCTCCTTGAAAAGATGTGTTCTCTCCTGTATGAATGGGGACCTCATGAAGATGCTTCGTGGGTCGCTCCGCCTTATTTATTTCATAACAACGTCACATTTGAAGGAAATAGCCTTACACCGACAACCCTTTATCAACCACTACCTCTCTCAGAGAAGGGCTGCTGCGACTTGCGATATGGGAGTCAAAGTTCATATCACCTACTGGTAGGGTGCTATTTTTACTACTGCTGACGGTATAGTTTATCCTCCAGGCAATGGTTTATTTAGGTAACATTACCGCTTGGTTGTTATTGCAAATTGCTAGATTGATTGTTAGGTAGGAGCAACCGTAGGCCCTCACCCCAAATGATTGATTCTCTGAAAACGAGTTGCTGTAGCTATTTGCTTATAAGGTTGCATAGAGATGGCATAGTGAAGTAAAGCATGTTGTTTGACAGTGTTGCTAACCCCCTCTCTGTTTCTCATGCCTAGCGGTGGATGAGGGTACAGGCCCAAGGTACGTGTCCATTAAATGTGTAAATAAAACGTGATACAATTTTATTAAATAGACTATCTTTTGATTTAATCATCTGAGTGATATTTATGCCATAATATTTAGTTCACCAGACTCAAGACACAGCTTGAGGATGAATTCCCAGGTGATCTTGAGATTGTGAGTCATTTTAAGCAGCCTAAAGAGTAGAACATTGCAGATGGATGTTACCAGATGTTTGTTTCAAGTTACTATACTGACACCCCTCTTCTCTCTTTCTCTCTCTATCACTCACTCACCAGACTGGTGAAAGCACACCTTCAACCTCTGGGTGGTTTGAGGTGGAGGTGAATGGCAAGTTGGTCCACTCAAAGAAGGTACGGTATCAAACAGTGGAACTTGTTTCTTCACCCAACAAAAAAATGTGTGCACAGTATGATTTAATACAATATTTTTTAAATGCAAACATTTGCTTTCTGCAGGAGGGGTCAGGCTTTGTGGACAACGAGCAGAAAATGGCAACATTGGTTGATGCCATTGATAAGGTGTTGGGGAAGTAAGATAGTGCTAATTATGGAGGTATGAACCACAGGAGGTTGGTGGCACCTTAATTGGGGAGGACGGGCTCATGGTAGTGGCTGGAGCGGAATAGGTGGAATGTTCCAAAATAAGTACATCTAACACATGGGTTCTACGATTGTAAAAAATTTTTTTTTATATCACTTTGGCTTCTTTCTTGTACACTGTTACTGGTAGCAGCATACATCCATTTCAGTGTACATTTTCTGAATTTAATCACATTCTCTTTCCACAGTCTGATCTCTGTTTGTCATCTCCTTGACATTGCATAATGATGGTGGTGCTCCAATTGTCAAAGACATGGGTGCTGCTTGATGAAACCTGCTCTGCCAGGGAGGTGCCCTACAGATTTCTTCAACTCCTACAGTGGCACTGCTTTTGTAAGATGGTGGGTGACACAAAGGGAGAATATACTGTTTATTTGTAATTGAAACATAACATCTCAATTGAGCTTCTTACATTTTTCCATTATTTTTACTTTTTAGGCATGGCCAAGCTTTAAAAAATGTACATTGTATGTATCTTCCCAAATGTTGATGTGACTATGAAATGCAAGTTTTTAACTTATCTTTTGTTTATATGTCCACTTTCTTCTCTTAGTTTGTCTGTATTTTAAAAAGGCCTGATGATTTGATTAAACAAGGAAAGGAAGACGCAACACCTTGACAGAATATAAATGCGTATTGCAATGTCCAGTAGACTAGTGAGTGACAGTAACGCCCTTGGTAGACATGCCTATAGAGTTGGACTGTCTGGTTCTTGAGTGTCTTTTCCATGACAGATAAATAGGATACATTTTCATCTTAAACAGCATCTATTTAGTGTAAAAACAAGACTGTTAACCATTTAGTGTTACACATTCAATTGGGGTTTTTATACACATTGCTATAAACATTACAGTAGTTTTAATCTACATGCAAGATTGGTGTTACGTGTATCTTCTCTTAAACTAGATCATGTTTAATGCATAATGAAAGTTGAAACTGAAATACTTTTCAGATGGGATATCCGATACAGTCAGCCTGTAGGAATGTGAAACATTATCCCTTTATTTTATTTATTTTTATTTCACCTTTATTTAATCAGGTAGGCAAGTTGAGAACAAGTTCTCATTTACAACTGCGACCTGGCCAAGATAAAGCAAAGCAGTTCGACACACAACAACACAGAGTTACACATGGAGTAAAACAAACATACAGTCAATAATACAGTAGAAAAAAAAGAGTGCAAATGAGGTAAGATAAGGAAATAAATAGGCCATGGTGGCAAAGTAATTACAATATAGCATTTAAACACTGGAATGGTAGATGTGCAGTAGATGAATGTGCAATGTAGAAAAACTGGGGTGCAAAGGAACAAGATAAATAAATCAATACGGTAGGGGATGAGGTAGTTGGTTGGGCTGTTTACAGATGGGCTATATACAGGTGCAGGGGTCTGTGAACTGCTCTGACAGCTGGTGAGGGAGATAAGTGTCTCCAGTTTCAGAGATTTTTGTAGTTTGTTCCAGTCATTGGCAGCAGAGAACTGGAAGGAAAGTCGGCCAAAGGAGGAATTGGCTTTGGGGGTGACCAGTGAGATATACCTGCTGGAGCGCGTGCTATGGGTTGGTGCTGCTATGGTGACCAGCGAGCTGAGATAAGGCGGGGCTTTACCTAGCAGGGACTTGTAGATGACCTGGAGCCAGTGGGTATGTCGATGAACGTAAAGCGAGGGCCAGCCGACTAAAGCATACAGGTCGCAGTGGTGGGTGGTATAAGGGGCTTTGGTGACAAAACGGATGGCACTGTGATAGACTGCATCCAATTTGTTGAGTAGAGTGTTGGAGGCTATTTTGTAAATTACATCACCGAAGTCGAGGATCGGTAGGATGGTCAGTTTTACGAGGGTATGTTTGGCAGCATGAGTGAAGGATGCTTTGTTGCGAAATAGGAAGCCAATTCTAGATTTCATTTTGGATTGGAGATGTTTGATGTGAGTCTGGAAGGAGAGTTTACAGTCTAACCAGACAACTAGATATTTGTAGTTGTCCACAATCTAAGACAAAACCGTCCAGAGTAGTGATTCTGGACTGGCGGACAGGTGCGGGCAGCGATCGGTTGAAGAGCATGCATTGGTGGATGCTTTGCCTGGGTATGTTAGATACCAGTAGGTTGCGCACTTGTTAGAGGAAGAGTATACTGAGTGTACAAAACATTAAGGACACCTTCCTAATATCAACTCCAATGCTTCCTGCAGTTGTGGTTTGTTTGCTGAGTGTCTTTTGGGTGTTGGACCATTCTTGATACACACGGGAAGCTGTTGAGCGTGAAAAATCGAGCGGTGCACCTACTACCATACCCCTTTCAAAGGCACTTCAATCTTTTGTCTTCCCCATTCACCCTCTGAATGGCACACACAATCCAAGTCTCATGTCTTAAAAATATTTTTTTTTACCTGTCTCCTCCCCTTCATCTACACTGATTTGAAATGGATTTAACATGTGACATCAATAAGGGATCATAGCTTTCACCTGGATTCACCTGGTTAGTCTTTGTCCTGGAAAGAGCAGGTGTCCTTAATGTTTTGTACACTCAGTGTATAATTGTCCCTACCAAGATGGCACATGTCCAGACACATTCTCATTTTGACAGTTCTTTCCATCAACAGAAACTTATGTGATCTTTTATTACAAATGTGATTCTTCAAGGTCCTATGATGTAATCTTATAGATCCAACCCCTCAATAAAAGTTCTGAATCTTAGATCAGGATACCAAAATCAGTTAACATCTGTTTTCAAAATGGTATATCACTACACCTTCAGAGTGAAGCTGGTAAAAAGGCATAAATTAGCATTTTGCAGATAGAGGCAGATGTAAGTGTCCCTCTGTGAAGGATTGCCATCTGGTTCATTCTCAACAGTAACAGCAGAGATACTGTATATAATGATGAGATGGTCTTGTCTCCGCCCTAACAATGGGAGTCGTCGCGCAGGAAGGCAGTCGCTCTGCTTGACCGATAAGCATAATCACTGTATTCCCATGTGTACAGATTTTGACGGGAGTGTACCCTCTCGCTTCGCCTCTTCCTCCCTGGTAACCGCATCCAATTGTGGTAGAACAACCTATGCATTTGATGTATTAAAGTAGTGGTTCCCAACCAGGGATACTAGGACTTGAGAAGACTCATGAGACCATAGGCTTACTGGTAAAATGCACATGAGGGGGTACTTCAGGGGGTACTCCGGGCAGACCAAAATTCTATTGGTGGTACAGTATCCAAAAACGTTTGGGAACCACTTAATTAAAGTGGCAATATGTGAATGCTACATCCATTCTCTGACTTTTAAATGAATTCTATATATTGATTCTTGAAAAATAAAACTAAGCCTCATGAGCTTATAGTTCAACTGTCCGTCACACTCCATCAGAACCCAAAACATAAGCTTGTTTTTCTCCACTGTAAACAATGTCATTCTAAAAAACACTGTATAGCTTCAAAACATTGTTAAAACTATCATTTTGATTTCATGGATGGTCAGTCCTTCATCTATAGCCCTGTCTATGAATTTGATTAGCCGTTTAGCCAAAAAGGTGGCGGGGAACCCATTTGTTTGAACTCCAGATTCCCACTTTAACATACATTGAAAATAAATTTAACAGCAATAGTCAAGAAGAACATAAGCAATTGTATTTGTATTTATTTAACCTTTATTTAACTAGGAAAGTCAGTTAAGAACAAATTCTTATTTACAATGACGGCCTACCCTGGAAGACGCTGGCCCAATTGTGCACCGCCTTATGTGACTCCATAGGGCACCTCTTGCACTGAGATGAGGGTGCCTTAGACCGCTGCGCCACTCGTGAGCCCTCTGGGCCACCATAACCACAACTTTCTTCAACTGGTCGTTCAGTACAGTACCAACTCCATTGAATTAAACGTTGCACACCATTCTGTGCACTGAACATACCCCAAGTGAGCTCTGGGAAAGTAAGCGCATGTTCTGCGTGACTGCCATCTGGGTTACTCTCAAATACAACACTCCTTTAAAGACAAAAGGTCAGATGCACTTATGTTACTGTTGAGAATAACCCAGATGGCAGTCATTCCCATTACTTTTTCTTGAACATTAGCAGTCAGTGACTCACCTGGGGTATGTATAGTACCACAGAACGGTGTGCAACGTTTAATTCAATGGAGTTGGTACTGTACTGAATGACCAGTTGAAGAACATTGTGGTTATGGTGGCCCAGAGGGCGATTGTGTACGGTGTGCTACAGGAGTTTAGAGATTTAAAAAATGGTCACACCCATGTTGATCAGGCCACACCATAGAAAAGGAGCAAACATACCTAAAAGGAATCGAACTGAAGTCACCCCTGGGAAAGTACATGTGTCTTATCGTGTGCAAACAGTTGGACACTTTCTTGTATCTGGGGCACTATATCTCCCTTGTCCAGCGAGGTGACATGTGCTCAGTATAAAAATATCACAGAACTGCAAATGTCACATTGTCAGTGCACCCACAGATCTACCTGTTCTGAAGCCAGAAGGAGGCTAGTATCAGCTACATTTATGCCTATACTAGACTCTGGGGATATTTTATATATGAATGCTTCCACTCAGTGTTTGAGATCAATTGACACCCTTTACCATGGAGCATTGAGATTTATTTTAAACTGCAAAACCCTTATGCACCACTGCACTTTATACACCAGGGTTGGCCTTCTCAGGTCAATCGTAGGCTCAGTCACTGGTATACTTTTATTTACAAAGCCATTTTGGGTTTACTACCATTTTATTTGGGCATTTTTATTGTTCAGAAATGTGGCGGGTACTCTCTCGTTCACATGACTTTATCCTGCTAACTGTTCCAAATGTCCGAGCTGAATTTGGTAAAAGGGCTTTTATGTACTCTGCGCCATCGGCTTGGAACGCCTTACAAAATACTTTTAAACTGGAATAACTTGTTCCGATTGGTATTTTTAAATCATTGAAGGATTTTGAAGCTGTTTTATGATTTTGTAATACTCTTGTGAATTCTATGGTTTTACTAGATTACCTGTAGTTTTTCATGTCTGTCTGTAATTGTGTAATGACTTGGTGCTGCCTATCTGAATCTTAATGAGCCCTTCCTGGTTAAATAAAGGTTAAATAAAAAAATCAATACATTTAAAATACATTGAGGCCAATAACATATGGAGCAGGTAGATCTGATTTTGTGTCCCCCTAAGGATCGAGTCAATGGCAATTTGATATTGGCAGTGGTGGAAATAAGGGGGATTCAGGGACGTAATTATTTCAGCATTCAGTTCGAACCCAGATTACCCTTTGCTGGGTTTTCTCAGTGAATCCAGTCAATTTCCACAATTGGACAGGCCTATAAGTTACACTGAATAAGAACATTTTATATTTTCATTATTGTAGTGTACAAATAATGTTTTTGTAGCTTTTGTGATTTCACTGGGCCTTTATGTGTATTTAAAAAAAAGAATTGCCCACCGCCACCCTCCATAATGGGAGGAAAACTTTTCTCTGAAATCTACACACAATACCCCATATTGACAAAGGGAAACGTTTTTTGACATTTCTGCACATTTATTATATATAAAAAAAAAAAGATTCCTTATTTACATAAGTATTTAGACCCTTTGCTCTGAGACTCGAAATTCTGCAGCATTGAAGGTCCCCAAGAATACAGTCGCCTCCATCATTCTTAAATGGGAGAAGTTTGGAACCACCTAGACTCTTACTAGAGCTGGCCGCCCGGCCAAACAGCAATCAGGGGAGAAGGGACTTGGTCAGGGAGGTGACCAAGAACCCAACGGTAACTCTGACATAGTTCTAGAGTTCCTCTGTAGAGATGGGAGAACCTTCCAGAAGGACAACCATCTCTGCAGCACTCCACCAATCAGGCCTTTATGTTAGTGTGGCCAGACGGAAGCAACTCCTCAGTAAAAGGCACATGACAGCCCGCTTGGAGTTTGCCAAAAGGAACTTAAAGGACTCTCAGACCATGAGAAACAAGATTTTCTGGTCTGATGAAACCAAGATTGAACTCTTTGGCCTGAATGCCAAGCGTCATGTCTGGAGGAAGCCTGGCTGCATCCCTACGTTGAAGCAGGATGGTAGCAACATGCTGTTAGGATGTTTTTCAACGGCAGGGACTTGGAGACTAGTCAGGATTGAGGCAAAGATGAACAGAGCAAAGTACAGAGAGATCCTTGATGAAAACCTGCTCCAGAGCACTCAGGACCTCAGGCTGGGGTGAAGGTTCACCTTCCAACAGGACAACGACCCTAAGCACACAGCCAAGACAACGCAGGAGTGGCTACAGGACAAGTCTCTGAATGTCCTTGAGTGGCCCAGCCAGAGCCCGGACTTGAACCTAATTGAACATCTCTGGGGAGACCTGAAAATAGCTGTGCAGCAACGCTCCCCATCCAATCTGACAGAGCTTGAGAGGATCTGCAGAGAAGAATGGGAGAAACTCCCCAAATACAGGTGTGCCATGCTTGTAGTGTCATACCCATGAAGACTCGATGCTGTAATCGCTGCTAAAGGTGCTTCAACAAAATACTGAGTAAAGAGTCTGAATAGTTATGTAAATGTGATATTTCCGTTTTTAATTGAATAAAGTAGCAAAATTGTCTAAAAGCCTGTTTTTGCTTTGCCATTATAGGTTATTGTGTGTAGATTGAGATAAAAACAACAACAATGTAATCAATTTTAGAAGAAGGCTGTAACGTAACAAAATGTGGAAAAAGTCAAGGGGTCTGAATACTTTCTGAAGGCACTGTATAAAAAAGCAAGTACACCAGGCACCAAATATTAGCTAGTATCTTCTTGATACCCACTCCCGTCACATAGCTCTACCACCTCTTTACCCTCCCCATCCCACCATCCAACAGTACATACAACTGTTTATTATAGTGAAGAAGGTCAACTACAACTAAAAAGTAAGAAAGAGCAGAAAGGTTGGGTTAGAATAAAAAAAGAGGAGAAAACAAAAAATATGAATAAAATAGTGAGAAGTCAAAACAGGACAAAACAAGAGATGACCAGAATGGAGAAGACAGAACAGAACAGAATGAAACGGAATGGGACAGGACAGGACAGTTAGCAGAGAGCTAATCATTAGGAAGGAGGTGCCATATTTGATCTTGTCTGGGGTTGCCTGTGGGCAATGTAGGATAGGAATGGTTCCCAGATTGTTTTAAAGTCCTTCAGTTGTTATTTTGTTTAAAGGTGGATCTCTCCAGGGAGGCCAGGTCAGACAGTAAACTAAGCCGGTGTATGGTTGAAACATTGGATCTGGTTTTCCAGTCTAAAAGTATCACTTTTTTTGCAGATTGTTAATGAAATTAATAGGAAAATTTTTTTGTCCTTGGGGATAGCAGAAACACAGGGGTTGTCATCATCAAATTGTGCAGTATATTGAGTGATGGGGATGCAGGAATTGCAATATGGTGGACGTCTGAGAGAATGCTCAGAACTTTTTTCCTGTAATTCTCAATGATGGGACAAAACCAGAATGCATGGAGATGAGTCTCTGGAAGGTATTTTTGGCAGAATGGACGCAGAGGCGAATCAACAAGCCCCATCGGTGACAACGTTCTATTGGTATAGTGGAATTTATGTAGGATTTTTTATTTTTTGGCTAAAGAGTTCCAATTCAATTGATTTATGAGGAGGATCTCTGATTTGCCCTAATCAGTCTTATATACTGATATACTGTACTACCGAATGTGTTGATTGTCGAGAGCAAGTGTTCTAATGATCGATCGGGTTCTTGTACGAACATCAGAATATCATCAGCATAGACACTTGTTTTGTTTGGGGATCGGACGCCTATGATTGAGCTGTTTTGGTAAACAGCAGCAGCCAAGGGTTCAAGAAAAATGTTAAACAGAAGTGGAGACATTGAACAGCCTTGTCTGGTCCCTTTTAGTAATTTGAACAGATTTGAGATTATATTATTGGTAATTACGGAGGCTTGTGGTGAGCTATATAGAGAAGTTTAACCACATTCCCAGTGGATCAGAAGTTTACATACATTTAATTAGTATTTGGTAGCATTGCCTTTAAATTGCTTAACTTGAGTCAAACGTTTCGGGTAGCCTTCCACAAGCTTCCTACAATAAGTTGGGTGAATTCTGGCCCATTCCTCCTGACAGAGCTGGTGTAACTGAGTCAGGTTTGTAGGCCTCCTTGCTCGCACACGCTTTTTCAGTTCTGCCCACAAATTTCTATGGGATTGAGGTCAGGGTTTTGTGATGGCCACTCCAGTACCTTGACTTTGTTGTCCTTAAGCCATTTTGCTACAACTTTGGAAGTATGCTTGGAGTCATTGTCCATTTGGAAGACCATTTTGCGACCAAGCTTTAACTTCCTGACTGATGTCTTGAGATATTGCTTCAATATATCCACATAATTTTCCTCCCTCGTGATGCCATCTATTTTGTGAAGTGCACCAGTCCCTCCTGCAGTAAAGCACCCCCACAACATGATGCTGCCACCCCCGTGCTTCACAGTTGGGATGGTGTTCTTCGGCTTGCAAGCATCCCACTTTTTCCTCCAAACATAACGATGGTCATTATTGCCAAACAGTTCTATTTTTGTTTCATCAGACCAGAGGACATTTCTCCAAAAAGTACGATCTTTGTCCCCATGTGCAGTTGCAAACCGTAGTCTGGCTTTTTTATGGTGGTTTTGGAGCAGTGGCTTCTTCCTTGCTGAGCGGCCTTTCAGGTTATGTCGATGTAGGACTAGTTTTACTGTGGATAGAGATACTTTTGTACCTGTTTCCTCCAGCATCTTCACAAGGTTCTTTGCTGTTGTTCTGGGATTGATTTGCACTTTTCGCACCAAAGTACGTTAATCTTTAGGAGAACGCATCTCCTTCCTGAGCGGTATGACGGCTGCATGGTCCCATGTGCGTAGTATTGTTTGTATAGATTAACGTGGTACCATCAGGTGTTTGGAAATTGCTCCCAAGCATGAACCAGACTTGTGGAGGTTTACAAAAAGAAATCTGAGGTCTTGGCTGATTTCTTTTGATTTTCCCATGATGTCAAGCAAAGAGGCACTGAGTTTGAAGGTAAGCCTTGAAATACATCCACAGGTACACCTCCAATTGACTCAAATGATGTCAATTAGCCTATCAGAAGCTTCTAAAGCCATGACATAATTTTCTGGAATTTTCCAAGCTGTTTAATAAAGGCACAGTCAACTTAGTGTATGTAAATGTATGACCCACTGGAATTGTGATACAGTGAATTATAAGTGAAATAATCTGTCTAAACAATTGTTGGAAAAATGACTTGTGTCATGCACAAAGTAGATGTCCTAACCGACTTGCCAAAACTATAGTTTGTTAACATGAAATTTGTGGAGTGGTTGAAAAACGAGTTTTAATGACTCCTACCTAAGTGTATGTAAACTTCCGACTTCAACTGTATGCACTAAAACCGAATTTCTCGAGTGCCAAATTCAGGAAGGTCAGATTGACTGTCAAATGCCTTCTCTGCATCCAACGTCACTAATGCGGTAGGAATATCGGTTTTGGAAGCGAGATGTGGAGTGAAATTCGTTGGGAGTTAGCGCAGTATATGCAGTAGTTTGGAATAAAATACTTTGAAGATGGAATTAATATTTTTTTTATGGTTGCTAGTTTTTAATAGAGTGGATTAGCAACTTTTCCTTGTTATGTTTAAGCATATTAGCCAAGAACTTAACGGATTTATCCTTGAGTTCATGGTCATTTTGTCGCGCTCTAATAATTAAAGCCTCTGTTTCTGCTGAAATAATTAAATTAAATTCGAGTTTGGCCTGTAATAGTTGCTTATGAATATCATCGGTTTGAGTGGATGCAAAGAGAGTATCAAGCTCCTTGACATTTTTCGCAATTTTTTTTTCTTCTTTGCTGAGCAGAATTATATTTTTTCCTCTAAGTACAACTTTTGCAGTTTCCAAGAGTAGTGTCGGCGTACATTCAGATGTGCTATTAAGCTCAATGAATTTGTTCTATTTCCTATTAAAATGCGTATGTAATTTTGAATCTGATAGAAGCAACGTGATACATTTCCATATTGAAGGATGACGTTCGGAGTTGATGGTTAAGATAAGGCTGATCAATGCGTGATCGGAGGTGCTGCTCGAATGAATTTGGGGGTTGGAAATTTGGGATTGCAAAAATGCATTACAGATGAAAAGGTTTATACGGGATTACGTTTTATGATGAGGTGAGATACAGGTATACTCTCTCTCTCGTCCGGATTGAAGTGCCACCAAATATCCATCATACCTTATTTTACCATGTAGCTTTTAATGGTTCCTGGAGCGCTTGTTGAATGCATGTGCGCACTGCCATGGGACCTGTCAGCTTTTGGATCAATAACAGCGTTAATGTCTCCTCCAACTAGAATTCTGGAGTTGTGAAAATCTTTTAAATGCTTTAAGATTAAATGGAAAAATTTAGGAGTCAGTTTTGGGACCATATAAATTCAGTATGGTGTATGATTGATTGTTGATTGTACCATTAATTAAAATGAAGCACCCTAAAAACATATTAGTTTAAATGGTGTTTCTTTGTTGATGAATTGTTCATTTGTTCATAAACAAATATCTGATTTGACCAGACTGAGAGTGATGCCTTTTATTATTTTCTTTGGTAACACTTTATAACCTTTCATGAATAAGCATTTATACTCCATTAATAAATAAGTATTTCATTATTTGTTCAAATGTATAAAGCATTTATAAACATTTATAAAACCATAAAATGGATTGTTCATGAAAGTTATTATTAAGTGTTACACATTATTTGGCTAAAATATATAATCTATTTGTAAGTTATATAGCTAGGTCAATATGTATCATGTTGGTTTCTGAACTGGTTCTAATCTCGTTCAAAAAGAGAAACCTTCAGGACACCTGCTTAAACACACTCAAATTCTCACAAATGACAAAACATTAACATGGTCAGAGGTTGAGGCTATTTAAGGAGACACTTGCACCCCTTCTGTCCAGACACCAACGAAGCAACCATGAAGGTGATGATCGCTCTGCTTCTGAGCACTTTGTGCTTTGAAGTCCTCAATGCCAAATGCCCAGAAGCCAATGCGTTGAAAGACGCAGATGGCGTGAAGCTTTGCGCACGTATGTTCGAGGACAGTGACTATTATTACGAGCAGAGTTGTGGGGGAGAGTACCTTGATGCCTACCCAGGTGAGGACGTCCCTATCATCCCATGGCGCTGGAACAACCGCATCTCTTCCTTGGTGGTGTCAAGGGGTTGCAGCCTTACTGTCTGGAAATACACCAAGAAGAGAGGAAGCAAATCTAAATTCGGTGCTGGAATCAAATATCGCCTCAAAGAAACGATGCAAGGTCTTTTCGGCAATTGGGAAAACGACATCTCTGGATACTACTGTGTGTGCTAGAGGCCAACATCATCAAATTCACCAGACACTTCTACCCATTCCTCTGAATTTGTATGGGCAATTAGCCTGATGACGAGGTTAGAGATCATGCAAGAAGAGAGTCTGCCAACAGGAGAGTCTGCCAACAGAAGAGTCTGTCAATCAAAACAGAGACTATGTTGAGTGCATGATAATGATATCCTGTGTCTGGAGAATAAATGTATTTCTGCAAATCATCTTTGGGCCTATGTGAATTTATTTCAGGGAAAATGTTTTGTTCGGGCCAGTTCATAATAACAGGCCTTAAAACAAAGTACCCATTTTAAAAATGTGTTTTGAATGTATTCATTGACTAAATGCTAAGGGAAATGGCCAGTCAGCATGTTATGGAGCGAAGAAAACAAGTTTAAAATGCACCAGAATAGTCTCAGGTGTAATCTGAACAAGTTAGTGTCTGACAATGGGCCGCCATTATCGTCTGCAGAATTCATTCAGTTCAGTGTGAAGTATAGATTTTAGCACAATATATAAAAATAAAAAATAATAATAGAGTTAATTTATATAGCAATAAAAGTGCTTGGGCTGGAAAATGGTCTTCTACAGAGGTTGGTGCCTCCAGATCACA
This sequence comes from Brachymystax lenok tsinlingensis, assembly GCA_030435695.1. Lineage (NCBI taxonomy): Eukaryota > Metazoa > Chordata > Actinopteri > Salmoniformes > Salmonidae > Brachymystax > Brachymystax lenok. Next base: position 15,595,692 of record CM059787.1, read on the forward strand.
TCCAACTCTGGTGGGCTGCACAAAGGCCTAGCCTAGAACAATTATATCATCAAGTGTACATATACTGCTGTTATTTAACCTATAAACATCTCAATGACCCACCAGCTGCTTAGCCCTCTGTGGTAATTTCCATACATGGTATGATATATCATTACACCATGGTCTAGACCCCTCAAACTTAACTCTGGACCTCGAAGCCAGTTCCACTGCAATTTGTCATTGTTCCCCTCTAATCAGGGACTGATTTAGACTTGGAACACCAGGTGTGTGCAATTAGTTATCAGGTAGAACAAAAGTCCAGAAGGCTCCGGACCTAGGGTAAGAGTTCAGTACCCCTGGTCTAGACTCTAGAGTAAAAGTTTGATAAAATAACATTAATTCAATAAGAAATCACCATTTAACAGAAAACATTTCTGTGGGCAAACTATCCACCTCTGCCCCCAGTAGCAGAGAAAGGGTTAGTGTAGAAGGGCTAGCTGGTTGGGCTGGTTGGAGCCCCCTACTTGCAGTGAGACAACCAATTAATGCAGGAAAACACCTGCTAATGAGACGCTTGGCATTCAACTATGAGGCAGACACTGTGCCCCCTGCTGTTGTCTGGTAACCCTGCAAGCTCTGCTGGAGATACTGACAATCCAGGCAGTACTATGAGTTACTGGAAGCTTACTGTAACTGCCCCTTTGAGAGATTTCACTTCACATTCTATATCAGACTGTCAGAATCCCTAGCCGCACAATGAATTATGATAATAGGCTAGCTATATGGTATTAAACATTCCGTATTACACTCCATAATAACGATGATATTCTCTCCCTTCAATCCCAACAGATAAAATGTGTAGAGTCTGATATGAAGCTTCCTCTCTTGTTTAATCTTGCAGGTACATATTTGTTGTGGGAGTATGTGAGAAAATAACCACTGGGCGTATCTCTCATGACACCTCTCCTGCCTAAGGCTCTTGGTTACATGCAGATCACTGGCTTAAATAATTAAATCCAATAAGCATTACCCACATTTTCAAGAAAAATTATTACGAGAAAAAAAGTACAACCTTTACAACAAAATTACAATCTCCTTTCCAAAGAACTATCTAGTTGTCTAAGGTAAACAGCTCAAATGCTAGTCGAAATGATGACAAGCAAATGATAAAGCAAGGAAGGTCACACCCCATGTCGCCTGCTACTACTGTTGCATTGAGCCCAACATGGGGGGTAGAAAGACTGCTAATTATAAGAGGAGGCAACCTGTTCAAGCCCTCCTCCCCATCTTACCCCCTAATCTCTCTCCATTTGGAACTCTAAGTGGGTGGAGTGTGCCTTGTTCAACCATCACACCTCAACTGTAGAGCCCTGGACCTACCGACCCGTCTGTCTTGTTTTTGCGGTAAGTGGCTAATTAGACTCTTTGAATTAGATTGTGTTGATGTTTATGTGTTGTAGTCCATAGTGACAGTGACATTGTGTTTTTGTAAATAAAAAACATTTGGCTGTGTTCTGATATAGGCAAAAAATTATTACGTTTTACATATTTTTTGTTGTACAGTCCATTAAAGTGTAAGTCATGTTATGTAAATGTTCATGTAAAAAAAAAAACTAGTTTTCATCATCAGTTCATTCAGTTGTCTATGAAAGAAAAGTCTGAGAAAATAAATTGCAGTTAAGTTTGGATGTTTCACTGCCCTCTGAATGGGCAGAGCGGGCAACAGTCATCGAGAGACAAACTGTGCCACATGACCAGCAACAAAATTGGGCATTGTATAAGGAGGGATGAGAGAGGTGATTGTTATTTTCTTTATTCACATGCAATGTGTAAGAGAACGAATGCTTTAATCATCACAAATACAGTACGGTCCTCGTTAAAGGATAATAAGTGATAAGCAAATTTCATTTACAGATACATATACAAAGAAACAAGTGAGGTGCCCCCTGGGTAATGTTGCTGCCTATGCATGCCCCTCCCTGCACCTCTCCCTCTAAGGCCCTCACTGTAACACTTCCAGCTGAGACCCAGGCAGCAGAAGCAATAACAAGCACATGAAACCATTACACACCATCTCTTTGGCATGTATGCTTTGGCATGTACAGTTGAAGTCGGAAGTTTACATACACTTAGGTTGGAGTCATTAAAAGTTGTTTTTCAACCACTCCACAAATGACTTGTTAACAAACTATAGTTTTGGCAAGTCGGTTAGGACATCTACTTTGTGCATGACAAGTAATTTTTCCAACAATTGTTTACAGACAGATTATTTCACTTATAATTCACTGTGTCATAATTCCAGTGGGTCAGAAGTTCACATACACTAAGTTGACTGTGCCTTTAAAAAGCTTGGAAAATTCCAGAAAATGATGTCATTGCTATAGAAGCTTCTGATAGGCTAATTAACATCATTTGAGTCAATTGAAGGTGTACCTGTGAATGTATTTCAAGGCCTACCTTCAAAATCAGTGCCTCTTTGCTTGATATCATAGGAAAATCAAAAGAAATCAACCAAGACCTCAGAAAATAATTGTAGACCTCCAGAAGTCTGGTTCATCCTTGGGAGCAATTTCCAAATGCCTGACGGTACCATGTTAATCTATACAAACAATAGTACGCAAGTATAAACACCATGGGACCATGCAGCTGTCATACCGCTCAGGAAGGAGATGCGTTCTGTCTCCTAGAGATGAACGTACTTTGGTGCGAAAAGTGCAAATCAATCCCAGAACAACAGCAAAAGACTTTGTGAAGATGCTGGAGGAAACCGGTACAAACTTATCTATATCCACAGTAAAACAAGTCTTATATCGACATAACCTGAAAGGCCGCTCAGCAAGGAAGAAGTCACTGCTCAGAAAACGCCATAAAAAAGCCAGACTACGGTATGCAACTTCACATGGGGACAAAGATCGTATTTTTGGAGAAATGTCTTTAGGTCTGATGAAACAAAAATAAAACCTTTTGGCCATAATGACCATTGTTATGTTTGGAGGAAAAAGGGGGATGCTTGCAAGACGAAGAACACCATCCCAACCGTGAAGCACAGGGGTGGCAGCATCATGTTGTGGGGGTGCTTTGCTGCAGGAGGGACTGGTGCACTTCACAAAATAGATGGCATCATGAGGCAGGAAAATTATGTGGATATATTGAAGCAACATCTCAAGACATCAGTCAGGAAGGTGAAGCTTGGTCGCAAAATGGTCTTCCAAATGGACAATGACCCCAAGCATACTTCCAAAGTTGTGGCAAAATGGCTTAAGGACAACAAAGTCAAGGTATTGGAGTGGCCATCACAAAACCCTGACCTCAATCCCATAGAAAGTTGTGGGAAGAACTGAAAAAGCGTGTGCAAGCAAGGAGGCCTACAAACCTGACTCAGTTACACCAGCTCTGTCAGGAGGAATGGGCAAAAATTCACCCAACTTATTGTGGGAAGCTTGTGGAAGGCTACCCGAAATGTTTGACCCAAGTTAAACAATTTAAAGGCAATGCTACCAATACTAATTGAGTGTATGTAAACTTCTGACTCGCTGGGAATGTGATGAAAGAAATTAAAGCATAAATAAATAATTCTCTCTACAATTATTCTGACATTTCACATTCTTAAAATAAAGTGGTGATCCTAACTGACCTTAGACAGGGAATTTTTACTTGGATTAAATGTCAGGAATTGTAAAAACTGATTTTAAATGTATTTGGCTTAGGTGTATGTAAACTTCCAACTGTATGTATGATGGAAAATGGCACTACCCATGTAACTGATTTGAAGAAAAGTGTGATTTTGACAATTCTTGTTAATGCATTAACATATTGCATAATCTACAAACAGTTGGACCAGGCTGAGGTACAGCGAGAGGAAGCAGGATGTCCAATAACATGGCTAAGATTGCAGATGCTCGCAAGACAGTGGAACAGCTGAAACTGGAGGTCAACATTGAAAGAATGATGGTGAGCAAGGAATGGTTACAAGGCATAAGCGCTGGAGTACCAGTAGTAGATTATTGTTTCATCCCTTCATGTTACCGAAAAAGCTGTTGATTATCAGTAACTACATTGTAAATAGAGAACATTGTCTTTTTCCTCACTCTCCAATCTTTTATCTTTGTCTTTGTTAACCATGTTTTATATGTGCAGGTGTCCAAAGCAGCAGCTGATCTAATGGCCTTCTGTGAGGCTCATGCCAAGGAGGACCCGCTGGTGACACCAGTGCCATCCTCTGAGAACCCCTTTCGGGAGAAGAAATTCTTCTGTGCAATACTCTGATCCCCACACTTATAACCCCAAGTTTTGTGTCATTATTAGCAAGAATTAATTGCCAGTTCTAAGGAATAAATCTGATAGTAACACAGTGAAGAACACTTGAATATGTTGGTTTTGGTATGCTTAGTCAGGGTGATGATTTTGTATTTAAAAACCTGTATAGTAAATGCTTTAAATATTTATCTGGATTAATCTGATTGACTGAAATAAAACATTATTTATGATGGGAGCAAATTTCATTTGAGTCTGGCCTTTACACTGGCCTCTCCCTTCCAGCAAACACTTCCCTGCAAGTAAGATATTACACATTAACTGAAATTGCGCCTAAGTCCTCCTAAAAACCCGAGCAATACTCTACTGTAAAATGCCTGACATCAGAGTTCTGTGACCCTTTTCAGAGGTTACACAACAGTGTTGAACAGGGTTGTTCAACTCCGGTCATGGAGGGTGAAGCCACTTCTGGTTTTCATCCTCTCCTTCTAATCAGGGACTAATTCAGACCTGGGTTACCAGGTGAGTGCAATTAACTACCAGGTAGAAACAAAAAAACAAAAGTGTTTCAGCCCTTCAGGACCGGATTTGAACAGCCCTGGTATAGAAAAGTCAAATTTTGGTTATTTTGAAACAAAGTTTAAACATGTTTTTAGACATTTTTGCACATTTACTGAAAAAGAAATACAGAAATATTTTACATAAATTTACATAAGTATTCACACCACTGAGTCAACTTTGTAAAAGCACCTTTGGCAGCGATTACAGCTGTGAGACTTTCTGGGTGTCTCTAAGAGCTTTGCACACCTGGATTGTGCAACATTTGCCCATTATTATTTTCTAAATTCTTCAACCTCTGTCAGATTGGTTGTTTCAGGTCTTGCCATAGATTTTCAAGTAGATTTAAGTAAAAACTGTAACTCGGCCACTCAGGAACATTCACTGTGTTCTTGGTAAGCAACTCCAGTGTATATTTGGCCTTGTGTTTTAGGTTATTGTCCTGCTGAAAGGTGAATTCATCTCCTAGTGTCTGGTGGAAAGAAGACTGAACCAGGTTTTCCTATAGGATTGTGCCAATGCTTAGCTCCATTCCAGTTATTTTTTATCCTGAAAAACAATTACAAGCATACCCATAACATGATGCAACCATCCCTATGCTTGAACTTATGGAGGGTGGTACTCAGTAATGTGGTGTATTGGATTTTCCCCAAATGTATTCAGGACAAAAAAGTTAATTGCTTTGCCGCATTCTTTGCAGTATTACTTCAGTGCCTTGTTGAAAACAGGATGCATGTTTTGGACAATTTCTATTCTGTACAGGCTTCCTTCTTTTCACATTAGGTTAGTATTGTGGAGTAACTACAATGTTGTTGATCCATCCTCAGTTCTCTCTTATCACAGCCGTTAATCTCTGTAACTGTTTTAAAGTCACTATTGGTGAAATCCCTGAGCAGTTTCCTTCCTCTCCGGCAACTGAGTTAGTAAGGACGCCTGTATCTTTGTAGTGACTGGGTGTATTGTTACACCATCCAAAGTGTGATTAATAACTTCACCATGCTCAAAGGGATATTTAATGTCCGCTTTTTTTTTTTTTTTTACACATCTACCTATACTGTAGCTGCACTACGTTGCGAAGCACTGGAAAACCTCCCTGGTCTTTGTGGTTGAATCTGTGTTTGAAATTCACTGCTCGACCGAGGGACCTTACAGATAATTGTATGTATGGGGAGCAAAGATTAGGTAGTCAAAGATCACATTAAACACCATTATCAAAGACAGAAGGGGTAACTCAGACATGTCACAGGGGCTGTAAACCTGAAGCATCCGTTTAGAAAAATTTCTCACCACCAAATATGGTAGTGAGAGGAAGTCCAGTCCTATGGGAGAGGATGGAACTAGGTGAAACTTGGCCTACATTCTGCTAATTTTCTCATTGATGAAACATGATCTCAATACAATTGTCTGTTCCCAAAACTAGAATCTGTTATGCACACAGTAGACTAAGTTTTATAGACCTTGTTTGTTTAGGAGTTGTTTAGGAGCGCAAGGTCGAATTGAGTTTGTGCACACCCACACTTCACAGAGGAGGCGTTCCCTAACAGAAATATGCAAATACATGCTACAAAATGCCAATAGGATCTGGCTAGCTACCTCCTTGCTTGTTCTGCCCACTTTGCTTAATTTGCTCCCACTGTAAATTACACAGATTAACTATCTTGGGTTAGTTATAGATTCTTTGCTAGTATTGCACACAGAGCGAGTCTCTGCTACTTATTTTGTGACTTGTCAAGCAAATGTTTACTCCTTAACTTATTTAGGCTTGCCATAACAAATGGGTTGAATACTTGACTTAAGACATTTCAGCTTTTCATAATCAATTGGTATAATTTTTGAAAATGGGGTAGGGGGTATTGTGTGTAAGCCAGTGACCAAAAAAAATCTCTATTTAATCCATTTTAAAATCAGGCTGTAACACAACAAAATGTGGGGGGGAAAAATCAAGGGGTGTGACTACTTTCTGAAGGCACTGTATATTACTAGATCAAACTGTTTGCATATGAAACCGGTCTTTTATTAGCCTATTGAAGTAGGCATAAACACTGCAGGTGTCTCACATAATTCCATTGATGCACTACAATGATCAACAAAAAATACATTAATTAAATAAATAGATAATTAAAATAAGCATACCATGTGTTATCCATTCATAATTAGAACCCTGGGGGCTGTGCTCATTGGTCGCAGTAAAGTCATGCAAAGCAAGCAAGAGCAGTGTCACATGATGCTTTCAATACAGGTAGACGAACAGGTGTGCACAGTGTGCGGACAGGTAGGCTACTGTTATTGCAATTCATCTCAACTAACAGGATTCACTGATTTGAGAGGGAGCAGTCGTCCAACTGCTCTGTAACAACGAACAAGGTATGCACATTTTCAACTTTCTCTGAATTTTTATGGTTGTTTTGTATACAGTTTATTAATAGTGGAGGGGAAAAACTGTGTTCTTTCATGGTTGATGAGTAAGGGTACAAAGTCTCTGGTGTTAATCCGGTAACGGCCCACATGTCAACAAGTCTGACGGCTTAATTTACAGGACCAGACAGAAGAGGAGAAATACTCAAATTAAACTCAAAATCAACAATTCTTAGTTTTAATTGTGATGAGAACATAAAAATTAACAGAAAATAAGGCAATATTTTATGCAATGTTGAAAGCGAATGCACGGCGACCAGTCGAGAAAAACTTGTCTGACAAATAGCTTACCACTCCTCTTTTTTAGCTCACACGCACACACACACACACACACACACACACACACACACACACACACACACACACCCTCTGTTGAAACAAAAATAAACAGTAACCAACCAAAGGTATACAATACATTACAACAACAACCAACAAATAAAAAGGATGGAACTCCAGCCTACTGTGATGCCTAATAAACAAATAAAAAAACAGACTTCACTGTAAGCGACATCCCACCAGCATGACTTAGAAAGGACATCACCCGCACAGCCAACTCGTTTTTCCCACCAGTACAGACAACATATCAACATTGACCTATTATACACAGCACATGTACTCTGTGACATCAGCTGATGTAAGAAGGGCTTTATAAATACATTTGATTTGAGATGCATATTCAACTCAGTACAGCATTTTTAATAAAGGTCAAATTTACTATGATCACACAAGTGATTTTTTTTATATCAATTATCTGACTGGAAACTAGAAACCGGTGTGCAAACTCCAGAATTTTCTTGCCTTGGTCTCTCTCTCTTTACTATGCACCTCTAGGTTCTCTCTAACCATCTAGCTCTCTTTAGGACTGCACAAATGGATGTTCATTTTAATTTGCAAGACAAATGTCTTTAGGACTGGTATCTATCTCCAGGATACATGGGAGTCATTGCCAGGACTCGATGCGTGTTCTAAATTGACCTCAAGATAAAAAAAAAAAACATACTTTCATTCTGGATGACTGAATAGGCCTAGTACAAAATAATTTCCATCTGCATCGTTTAGCTCATATGCACCTTTTAGCATATTTTATTAAAGTTGTGAAAATTGTAAAGTTGCTCAAACAATTATTCTCTGTGGTACTTTCTATTATCACAAAACAACTTGTTTATGATTTATTTCTCATTTAATGTATCATTCATTTTTCAACATTTTCAAGGTTGACAGGAGGATGGCCAACTTCAAGGGACATGCCCTTCCCGGCAGCTGCTTTCTGCTGTTAGGCCTGTGTTGGTCAATTAAGTACCCTCTCCGACACTGCTGGAGAAGGCGTCAGCCTAAAGGAAGACAAAAACTGCCCCTTTTCTTTAACAGAATCGACTTAATCGAGGGGGCACTCATCATTTTCTTAGCCTTTGTGGGTGAGTGTCTTCCTTGGTGCACTTATTTGTACCGTTCTCTCTTTCACTATTTTACACTATGGAATCTCTCAACCACTTTTGACCCGGATGTTGTTCTGTCATTCTGTAGGCATCATGGCAGAGCAGTTTGTGCCTGATGGGCCCCATGGCCACCTGTACCTCAGAGAGACTAAGTCCTGGGTGAAGCTGATGAACTGGCAGCACAGCACAATGTACTTCTTCTTCGGCATCTGGGGAATTGTTAAAGTCCTTAGTATGTCATCGCTTCCAGTCCCACTTGGTCTTGACCGCCTTGCTCTCTCCCTGGCTTTTTTCATTGAAGGTACAGTGTCAAAAAGGTTGATTGTACATCCCTAGTCATTAGCAGACTTGAGGCATATATTAATTTGCAGGTAATTCTTACCATCAGGATAATTGTTATAGTTATTACAAAATAGTATTTCCTTGCTCTTTGAACTGTAGACACTGACTAGATGTTATCTTCACATTGTGTTAATATTCCAGGATGTTCTATTCCCCTCCAGGGTTTCTGTTTTACTTCCATGTGCACATGCGCCCTCCTCTGGATACCCACATCCACTCCCTGCTGTTTGTGGCGGTGTTTGGTGTGGCGGCCAGCACCCTGTTGGAGGTGTTCATGCGAGATAACATCATACTGGAGTTGCTCAGGGTCAGCCTGACCATCCTGCAAGGCTCCTGGTTCTTTCAGGTAATACAGTAGCCTAACACCACCAAAAGAACCACTTTCATTTTCAAACGAGTCGATCTCATGAATCGCACTCTCGCAGAGAAAAACTGAGCAAATATGCGTTTGTTCTTTCAGATTGGATTCGTGCTGTACCCATTAAACGGAGTAGAGTGGGATCTGCAGGCACACGATAACACCATGTTCGTCACCATGTGCTTCTGCTGGCATCTAGCTGTGGCACTGCTGATCGTTGGCATCAACTACAGCATGGGCTGGTGGTGAGTATCTTCCTTTATCCACTTTTTATCGATACGCTTTTATATCGTCTCCAAATGGGTCAGTTAACTTTATCCCTACTAGCACTGACTTTGCTGATAGTTACTTTATTGAGGAAAAATGTGTTTACTATGACTGAGATGTGGTTATCCCACCTAGTTATCTTAAGATGAATGCTAAATGACTAAAATGTAAATGTCAGTTTAACTTGAACTAAATAAACTAACTCATTACATTAATATAGCTTGGGTAAATTCACTGCCAGTATGGGCCAACTTTCACCTATGGCTTCTTCTTCTCTGGTCCTAACAGCTGTGTACAAAGATGTGCAGGGAAGGGAGGTGACATAGAGATCGGGATGAGAAAGACATCCAGCTCCCAGAAGGCTCTGCTACAGGATTCCGATGAAGAGTAAGCAGATGGATCATGAAGTGTTGGTGGCACCTTAACTGGGGAGGACGGGCTAGTGGTAATGGCTGGAGCGGAATAGTATCAAATACACTACATCAACACACATGGAAGATTTTGATGCCATTCCATTAGCTCCGTTCCAGGCATTATTGAGCCGTCCTCCCCTCACCGGCTTCCACTGGTGTGTACAGCAGTAGATCGCTGTTATTGTATTCTCCCCAATCGTTTTTTTTCCTGAAGTTTGATTAACAGTTTTTTCCTGTTTGTATCCGTGCTAGCGTGTACATTTTTTATTTTGAGTGATATTTTTCAATGAAATAATGAGATGCATTGTTGAGTTCAGATTAAGGCCAAATTAATTGCAAATAAAATGATTTACAAATGCATGTAATTCTATAAGTATAAAAGATAATTTATGATTGTCAAGATAAGTGAAATGTACTAGCATTCCTTTGAGGTTTCCTCCCTGAAGTGAAACATTAACACCTGACATTGTTTCCTGACATGGTTTCCTCTCCTCTTAAAACAGTTTAAACATTTGCTCATCCCGCCTGTGGCTATAGAGCAACGTACTGCTTTCCATCCCGGAAGAAACAGAATGTCTAATGGATTACCAAAGATAATACACTGAACAAAAATATAAATGCAACATGTAAAGTGCTGATCCTATGTTTCATGAGCTGAAATAAAAGATCCCAGAAATTATTCATATGCACAAAAAGCTCATTTCGCTCAGATTTTGAGCACAAATTTGTTTACATCCCTGTTAGTGAGCGTTTCTCTTTTTCCAAGATAATCCATCCACCTGACAGGTGTGGTATATCAAGAAGCTGATTAAACAGCATGATCATTATACAGGTGCACCTTGTGCTGGGGACAATAAAAGGCCACTTTAAAATGTGCAGTTTTGTCACACAACACAATGCCACAGATGTCTCATGTTTTGAGGCAGGGTGCAATTGGCTTGCCGACTGCAGGATTGTCCACCAGAGCTGTCGCCAGATAATTTAATTTTAATTTCTCTACCAGAAGCAGCCTCCAAAGTCATTTTAGAGAATTTGTCAGTACGTCCAACCGGCCTCACACAGACCACGTGCATAGGGTTGTGTGGGCGAGCGGTTTGCTGATGTCAACGTTGTTAACAGAGTGCCCCATGCTGGTGGTGGGGTTATGGTATGGGCAGGCATAAGCTATTGACAGCGAACACAATTGCATTTTATCGATGGCAATCTGAATGCAGAGATACCATGACGAGATCCTGAGGCACATTGTCGTGCCATTCATCCACTGGCATCACAAGGATCTGTACAAAATCCCTGGAAGCTGAAAATGTCCCAGTTCTTCCATGGCCTGAATACTCACCAGATGCTCTGGATCGACGTGTACGACAGCATGTTCCAGTTGCCACCAATATCCAGCAACTTTGCACAGCCATTTTTCTTATGTATTTAACCTTTATTTAACTAGGCATTGAAGAGGAGTGGGAGAACATTCCACAAGCCACAATCAACAGCCTGATCAACTAAGGAGAACGCTACCTGCCCCAATGCATAGTGCCAACTGTAAAGTTTGGTGGAGGAGGAATAATGGTCTGGGGCTGTTTTTCATGGTTCTTGTGGCAACAGTTTGGTGAAGGCCCTTTCCTGTTTCAGCATGACAATGCTCCTGTGCACGAAGTGAGGTCCATACAGAAAGGAGGCTGTAATAGCAGCAAAGGGGGGGACCAACTCCATATTAATGCCCATGATTTTGGAATGAGATGTTCGACGAGCAGGTGTCCACATACTTTTGGTCATGTAGTGTATCTGTGACAAACAGTATTCCCAGTCATGTGAAATCCATATATTAGGGCTAATGAATCAATCGACTGATTTCGTTATATGAACTGTAACTCTGTAAAATCTTAGACATTTTTGCATGTTGCGTTTATATTTTTGTTCAGTATATATTTCCAATAAATTGTAAAAATATTTTTTGCATTCAGTGTACTGTAGTTATTTATTTTTTAGGTACGAAATACTTCTACTTTCACGACCACATAAAAAAATAAAGACTATATTACAACCAGAACCATCAAGAAATGAACAACGACAAATCACTGACAAGGATGTCAAGAGAGGTTACACTGCGATCATGTTTTTATATACCATGTCTAAAAGATGGATCACAAACTTTGCATTCAAATCGTCAGTAATTGCAATGATAAGGCCCATAGACTTATTACTGCATCCAGGAGATGAAGGATACCTAGAACAATGTATCTGCTTACTGGATAAGATATCATACCAGTCTGGCTTTAAATTGGATAGAAATAAATAGCAATCAACTTGAATTTGTTTATAAAGATCAACGAGTAAGGTGAAAATACACTTCCAGTCTGTTTACCATTGGTAGAAACTAGGCTAGTTTCAGTCTAGTTTGCATAGTGACATATACAAGCTGTTGACCGAGCCTTGCCTTACACCTACTGTTGAAAGCTTACAAAAAGGATGGATTGAAATAATGGGTACCTGGAGGAAAATGGGGGAGGGTCATGCTTAGTCAAATTCAGTCAAGAAGAGTGTTATTTTTAGTATTTTTTTAATCTAGTCCAGAAGAGGGTCATAATTTGTAATTGATTAAATTTCTATATTTCTCAATGTTTTAGAATTAGTTGCTTTATATCGATGTGTGCCCGATGCCACCCCTCATCTCTGATTCTCCGCTGAGCGTGCTATTTAAGTGCCCTTATAAGCTATTTAGTGTGGTCTCAATCAAATGACCCATACCCTATAGGCCAGGGTTCCCCAACTGGCAGCCCGTGGGCCAAATTTTACTTGGCCCCACAATTTTTTTTGTGTGTGGAATTTTTATTGTTGGACATAAGACTGTAAAAACACCAGGAAATCAGCTCCAATTGGTTTTCATTTAAGAAATCTGTTCCCAAGTATGTCCATGCATAATAGAAAGACACGTGATCATATACAAATGTAAGTAAGGTTTGAAATGATTGTTTTAGTCAAACATATCCGTTTGGGCTTCTTGCGGTCAATTTGCAGTCTACAAATTATTTGTAATTATGTTCTGGTCACCTGACCATCCGCTCCAGAAAAGAATTGTCCCGCGGCTGAAGCTAGTTGATGATCCCTGCTATAGGCTACGAAGTGCATGCTGGGAGAAGCACAGAGCAAAGTTATTTTCTAAGATAGCTGCTGGGATGGTGTAAATAAAACTAGGGTGCATTACACACGGAAAGGGATATTCCAACCCTGAGCCTCGGCCTGCTCTGCTCTTGCTGATCAAAAACGTTTTTTTTTGTGTGCTGCCTAACCAATGGCTGTGCTGTATAGGGCTACGGTGGCAGTTCAGGAGGAGAGTCAAAGGCTTCTTCCAAAAATAATATTTTATTAGGCCAAAAAATTCACTATCTTGCCTGTGGACTAGCCTATGTTCTGTTCAGTTCAGTTTGAGAAGGAGAGCGTGAAGATGAGGAGGATCGGAGGTAAACTTTGATTTGATTAAAAACAATGTGTTTCTTTCCCAAAGGCCTATTTACCAGAGTTAAATAATAAGCCAGGTTCGAGTAACTTACATTGTGGTGCTGAGACTTGAAGCAGCAGCCGCGGCACAATCAATCGGAAACAGACAGCTCATGGTGCTAAAAGTAAGCATAATTAATTTTAACCGTATTCATTTTTATTAGACTTTACTAACAAGAGGGCTTTGTGTTGGAGCCTGTTTCTTCCTATTTAAGAAATAAGAGGTAGGCCTACCTGTTTGACAGAAGAAATTAGGCTGCTGCTATATCCATACATTTATCAGTCAAATCCTCTACTCTTTAAATAGCCTACCTCCGTGTCATTGAAGGGCTGTTAAGTTAAATCCAAGACTTGAATTGAGAGGGTATGAGAGGGTATGCCATATGTCTACTTTTTACTAAAGAGAATAGCAAAAAGCACAGCCCTTATTATCTTAAGATTGATGAAAATAAAATGGATCCGATTATATAAAGTGATCTATAAAATCGCTTTCGTTGGGGATATCATTTGGGATATCTTTGTTTTCGTTTCTTTGACATTCAGAGGCTGAGCTACAACCTCCTATATCCGAGGACAAAAATTACTTTGCTTGGGAAGCAATCTAATTCTGTAACTATCAATTGATTAAGCTATTCACTTTCTGTACAATAAAAAAATATGTTTAAACCCAGACAGATTTTAGGGAAGCACTTACGACCTTCTCTCATTGGGTTAAGCCATGGAAGAAGAGTAGCCAGCTTCTGCGTCGGTAGGCCTACTCTGTCTGGGGTGGAAAGGTAGGCCTACTCTGTCTGGGGTGGAAAGGTAGGCCTACTCTGTCTGGGGTGGAAAGGTAGGTCTAACTTTGGAAGTACCATGTTCAGATTCATAATGACGTCTCAGATTTAATTATCCAAACAGGGCCAGTGTCGTTGCAAACAAGACACACTGATTGGAGAAATATGACAAGATGAACATAGGCTTTTCTCTCTGTCCCTTCGTTTGGTAATTTGTGTGCCATTAAAAAAGATTATGCTAATATGTAAAATTACATAGAACTGCATGACATGATAATAGATTCATGCAATGCTTTTACTATAAAGGAGATCTTTCTACCCCTACTCTTGTTCACATTGGTCTGTGAACCCACAGCCTTCTAGCCCACAGCCATGTGCTCTCAAAAGTCCTATGTTGCCATGTAATGCTTACAGGACGAAGAACAGTTTGTAAAACTGCATATATAAGGCTCTGGTCTGTCCCAGAAGTGAGGCTAAACGCTAGACTAACTCTGCTATCCACTTAGGTTTATTATTATTGTGTGTTCAGGGAGGGTTTAGGTCAAATATATTTTGCTGAAGGGAGGGCCATACACTTTCATTTCAAAGAGGTCCAATTTTCTCCATGTAACCCTTATTATAAATAAAGTTTACTCCCTAAACGCAGTCTATTTCATTACTGTTGCTGAAACTTAGCCTTGCACAACAGATATTCCAGGTGAAACCACTGTCTATAAATGGTCTAGTGATATGCTGTCCTGGGATTACTCCTATGTTCATCTGCTGCCAGATTACTCCTGTGTTCTCCAGACATCCGTCCTAAACATTGAGAGAGCAGAGTTGGGCTATGGCTCCTAAGCATCACCTGCCTCTGGAGCGGTGGCACTGCACAGAGCAGTAGCTGGCTTAGGGACTGCGTGTCACTGTGCTGGTGGTGGTGGGTCCGGGGTCCGTTTGGGTGAGGGTGCGGTGGTGACTACGACAGTGGACATTGACTTGGGGGAGCCTGCTGCAGAGCGCTGCTGGAGCTGCTGGGCTGGCACCGTCTGGATGCGCACCTGTAGGAGACAGACACATCAGCCACGCCTACCAACTACTATACCTGATGGGTCAGGAGTTCCCCCATCACATGGTCAGGAACAATTATTGTCCTGAAACAGAATGCAGTTTGTTTGGGAGCTGGGTGAGTAATGGGTAACAGGTGAGCTGCTGACTGACCTGTGTGGCCTGTCCCTGCTGCTGCAGCTGCTGTAACTGTTGAGCCGTGACAAAGCTGACTGGCTTGTTCCCAGCTATCAGCTTGGTACCGGCAGGCATGGTGGTGAGGATGATGTTCCTGCCCAGACTGCTGATACTGCACCGACCAGAGACAGACACACCAGTCAGTCTATAGCAGGCTGCTTACTGCCATGAGGACAACTGACACATATACAGTGAGCTACAAAAGTATTGGGACAGTGAAACATGTTTGGTTGTTTTGGCTCTGTACTCCAGCACTTTTGAAATGATCAAATGACTGAGGTTAGTGCAGACTGCTTTAATTTGAGGGTATTTTCATCCATATATCCAGAAATTACAGCACTTTTTGTACATAGTCCCCCCATGTTAGGGGACCAAAAGTATTGGGACAAATTCATGCATCCTGAATGAATCATGAATAATGATGAGTGAGAAAGTTAGAGGCATTAATATCATACCCTCCCCCCCAAAATGCTAACCTACCCTGTTATTGGTAATGGTGAGAGGTTAGCATGTGTTGGGGGTATGTTATTTGTGCGTCCAACTTTCTCACTCATCATTATACACAATTAATTCAGGACATCTGTAATCATGGTAGCATCCACATTAATGTAGACGTGTTTAGAAACATATTCTATTCATTTTGCTTCATATGATGCTGCCTTTTGCATCGTATGATAATAAATACATCATACAGGAATGATTTCTGTATTTTTAAAGTTACATATCTTCAAAACTTGATTGCTGACAAGCAAAACATTTTGGGACTATGTCAACAACGGACTAATGAAACAAACACCAAAAGATAGTTTTTGGGTGGAGTTTTCCTTTAAGGCTGAACTGAACATGAGGACTCACTTGGTACTGAGGTTTCCTTTCAGTATGGGAGTGGTCATCACACTCTTACTTTTCAGTGGTTGGCTGAGGACAGACAGAGGCACTGTGAACCGAGCTGGTAACTTCCCCTGGGGAAATAAAAGAGAGAGGGAGACAATCATTGGATGATCCTTTCAAAGGTGGGGTGGTGGGGGCTATAGGGAATGCGGCTATAGGGAATGCGGCTATAGGGAATGCGGCTATAGGGAATGCGGCTATAGGGAATGCGGCTATAGAGAATGCGGCTATAGGGAATGCGGCTATAGGGAATGCGGCTATAGAGAATGCGGCTATATGGAATGCGGCTATAGGGAATGCGGCTATAGGGAATGCGGCTATAGGGAATGCGGCTATAGGGAATGCGGCTAGAGAATGCGGCTATATGGAATACGGCTATAGAGAATGCGGCTATAGAGAATGCGGCTATAGAGAATGCGGCTATAGGGAATGCGGCTATAGGGAATGCGGCTATAGGGAATGCGGCTATAGGGAATGCGGCTATAGGGAATGCGGCTATATGGAATGAGGCTATAGAGAATGCGGCTATAGAGAATGCGGCTATAGGGAATGCGGCTATAGAGAATGCGGCTATAGGGAATGCGGCTATAGGGAATGCGGCTATAGAGAATGCGGCTATAGGGAATGCGGCTATAGGGAATGCGGCTATAGGGAATGCGGCTATAGGGAATGCGGCTATAGGGAATGCGGCTATAGGGAATGCGGCTATAGGGAATGCGGCTATAGGGAATGCGGCTATATGGAATGAGGCTATAGAGAATGCGGCTATAGAGAATGCGGCTATAGGGAATGCGGCTATAGGGAATGCGGCTATAGGGAATGCGGCTATAGGGAATGCGGCTATAGAGAATGCGGCTATAGGGAATGCGGCTATAGAGAATCTGGCTATAGAGAATGGCTATAGGGAATGCGGCTATAGAGAATGCGGCTATAGAGAATCTGGCTATAGAGAATGCGGCTATAGGGAATGCGGCTATAGGAATGCGGCTATAGGGAATGCGGCTATAGGGAATGCGGCTATAGGGAATGCGGCTATAGGGAATGCGGCTATATGGAATGAGGCTATAGAGAATGCGGCTATAGAGAATGCGGCTATAGGGAATGCGGCTATAGAGAATGCGGCTATAGGGAATGCGGCTATAGGAATGCGGCTATAGAGAATCACGGCTATAGGGAATGCGGCTATAGGGAATGCGGCTATAGGGAATGCGGCTATAGGGAATGCGGCTATAGGGAATGCGGCTATAGGGAATGCGGCTATAGGGAATGCGGCTATAGGAATGCGGCTATAGGGAATGCGGCTATAGGGAATGCGGCTATAGGGAATGCGGCTATATGGAATGAGGCTATAGAGAATGCGGCTATAGAGAATGCGGCTATAGAGAATGCGGCTATAGGGAATGCGGCTATAGAGAATGCGGCTATAGGGAATGCGGCTATAGAGAATGCGGCTATAGGGAATGCGGCTATAGAGAATGCGGCTATAGGGAATGCGGCTATAGAGAATGCGGCTATAGAGAATGCGGCTATAGGGAATGCGGCTATAGGGAATGCGGCTATAGGGAATGCGGCTATAGAGAATGCGGCTATAGGGAATGCGGCTATAGGGAATGCGGCTATAGAGAATGCGGCTATAGGGAATGCGGCTATAGGGAATGCGGCTATAGAGAATGCGGCTATAGAGAATGCGGCTATAGGGAATGCGGCTATAGGGAATGCGGCTATAGGGAATGTCTTGAAAATAAGAGAGATCCCACGTTAACAGAGGCAGAGAAGGTGTCTGGATAAAGAACTGCTACAGTCCTGTTATTACACAAGCATCCTGAATCCCACAGTAGATATAAGAGGGGAGTTAATAGGGATGTTGATTAAGCTGTGGGTCTTACTGGTTGTGTGGACACCACTGTGGCTGTGACGGGGACCTGGCGGACAGTAGCTGTGGCTGTTCCCAGAGTCAGGGAGCCTGAGGCAGAAGAGCCTACCGTCACCCCTTTAGCTCCGGCCAGTCCGCTGGTGGCTATGGTGACAGTGGCGGCTCCAGTGGAGACTGGTTTGCTGCCAGTGGTGGTTGTCATGGTGATGGTTTGGCCCTGTTTCTGTGGGATGACCCCGAGGCCGGGCATGATCCGTATGGTGGTGCCACTCTTCGAGTCAGACGAGGAGACGGTGGAGAAGGTTCTGGTCTTCTGCTCGGCCATAGTGACTGCTAGGGTGGGCATCAGGCGGATAGTGTCCCCTGCAGCCTTCAACAGGGTGGTGGTGCCAGCAGAGGCCTTGCTGGTCCGGACTTCACCCGAGGAGGAGGCTGGGCTGGAGGTGGAGTGGGGTGGGGTCACATGGAGAGTAGCAGATATGCTCTTGGTAGTGGCAGTGCCTAACATGTCGGGGGTGAGTTTGACGGTGGTGAGGGGGGACTTGGTTAGGGTGGCCATCATGTCAGGAGTGATCCGCAGCACCGTCTGTCCTTTAGAGTCTGTGGTGATGGAGGAGGGGGGAAGGCGGAGCACATCCTTGCCCTGGATGCGAAGATTGGTAGCCGTTATTGGAAGACCCGGTCTACCTTGAGACTTTATACCCAACTGGCCTGTGATAGCCACCTTTAGAGAGATAAATTACATGAGAATAAAACATACAGGAAATACTCTGACAAATGAAAAAACAAATCTCTTTCATGAACACATTACAGCAAAAATATAAATATCTGAAACCTTATTTACATGTAAATCCTTAAATGCCTCCTAATGAACTGTAATAACTTCCTGTTCACCTGTTTGATAATGTTCTGGCTGGTGACTCCATGGCGGACAGCGGGGGAGGTAGGGTTGTGTGCTGGGCTGCCAGGGGAGGCAGTCTGAGGTTTAAGTACAGTAACAGCAGTGGTCAGGCCTGACACTGACAGGGTTGTCTGCCCTCTGGACGCCTGCACCTGGATGGGGCTACCAGCAGACTGGGTCCTCAGTGGTAATGACACCACAGTCTGCTCAGTTACAGGGTGGAGAGAGGAGAAGCACAACTCTTCAATTGCATGCACCAGTGCATTACAGTAAAAAATGCTTCTTATCTGTGGTTCAAGACCATGTCTGATTAATACAGTTAAATATGGTGCAAATTCCAGGTAAATGTTTTTAACTCTACTCAAAATCGATGTAACACTGAAGAGACTCAGTTCTCTTGATATTAAGCATTGAATTGTTTTGTGGGTAACAGAACGGCCAGTGATTAACCTGTGTGATGCCCTTGGTTCCCATGGTGACTGGCACTCTGATCTGATGAGGGGTTTGGTGCACTAGCGTGGCATGCTGTCCTCCTGCTGTCTGGGAAGAAACCACTCGTACCTGTGGGAGAGAGCCTGACTGGTGGCCCACTACCCTGGCTGTGTGTTGGGAGGTAGCTGGCTGAGAGACCTGGGGGCCAGACTGGCTGCTGGACAACAGGGTCCCCAGCTGGGGCATGGGGGGAGGAGACACCAGTAGAACACTAAGGGTGAAGAGAGCAGTGCATTAGTACTAACATAACATGAAGAAGTTCTATAATTGAGCCTGATAAGAGTTCATCCATGGAAGCTGGGTTATACTGACCCAGGACTGGTCTTGACTGAATCTGGGATCCCAGCTTTGGTGGGGGTTGTGGCTACAGGGGCGAGGGGTGATTTGGGGGTTCCAGGGGTGCTGGTAGTGGGGGTGGTCGGAGTTGGGGACATGGGACCCCCCACATCACTTGCTTCCAGGCCTCCAGGTGTCTTACCTCCCCCCTCCTTACTTCCAGACTTCTATAACACACAGGGTGCATAGTCACCATCAACACATACCACAACCATGACATACAGTTACAGCCAGTTATATTGGCACCATTGCCAATATAAAAACAGCTTCAATCTCAAGGCAATCAGAATGTTAAATAGCCATTAATAGCCAGCCTCCGCCCAGTACCCTGCCCTGAACTTAGTGACTGTTACTAGCCGGCTACCACCCGGTACTCTACCCTGCAGCTTAGAGACTGCTGCCCTTTGGACATAGTCATTAAACACTGGTCACTTTAATAATATTTACATACCGTTTCACATACTTTATTCTAGTCAAGGCTCATCCTATATAAATACTTCTGTACACACCTTTTCTATTCATATACTGTCCATAATGTCTACAGTGCCTTTAGAAAGTTCACACCCCTTTACTTTTTCAGCAGCACAAATTTAAGTTGCATGGACTCACTCTGTGTGCAATAAGTATTTAACATCATTTTTTTTAATGACTACCTCATCTCTGTACCCCACACGTGTATAATAATGTTTACATTGCTTTGCTTTACTCATCTCATATGTATATACTGTATTCTATTCTACTGTATTTTAGTCTGTCACTCCAACATTGCTCATCCCAATATTTATATATTCCTTAATTCCATTATTTTACTTTTAGAGTTCTGTGTATTATTGTGAATTGTTAAATATTACTGCACTGTTGGAGCTAGAAACACAAGCATTTCGCTACACCCGCAATAACATCTGCTAAACGTGTATGTGACCAATAAAATGTGATTTGATTTGACATACAATTATCTGAAAGGTCCCCCAGTTGAGCAGTGAATTTCAAACACAGATTCAACAACAAAAACGAGGGAGGTTTTCCAATTCCTAGCAAAGAAGGACACCTATAAGAAGGGCACCTATGGGTAAAATATATTTCTTTTAAAACACAGACATTGAATATTCCTTTGAGCATGGTGAAGTTATTAATTACACTTTGGATGGTGTATTAATACACCCAGTCACTACAAAGATACAGGCGCCCTTCCTAACTCAGTTGCCGGAGAGGAATTAAACCGCTCAGGGATTTCACAATGAGGCCCATGGTGACTTTAAAACAGTGATAGGAGAAAACTGAGGATGGATCAACAACATTGTAGTTACTCCACAATACTAACCTAAATGACAGAGTGAAAAGAAGGAAGCCTGTACAGAATAAAAATATTCCAAAACATGCATTATGTTTTTATATATATATATATATATATATATATTGTGGCATCATGAGAGGGCGTGTTCTAGAGGGCAGATACATTGCCCTCAGATGGCTGGAGCAAGATGGCCGTCTGTGAAGGACTACAAAACCCAGGCTGCCTGAGAGTACAGCTGGAGCTAATGAGACCAGCAGCAGGCTCTAATAATGGGTGTGAGAAACTGTTGTTTGGGGTGGCTGGGGGAAAGGACATGTACCTTTGTTTCACAGAGGTACATGTCCACCCCAAACAACAGTTTCTCACACCCATTATTAGAGCCTGCTGCTGTATTATTTTACCTTTATTTAACTAGGCAAGTCAGTTAAGAACAAATTCTTATTTACAATGACGGCCTACACCAGCCAAACCAAGACGAAGCTGGGTCAATTGCGCGCCGCCCTATGGGACTCCAGGTTGTCTGTAGTGTCTGTAGTGACGCCTCTAGCACTGCGATGCAGTGCCTTAGACCGCTACGCCACTCAGGAGTAAAAAGTACATTATTTTCTTTAGGAATGTAGTGAAGTAAAAGTAGTCAAAAATATAAATAGTAAAGTACAGATAACCATAAAAACGACTTAAGTAGTACTTTTTACTTAAGTACATAACACCACTGGAAATTTGTGCCCAACATTTTTGAGAATAACCTTTTTAGGTGTATGGAACATTTCCGGGATATTTGATTTCAGCTCATGAAACATGGGACCAACACTTTACATGTTGCGTTCATATTTTTGTTCAGTATATTTGTGAAGAAATAGGGAATTATTTAAGAACAGTGCAAGGGTGCCAATATATTTGGTCGCAACTGTATGTTAGACAACAACAGAGCTCATTCCATAGTAACAGTCTCATCAGCCTATCATCAGGATTCTAGACAGAAGTGACAAGTGGTTTAGCAAGACTTTCCACATTCAAAGTTTCAAATTCTCCAGTCTACATACAAGCTGAGAGGGTATGTCAGTGTACATTAGCTGAAAGGCTATGTCAGTGTACATTAGCTGAGAGGGTATGTCAGTGTACATTAGCTGAGAGGGTATGTCAGTGTACATTAGCTGAAAGGGTATGTCAGTGTACATTAGCTGAGAGGGTATGTCAGTGTAAAATAGCTGAGAGGGTATGTCAGTGTACATTAGCTGAGAGGGTATGTCAGTGTACATTAGCTGAGAGGGTATGTCAGTGTACATTAGCTGAGAAAGTATGTCAGTGTACATTAGCTGAAAGGGTATGTCAGTGTACATTAGCTGAGAGGGTATGTCAGTGCACATTAGCTGAGAGGGTATGTCAGTGTACATTAGCTGAAAGGGTATGTCAGTGTACATTAGCTGAGAGGGTATGTCAGTGTAAAA
This sequence comes from Brachymystax lenok tsinlingensis, assembly GCA_030435695.1. Taxonomy (NCBI): domain Eukaryota; kingdom Metazoa; phylum Chordata; class Actinopteri; order Salmoniformes; family Salmonidae; genus Brachymystax; species Brachymystax lenok. Next base: position 15,618,438 of record CM059787.1, read on the forward strand.
TAGCTGAGAGGGTATGTCAGTGTAAAATAGCTGAGAGGGTATGTCAGTGTAAAATAGCTGAGAGGGTATGTCAGTGTACATTAGCTGAGAGGGTATGTCAGTGTAAAATAGCTGAGAGGGTATGTCAGTGTAAAATAGCTGAGAGGGTATGTCAGTGTAAAATAGCTGAGAGGGTATGTCAGTGTAAAATAGCTGAGAGGGTATGTCAGTGTAAAATAGCTGAGAGGGTATGTCAGTGTACATTAGCTGAGAGGGTATGTCAGTGTAAAATAGCTGAGAGGGTATGTCAGTGTAAAATAGCTGAGAGGGTATGTCAGTGTAAAATAGCTGAGAGGGTATGTCAGTGTACATTAGCTAAGCGGGTATAAAACGTCAATTTGTCAGAGGTACAGCAATTACAGCAGAGTAGAGGCAGTGGGACTCACAGGCTTAGACGCAGGTTTAGGTTTCTGCTGCAGAGCCTTTCTGGCCTTGGCAGCAGCAGCTTGAGCCTGGTGAATCCTCTCTAGATGAGGACAGAATCATTAGTTGTAACAATGTGCCTGTGGGCTACTGAGGAAAGCAATGTCAACCACATTCAGATCTTATCACTTTCCATTGGTAGAAAGTGCTGCTCACCAAACTCCTCCTGACCGCGGTCGCGGTGCAGGTAGATCCACAGCTTGCGGCCGATGTCATACTTCACACAGGGGTCCTTCTCATAGTGCAGCCTGTCCAGAGCCCCACTCACAACTGTGTTCACCTGCAGGAAACATTACATGAGGTGCAGTGCTCAGTCACAGACAAACAAGGATATCAATAACCCAGTCGCCGTGAGGATCTAACCTGAGCACTGGTGACATCTGGTGCCAGGAATTGAGAGTCCTTGAGCAGCTCACAGATCTCAGCTCTGGTTCCCTCTCCGTTGGGCAACCGGGCTGCTGCGTCCCGCACTGAGGGAGAGGAGCAGGAGCAGAATACTGCAACAACACCACACACTGATGGCAGGTGTATACATGACTGTGACTGGTTATATTGAAAGGGTCAGTCTTACCCAAGGAGAGGATGGTGACATAAGCTGGGCGGTCGGAGCGCAGCAGAGTGTGTTCTCTGGCTTTGTTGAGAGACATCTCCTTGTCAAAGACCCCCTTTACAGGCCCCACCACAGACTCAAAGCCATGCATTCTGAAGGTGAAGGCTTTGTGTGGCTGGTCATACCGCTGCTGCTCCTGATGATCAAAACAAGAACATGGACGCATAACGATTACAGAGAACACTGTGTGATCATTGTAAATAATACTCAATACAGAAAAAACCCTACACTAAAAAGGTAGAGACGTGACATGGACCTGCACTTGGAAAACATGCCTCTCGTCTCCTGTGCTGGGCAGCACCACGAAGTCAGTCCAACTGCTTAGTTACAGAGAGAACAGCAAACAGTAATTCAATCAAATCTAAATCCCACTATGGCAATAAACACATACACTACCCAAGTCATTCTTAGTAAGAGCATTTGTGAAATGATTAAAGTGGAAACTTACACTCTAGGGGTGGGAGAAGTCATCTCTGTTAGTTCTTCACATTCTGTCTGTAGAGGACATTGTTGTTTTATTCAAGTGTATTAGAGGGAACAGAAAACGACCATACGGCCAGAGTAGTGAGAGGTGGAAATGTGTACTTGCAATACCTTGACCACAACCAAGTCCTTGGAGTCGACCCACAGCTGACACAGAGCACTCAAATCCTTCTCTCCATCCTGACTGGGACCTTCGAGACATGAGATTGAGACAAACCTCTATGTCTCAAACTATAAATATTTTAACTTGCAATGTGAAAGAATTTGGACAGATCATCTGACTGACAAAAAGGAGATCTTACCAATCCATTTCCATCGTTGTGAGTTTTCCCTAAACGCCACATAGGGAGTGAAGCCATTGGGAAGAACCAACATACCGACTGAGTGAGAGAGAGGAAGACATTGAGCGAAGAAGAGAAAGACAGAAGAAAGATGAGAGGATGATGATATTACTGCTTTAACGATGCAGAGAAGAGGATGTCTGCCTGGTCACCTTTAGTCTCCCCAGCCAGGAAGTGCAGGGCCGGCAGCACCATCTCTGACCAGCAGGAGGCCGAGGAGAACCAGGGGTTCAGGGAACTAGCTGGAGATGTCTGCCACTGTTGGACCTTCTCCTCCAACTAACAACAGGACATACATGAATCATTATATACTCTTAAAGAGCTACAACAGTTCCAATTCAAAGTTACAGTTCAGCTCATCACATACCAACTCAGTGGTCTTGTGGTTAGTGTCCGCCCTAAGTCATACCAAACTAAAAATGGGACCTGATGCAACTCTGCTTGGCACTCAGAATAAGGAGATAGATTGGGGGTAGAAAGGCCCTGTGATAGACTCGCATCCTGTCCAGGGGGTGTGCTTGTACATCAAGCTGCCTCACGCTACAGAAACAGGAAATAGGCTCCTGATCCTATGAGCCTTTCTGCCTCGCTTGTGCAAAGCTTCTTACTGATCACATACGCCACCATGTCGCCAAACCTAGTAGCATTATGCTTGTGTAGGTATAACTGAGTGGTGGTGTAGGTATACCATAGTGGTGCTGGCGAGGCCGTCCAGTTTAAGGATGTTCTCCAGCAGGTTGAAGAAGCTCACAGCGATCTCCTCCACCATGACAGGGCTGTTCTGCACCTCCTCCATCGGCCTGCAGAGAGAAAAGTATGGCGTGCAGTTTGCAACTGAATTCATGATAGCATCTAAATGTCTGGAGCACAAGAATATCAGTCAAGCTGTCATTTTGCTTCACTCATTGAATGTATGAACAGAGATGTTCTACCATAATAGCATCAATCAAATGCATTTATAAAACCCTTTTTACATCAGCCGATGTCACAAAGTGCTATTCAGAAATCCAGCCTAAACCCCAAACAGCAAGCAATGCAGATGTAGAAGCACGGTGACTAAGAAAAACTCCTAGCCACTCGACTCTACCCTACTGTACCCTTCTCTATTGTACTGTACTTTACTCTACTGCACTCTACCCTACTCTGCTCTACCCTACTGTACTCTGCTCTACCCTACTGTACTCTGCTCTGCTCAACTCTACTGTAGCATGCGATATTTCATTACTAACATGTCAGGTAAAAGTGCCATCTTTGTGGAATGAGTACATAGACTTCACACTGTAACCAGTCCCTGTAATCTGGTTTGGGTTATTAATCAACCTACAAGGGTGAATCATAAACACTACAGGAACAAGATCATCCACATGTATTGATCACATTTTTACTAATACAGTAAAACTTTGTTCTAAAGCTGTATCCGTACCCGTTGGATGCAGTGATCACAATATAGTGGCTATATCCAGGAGAACGCCAAAGTTCCAAAGGCTGGGCCTTCAATTGTGTATAAAAGATCATACAAAAGATTTTGCTGTGGCTTATGTGGATGATATAAAAATATTTGTTGGTCTGAGCATCCAGACGCTGCACTTGATGAATTTATGAAACTCCTTCTTCCAATTATTGATAAACATTAAGAAACTGACTGTTAGAACTGTTAAGGCTCCTTGGATTAATGAGGAATTGAAAAACTGTATGGTTGAAGCTGAAAGAGATGGGGCAAAAGGAGTGGCTAATAAGTCTGGCTGCACATCTGACTGGCTGATTTACTGAAAATTCAGAAATTGTGTGACTAAACTCAACAAAAAGAAGAAGAAAATGTATTATGAAGTCAAGGTCAATGATATAAAGTTGAGTACTTTAAATGAAATTATGGGCAGAAAAACAAATTCAACTCCATCTTTCATCGAATCAGATGGCTTATTCATCACAAAACCATTTGATGTTGCCAATTATTTGAATGATTACTTCATTGGCAAAGTGGGAAAACTTAGGCAGGAAATGCCAACAACGAACAGTGAGCAATCATTTATTAAAAAAAAAAACTAATGAAAGAAAAGCATTGCAAGTTTGAATTTTGTAAAGTTAGTGTGGATGAGGTGGATTTTTTTTTGTTATCGATCAACAATGACAAACCTCCTGGCATTGACAACAGATAGAAAGCTACTGAGGATGGTAGCTGACTCTATAGCCACTCCTATCTGTCATATCTTTAATCTGAGCCTAGTGGAAAGTCTTGGTTCTAACAGCAGGCCTATCAGCTTGCTGCCAGCTCTTAGCAAACTGTTGGAAAAAATGGTGTTTGACCAAACACAATGCTACTTCTCTGGTAACAAATTAACAACAGACTTTCAGCATGCTTATAGAGAAGGGTACTCAACATGTACGGCACTGACATAAATGACTGATGATTGGTTAAAAGAAATTGAGAAAACAAAGATTGTGGGAGCTGTACTGTTAAAGATCAGTGCAGTCTTTGACTTTATTGAACATAACCTGTTGTTGAGAAAACTTGTGTGGTCTGCCATATCATGGATTCAGAGCTGTCCATCTAATAGAAGTCAGAGGTTTTTCTTTACAGGAAGCTTCTCTAATCACATTCGTAAATGGCAGAAATTTGGAACCACCGAGACTCTTTCTAGAGCTGGCCGCCTGGCCAAACTGAGCAATCGGGGAAAAAGGGCCTTGGTCAGGGAGGTCACTGACAGAGCTCCAGAGTTCCTCTGTGGTGAAGGGAGAACCTTCCAGAAGGACAACCATCTCTGAAGCGCTCCACCAATCAGGCTTTTATGGTAGAGTAGCCAGACGGAAGCCACTCTTCAGTAAAAGGCACATGACAGCCCGCTTGGGGTTTGCCAAAAGCCACCTAAAGGACAAGATTCTCTGGTCTGATGAAACCAAGATTAAACTCTTTGGCCTAGAGGAAACCTGGCACCATACCTACGTTGAAGCATGGTGTGGGGATGTTTTTCAGTGGCAGGGACTGGGAGACTAGTCAGGATTGAGGGAAAGATAAACGGAGCAAAGTACAGAGAGATCCTTGATGAAAACCTGTTCCAGAGCGCTCAGGACCTCAGACTGGGGCAAAGGCTCACCTTCCAACAGGACAATGACCCTAAGAACACAGCCAACATAACGCAGGAGTGGCTTCGGGACAAGTCTCTGAATGTCCTTGAGTGACCCAGCCAGAGCCCGGACTTGAATCGATCGAACATCTTTGGAGACCTGAAAATAGCTGTGCTCCCCATCCAACCTGACAGAGCTTCCGAGGATCTGCAGAGAATAGTGGGAGAAACTCCCCAAATACAGGTGTGCAAAGCCTGTAGCGTCATACCCAAGAAGACTCAAGGCTGTAATCGCAGCCAAAGGTGCTTCAACAAAGTAATACATTTGCAAAAAAATGTAAATGTTTTTGCTTTGTCATTATGGGGTATTGCGTGTAGATTGATTAGGGAAAAAAACATTTAGTCAATTTTAGAAGAAGGATGTAACGTAACAAAATGTGGAAAAGGTCAAGGGGTCTGAATACTTTCCGAATGCACTGTACACATCAGCAACAACAGCTAATGAAGACTTCAACCCTTAACAAAAAGGTGCAGTCTGTTTTGGAATGGGTGACCAATACTAAATTGGTCCTGAACATCTCTAAAACTAAGAGCATTGTATTTGGTACAAATCATTCCCTAAGTTCTGTACCTCAGCTGAATCTGGTAATGAATGGTGTTGCTTTTGAACAAATTGAGGAGACTAAATTACTTGGTGTTACCTTAGATTGTAAACTGTCATGGTCAAAACATAAAGATTTAATGGTTGTAAAGACGTGGAGAGGTCTATCCGTATTTTTTTTTATTTTACCTTTAATTTTACTAGGCAAGTCAGTTAAGAACAATTTCTTATTTTCAATGACGGCCTAGGAACAGTGGGTTAACTGCCTGTTCAGGGGCAGAACGACAGATTTGTACCTTGTCAGCTCGGGGATTTGAATTTGCAACCTTTCGGTTACTAGTCCAACGCTCTAACCACTAGGCTACCCTGCCGCCCCATAATAAAGAAATGGTCTGCTTTTTTGACACCAAACTCCACAAAGCAAGTCCTGCAGGCTCTAGTTTGATCTTATCTTGGTCAAGTGCTGCAAAGAAAGACCTAGTTAAGCTGCAGCTGACCCAGAACAGAGTGGCACGTCTTGCTCTTTATTGCAATCACTGGGCTAATATTAATACTATGCTGCCAGTCTCTCTTGGCTAAGAGTTGAGGAGAGACTGACAGCGTCACTTCTTGTTTCATAAGAAACATTCATTTGTTATATCTGGAGTATTTCTCCTGTCTTATCCGGTGTCCTGTGTGAATTTAAGTATGCTCCTTCTAATTCTCTTCTTCTCCCTCCCCTCCCTGAGGACCTGAGCCCTGGGACCATGCCTCAGGACTACCTGGCCTGATGAATCCTTGCTGTCCCCAGTCCACCTGGTTGTGCTGCTGCTCCAGTTTCAACTGTTCTGCCTATGGAACCCTGACCTGTTCACCGGACGTGCTACCTTGTCCTGGACCTACTTATTTTTTACACTCTCTCTCTCTCTCTACCGCATCTGCTGTCAGACCTGGGGAAGGGTAGAAAAACATTTCTGCAGCTTTGAAGGTCCCGAAGAACACAGTAGCCTTCATCATTCTTAAATATATATATATATATTCCTGCGGTGCTGACCTGTTGTACCCTCTACAACCACTGTGACTATTATTATTTGACCCTGCTGGTCATCTATGAACGTTTGAACATCTTGGCCATGTACTGTTATAATCTCAACCCGGCACAGCCAGAAGAGGACAGCCACCCCTGGTTCCTCTCTAGGTTTCTTCTTAAGTTCCTGCCTTTCTAAGCCACCATGCTTCCTAGCCACCATGCTTGCTTGCTGTTTGGGGTTTAGGCTGGGTTTCAGTATAGCACTTTCTGACATCGACTGATGTAAGAAGGGCTTTATAAATACATTTGGTTGATTTGATTGATTGAGGAGTTCACGGAACTCCCTTCCATTTTATATAGCTCAAGTGAACAGCAAACCTGGTTTCAAAAAACAAATAACGCAAGACCTCTCCCCCATGTGACTTACTTGTTGTGTGTATGTACTGACATGTACAATATATGTAACTGATAGATGCACACACACACTACATGTTAATGTTTTTAAATGTTTGTAAATTGTGAAGTCTTTTGTCTGTAATGTCTTCTTCATTATATGTCGGACCCCAGTCAGACTATCTGTCGCCATTGGCGTCGGGTAATGGGGATCTTAATGAATCAAATCAAATCTCCTGTAACCCTTTTAAAAATGTTTCTTTTGATGTTTTGCTAACCGTCGAGGGGTTGGTCGTTTAGCAACAAAACCTAAGCGTGCTTAACTATGTGGCAAAACAGATGGTGTTGGCTTAGATTGTTGACAACATGTAAACTATATTTCTAATGAATCAAATCAAATCGACTCACTCTTCCTTGACACTAGGCAGTGGAGTGACTGGGGTCTCAGGCAGAGCAGCTGTGATGTTAACTAATGGAGCTGGGGCTTCTGAAGGCATCAGAGCCTCACAGGGATCCTCAGACTCCACTTTAATTGTCCTCATCTTCTTCTTTCTCCTCTCCTCCCTCATCTTCCTCTTGGGCAGAGCCAGGTCAAACAGTGCTAGATCATAGAAGATAGTAGTTAAGAATGTTTCTACACTAGTTGTGCCTTACATCATTCAGAGGATCTAATTGAATCTAGCTACATACACTACTAACCAACAGTATGTGGACACCCTTTGAAATGAGTGTATTCGGCTATTTCTGCCACACCTGTTGCTGACAGGTGTATAAAATCAAGCACACAGCCATAGACAAACAATGTCAGTAGAATGGCCTGCATTGAAGAGCTCAGTGACTTTCAACGTGACACCGTCATAGGATGCCACCTTTCCAACAAGTCAGTTCATCAAATTTCTGCCCTGCTAGAGCTTCCCAGGTCAACTGTAAGTGCTGTTATTGTGAAGTGGACATATCTAAGAGCAACAACAGCTCAGCCACAAAGTGGTAGGCCACACAAACTCACAGAATGGGACCGCCGAGTGCCGAAGGGCATAGCGCCCAGAAAATTGTATGTCATCAGTTGCAACACTCACTACCGAGTTCCAAACTGCCTCTGGAAGCAGCAACAGCAAAATAACTGTTCGTCGAGAGCTTCATGAAACGGGTTTCCATTGCCGAGCAGCCGTACATGTCGTCTGGAGAGGTGTATAGATTGCCGCCATTGGATTCTGGAGCAGTGGAAATTCTGGAAAATCTTAACGTTACAGCATACAATGACATTCTAGAGGATTCTGTGCTTCCAAATTTTGGCAACAGTTTGGGGAAAGCCCTTTCCTGTTTCAGCATGACAATGCCCCCATGCACAAAGAGAGGTCCATACAGAAATAGTTTGTCAATATCGGTATGGAAGAACTTGACTGGCCTGCACAGAGCCCTGACCTCATCCCCATCGAACAACTTTGGGATGAATTGGAACGCCGACTGCGAGCCAGGCCTAATCGCCCAACATCAGTGCCCGACCTCACTAAATGCTCCTGTGGCTGATTGGAAGCAAGTCCCGCAGCAATGTTCCAACATCTAGTGGAAAGCCTTCCCAGAAGAGTGGAGGCTGTTATAGCAGCAAAAGGTGGATCCAACTCCATATTAATGCCCATGATTTTGGAATGAGATGTTTGACGAGCAATTGTCCACATACTTTTGTGCATGATTAATTTGGCTTTATGATTATGATTTTGGTGTTTTGGTTATAGACTTGACTTGTACTCACTCATCATGGAGCCTTTACGACCTATGTTCACTCTAGACATCATGTCACCCAGGCGGATGTCAGAAGTCATCAAGTCTGGATGATCCTGTGAAAATAAGAATGACTTGGATTAGGATACAAGGAAATATTGTACAAGATGATATTAGGTAGATAAACAGTGTCCCCAATTTCCATTCACACCTTGATTTTATGGATAGCAGAATTCTCTGCTGTTTTTGTGAATGGAGAAGCATAGAAGAAACTAACCAGTTGTCGTCTCCTCTTCTCTCTATGTCTCCGTAGCATGGCTCGCATGTCCTTCTCTCCCAGTTCTTGCTTATCTGTGTAAGCAGGCACCACACATCTTCAATCACTACATCTGCAGAGTCTTTATGTACATTACAGCAGTAGGGCTGGGAATTGCCAGGGACCTCACGATACAATATTATCACGATATCACGATTCGATGTTCAAAACATGTTGTTCACTATATGTCTGCTGCAGCGAGACAGAGAGCATGAGAACTCGAGTTTTGATCAGTCATGGAAATACAAGTGCTGAAAACATGTTGGCTCACTATTTAAAAAGAAGATGGAGAAAAGCTATAGGACGAAAAAGAGTTTTGGCGCAGTTACAACTGACTAGCGCAAGCTAGTGCTACCTAGCAAAATTGATACTTGGGAGTCATTTAATATCGTCCAAAACAATATTGCGATATGTAACCATAAATGTTTTTCCCCAATCATTATACAGTAGCTGTATAGATCTACTTTAACTGACCGGTGGTCTTCATGTCCTGGGTGGAGAGACTGGGCAGAACCCTAACAGAGACTGTGGGCGTTGGAGAGGAAGGAGATTGAGGTGTTGGTAGCCAAGAGGCTGTATCTGCAAATACAATGCAAAGGACAACTATGTGACATAGAAAACATTGAAAGATGAACCCTGACACTTATTCAATGCTGCTAAATGCAATTACATTTCAACATTCTAGGCTGATGAAAGCCTAGAACTCACCATCATCGTCAGATGAGGCATTGCTGTCTCCACACTCAGTTTTAACTTCCCTCAGTATCCGGCACACTCTTCCTCTGACCCTCTGTTCCTGCACCTCACCATGTGTCTGAGTGGGATACTTTCTGTTCACAGCAATGTCAGGGCCACTGCGGACAGCCAACTCTAGTAGTTCCTAAACACACAGAAATTATATATGTGAACATACTGAGGAAGGCCATTCACCTTGTGCTTGAGACTGAAGCTTGAAGATATATGCCATACCTTTCTAGAGACCAGAATCTGTTTAAGGAGTTTGTGGTAGTACTGCTGCAACGAGTTCAGCTGGCGTTTTTTCTGGGACTTGGCACACAGTTGTCTGTACTTAACCACTTCTGGATTGAAATGGCCATCTGGGGAAAGCACAGTGGTACATGATATTACTGATATGCCATAAACTGTCCAAAAACCTACTCAAAATCAAGCCATTTGAGAGAGGAGGACTGTTACCTTGGAACAGTTTCTGTGCAAGGTGCAAGGGGTTTCCGAAGCAGAAGTTCTGTTTGTTGAAGAGTTTGCTAATGGTGCTGTCCTGCTCACTAGTGTTGTCTTCTGGAAAGTGTGGTAACAGTTGACGGAGATGCTGCCTCTGGTCATCTGTCAGTACTTCAGACCAGGTGCTTTCACTCAGCACAGAGAAGAAGATTTCAGGCTGTTTGCCCAACAAAAACATATATAAACAGAACTGTAAATGCAACAATCGATATACAGTACACCTTTTTATATACAGTCTATGCAGTGTACACAATAGATAAACAGCATATGATAAAGTTAACACAGAATGCTATTATTAGCAACTCACATCCTCAAGCAGGTCTTCTGGAAGACTCATTTGACAGTTTCCCAACATGCACTCTTCAGTGATGCGCCCATCATTGCCCTCCCCTGAGTCTAGGGGGTCGGTCAGCATGTGATCAAGGGCATCCATTCTGATCTTCCTTCACAATCTGAAAAAAAAATTCAAATGAATTGTATTGGTAGCTACAGTAACGTTAGCCATCTAACTAAAATCACGAGTCCATTGGCGTTGTTAGCTAGCTAACGTAAAATAGAACAGTTTAGTCTACATTTCTACAGAAAACATGATCTATCTTGCTGGCTAGCTAACTAGATATTACAGTATCATGTCAATGATGAAATACAAACCACAAACACATGGCAACGTGAGCTACTAGCTAAATTATGCTAGCCAGCTACCTAAGGCAAGCTAACTACACCAGCAAAATTACGATTCAATGGTGTATTCTACGCACTTTGGATATGATTATCTAGCTAGCAATGTGAGCTTAAACAACATATAACTAGTTTAGCTAACAAAGACAAAATTAACTAATTTACCAGAAAATAGAGCACACTGGACATCAGATAAGAGTCAGAGGGGAATCATAACAACGACGTACCAATACGGTTTCCGTCCCGTCCGCTAAATCTACCGTAAGTACTTCCAATTTCCTCTATCCTGGTTGCATTCGATGCACGAAATGTTCAGCGATGATTAAAACAAGTTCTTTAGATAATACACAACAAAAGACATTTCACTTCAGATTAATTTCCCCAATCATACAGGGTATTGTCATTTAATATGAAATGAGGCTGTACATAGAATTACACTGAAATAAGGCACATTGGCACTACCACAATCTACATTTTTCAGAGAATGGTGAAATTACTGTAGAGTACATTACAGTAATCACAAACTAAAGTAAAAGCACAGGTTGTCAGGACCCTGAAATTCCACAAATACCCGTGTACCAGTCTTTTTGGGGTTGTTACTAGGCCAGCTTGACACTCACACAACATACACGTCTTAAAATGATCAATAAAAATGTCCTAAACTGTACACAAGAAAAATAATCAAATTTACATACCACAACTAATTAATGATATACTGTAAGCACCAGAATGGAATGGATACATAGAACAGAGTATATAGGCTGCTTAAAAAAAAGGCAGCCCAATTTTTTATGTGTTTCCTTTTTTGAGCAATCAGATCTTTTCACATCAGATCTTTTCAGATCTGATGGGACAAAACACCAACTACTGGAGAAAAAAAATATCAGAATTGGGCTGCCTGTGTAAACGCTGCCATAGTAATGTTAAGATCACTTGTTAAAATGTGTACTAGGAGCAATGAGATGTACTTTCAACTAATGTATAAACCTAGACAAGGACCAAGCAACCAACCATATTGACATACTATAAACCAGAAATATTTTACACATCAAACGCTCTCTTTGATCTATGACATTTACATATTGATTACAAATTTAAATCTGTCTAGGGAAGAAAATATACAAATCAATGAACTGAGTTTAGTATAAAATCACAAAAATACCTTAATTCATATCTAAAATGTTTGTGTAAAGTATAGCTCCCTGAATATGTGAAATCTTTTCCTTTACCATTTCCCTGTTCAATCAAACCATTAACTGAGTACCCAGGACAGTCATTTTTAGTTGTATGGTATCTCAGAAACCCATCTAGAAGAAAAAGAAACGCACACCTATAAAGGCGAGGTGCTGGCTAGCGGAGTGGAAAATCTCAGAAACCCAGTCACCTGTTTTTACTGAGGTACAGCAGTCTGAAGATCAATTCAAAAATAAATATAAACAGGCAATGAAAACATATCCTAATGAAAAACCCACCTACATTAACAAAACACAATATAAAAAGACAAAGACATGAGATTTTAAGAATCCACAAAACTTCATATAACATATTACTTTTGTAAAAACAAACGATTGCCCAGGCAATGTAAGGATAAGGATTCTAACACATGAACAAAGCAAATTCTAAACAAAGAAACCCAGGGAGGGAAAATGCCTACAAGGTCACAAAAGCAGGCAATTTAGTGCACTTGGGTGCAAAAATCCATCTTTAACCTGCAACCAATGCTTGCTATATGCAATCAATGCTTGCTAAATATTTATTTATCTAAATAATGTAATGCCCAGTCTATTTTTAAGTAAGTGTATGTATAAGTATGTAAGAATGGCATGTTCTATATAAAGTAATACTTTTGGATAGAACCAAACACCACGTATAAGTGTAAAATAATGAAAACTCCTTGTTGAGTCTTGTAGAGTCCCAGTAGTCACATACTGTAGTCTGCATTATTATAGTTTTGTTTTTAAATTCATTTTTATTTCTATTCGTAGAATTTTTTTAATTTCAAATTCAGTTTGTTAGTTTTCAGACTTGATTTGCTAGTTTTTATTTAGTTTGAGTTTTATAAAAAAATATGTCTTAGTTTTTATATTATTCAGTTTCAGTTTTAGTATTGCTACGAGCCATTTGGGTTGTATAGTATGTGTGTTGTTTTTGGGATGCCACTTCTTACCACTGAAGGGTGTCATGTAAAAATATTCCCAGAGTGAAATAGTTCCCAATAAGATTTTTACATGACAAAGGGCAGTTATACACAAGGTGATGGGTCAGCTCATAGGCTAGATTTACATTATAAAGTCTATCTCAATGTGACTTGGATTTAAAGGTAATAGAGCTGAGACTGATGAAAAATAATAATGTAGAAGGAAACCCCATATTTACACCAATCCAATGCTTTTTAAAAACTTGTAAGAGGAAGCAAGTTAGCTACCTAGACAATTGTTTCCCCTGTTAGCTAGTGATAGCTAGGGATAGTGATGCACAAACCAGGCCTATTTGAAACATCACCATCTCCTGGAAGCATTTACCCACCAGATTCAGTAGCTTAAAAAAAAAAATAAAGCTTGAAAACTTTTTTACATTTACATTTGAGTAATTTAGCAGATGCACTAATCCAGAGCGTTTTACAGTATTGAATGCATACATTTGTCAGGTATCAGTTGCAGCCTTCATCCACCTTTGAACCCCATTGAAAACCCAATTAGATGTTTAGAAAAAAACATAATTCATTATGGTTTTTATTTTATTTTAGTTTGTTTTGGAGTCCAAGATAATAGTTTCAGTATAGTTTTAGTTTTTTGAAACAGGTTTGTTAATTATTTTATTTCAGTTTACTAAATCGTTTTTTCAATATTTGTTTTTCGTTTTAGTTTCTGCATTAGTTTACTATAATAACCTTAATGCATACCAATCAAAGGCCTGAGGATTTTAAGGACTTGGGCAATGACCAATCTTCTGAGGGATAAGTGTTGCTCAGGCTTGACAACCCGGTTTCCCACTCAGCTAGACCCTGGTCTTCTCAGCTACACCCCAGTCTTCTGCTTTATCCAGTCCCTGTATTTAGTGACTTGGGTGTAGATGCCAGGCTTGTTCCTGCGGGCACAGCCGTCCCCCCAGCTCACCACTCCAGCCAAGAAGAAACGTCCACTGTCCTCCATGGAGGACAACGGACCTCCAGAGTCTCCCTGTCAGAAGGAGCAGGGCAAAGACAGCATGATGATGATGATGACGTAAAGAGGGGGAAAGTAAATATGCAACAAGAAAGATAATCTAGCTGCTAGCTGGGTTACCTGACAGGCATCTACTCCTCCGTCCAGTACACCAGCACATAACATGTTGGAAGTGGTCTGTCCTTCCATCAGGGTGTTACATACTGTGGCATTGATGATACGGACCTCTGCCTTCTGCAACATTGATGCCTCGAAACCTGGGATAGTGAATGACACTCAGTCAGCATCAACAGTATTCAGAGGTTAAAACATGAGGAAATGTCAAGTGTATTACCACAGAGCAAGGTGGGAGAAACTACTGCAGCTATACACTGGATTCAACTCACCCCCCTCTCTGGTGGTCCCCCAGCCAGTGATCCACACTGGCTTGCCAGCAGGGAAGTCATGCGTGGCCGTGGGCAGACAGATTGGCCAGATGTTCTGGTTGAGTGTGACAGGACTGTCCAGTTCCATAAGAGCTATGTCATTGTCATAGGTGTGGGCGTGGTAGTCAGGGTGCTGGATGATCTGTTTCAGGTTCTTCTTCATCGTCCACTTGTTAGTCTGACTCTGAACATGAAGTCCAAGGTATGCTTCCCATTGTTGAGGTTGAGAATACCTGTTGGAACACACACTCTTAGTTCACAGTCCTCAATCCTCAAGACCACGAAGATTTTGAAAGCTAAACTGTAAACAGCAGAGGTTACAGTGAACAGTCCTTAAAGCAGTAAATAAATTGGGGAAACGTACAATGGTGTGAATGAAACGTAGTAAGAGTAGGAACAATAAGGTGAGTACGTACTTGACTTTGACATCATCCTGAACACAGTGGGCAGCAGTGACAAGCCAGCGGTCGTTGATAACTGAGGCTCCACACACATGGCTAGACCCTCGGATGTGAAGGCTAACCTGCCAGGGCCATTCCCCCTCAATGGAGGCCTGCCCACCCACAATACGGGAGTGTCTGTAAGGCCGTATACCACACTCTGCACACAGACACACGCAAAAACCAATCAGCAAATAAAGGAGGACCACAATAGAAACAAGTCTGAAATTTTGTCTACATAACCCTCTGCGATTTTGGTACATGTATTGGTTGCCTGTTGTTTTAAATAGTCAAATAAAATGTCCTCCAAATGACATTCAGAAGTCAGGGTAATGGTGATAAAAGTTGGTCTGATGATGTAGAGGAAGCTGTGTGAGATATCTAAACTTACGACAGTCTGCCTCGTCTGAGCCATCATCACAGTCCTCTTTTTCATCGCACTCTGGGTTCAGCTTGCTGATGCACATGTTGTTCTTACACCTGTAAGTATACTCTGAGCATTGCAGGGCTAGAGCTGGATACAAGGAGATGAGGAGTCAGTCACACAAAGGTCAAAGGTCATGTTTATATGGTAGCCAGTTGTATTCTACTACAACTATTTATCTTTGGATACGTACATTTTGCGCAATTTGATTCATCAGAGCCGTCAACACAGTCAGCACGGCCATCACATTTCAGTCTCTCTGAGATACAGCTTCGATTCCGGCAGGTAAACTCACCTAATTTACAACTCCCTTCAGAGAGGACACAGTAATACACAGTGGTAACAATGATGATTTAGTCTTGTGTGACCTCTCTACTGATGTATATTGCTGACTTACCACAGTTTTCCTCATCTGTGCTGTCCCCACAGTCATTGACTCCATCACACTGCCAGAACTTGACTTTACAAAGACCATTTCTACATTTGATTTGATCTGGCTCACACTCTGTACAGAGACAAGACATCAACTCAGATTACACTATAATCATTTGTAGGTAACCTAATCTCTCTTGTAGAGGCAAATCAAGCATCTGTTTACAAAGGTGACTTTATAAAACTTAAAACACTCAGATGGAAACACTTGAGAAGAATAGACATGTTATAACGTAGTTATAGGTCTGTACTCATAACAGGTTTTAAAGTATACACTGTAGATGTTAGTTTAAGAAAAAACTGTGTACTGATAGCAATGTTCTGGCTTACGAGTAGTTGGCACAAAGGCTTCAAACTCAGCAGTGAAACCTGAATCCACATAGGACATGTCAGAGTTAAATATCACTACTATCTTGTTGACTGTGCTGGTGACCACAGTGCTGTAGGGCTTATTTCCACATAGCCTGCAAAACAAAAGGTTAAAGAGGCAAAGATCAGCAATGTTAATCAATTAGGGACATTGCTGATATTAATAGTAAATTCTTCCAAATTCCTAACGGATATACTGACAACAAGAAGATCCCATGACTCACTTTTCACTGTTGACCTCTACGTAGTCCTTAGGACAATTATTATTGTTCTGTCCTGGCTCAGAAATTAACAGCTTGTTGAACTGCACCTTGACAGACTTCCCTTTTGGGACCTGAAAGACAATAGAATGGTAGGTGGAACTTCAAAAATAAACACATTCTCACTCTAAAAGGTCAGCAGCAGGCTCCACAACACAAATTGAACATTTGTTTACCTCAATGTCCCAGACACACTTGGTCAGAGGTGGGTAATGGGAGGGAAAGTTTGGAGATGTGAAGATGCCATTGAGTCCTGATAATTGACCACCACAATCTACACAGAAAGAGTAACAGATAATGAGTCTCATGACCATTGGGGACACAAAATGATACACCCCATGATCATCATAATAGCAGCTGCACCTTGGCTCTTGAGGGGAACCTGGTAGTAGGTGGCTCTGAAGCCAGGGAAGTTCTTCTCCTTGTTGGTTACCAGTGTCAGCAGCATGACGTTTCCAGAAGAAATGAACGACAGAGGCTCATTGCGAGTGTAATATCCACATTTCCTGGACAGAGATCAACACATGATTTAACTGAGGCAGACAGTTGCACTTGGATGGAGTCATGAGGCAAGCATCTGAAGGAAATATCAGTGGGAAAATGTTGACTGTGTTTCAGGTCTTCACTTTATCTTGATCCTAAAAGTACTGTACAACTCCTCACTACTCACTCTGCCATGACCTGCTGCTCCAATGGCACCAGGGAGTCATACACCTTGATGAAGTCATTCTGACAGTCAGCCTCCAAGTTGAAGGTGTCAAACTCCAGTTTAATCCTGTAGCCTCGGTCAGCATGTAGTCTCCACGCCACGTATGTGTTTGGAGGGTATGGAGAATCAGGAAAGCCAGGTGACTGTAATGTGGCCGTGTGATTCTCACTGATGTGATAGGAATAGGTTTGGGAGGCTGAGAAACGGATAGACAGATACAGTAGACAAGCTCAGTGAGCTGTACAAGGACGGCCTGTGACATCCAGAAAGATAATAGTTGAAACCATAACAGCGAATTTTGTTTCTCACCATTCAATAACGCCTTTGTTATACGTGCATCCAGAGCTGTGAAATGGAGGCACATATGAGACATTAGCATGGAGCAAATCAAAACATCTGGTCTGACCTTTAACAGCTCTTTTTTTATCTGTGGGATAGAGAATGTGAAAGAAATTACTACAAAAGCTCCTATTAACATAGGCCTTAATAAACAGGGATGCATACAAGAGTATAGGTAACTTTTCACATCCCAAGGCAGAGTGATGTTCACCCTTTACTGTACCTCCAGACATCACATTGTTGATGAGCAGGGAGCCGGTTGGCCGGCGACCCGTCCCCATCCTCCCCTTCGGACTTCCCTCCATCGGATCCATGGAGCCAATAGTTGCATCCACTGCAGACCCCCGACCGATCGGTACATCAAACTCAGACAGGTAGTAGGCCACTACATTGTCCTCACTCCCTCTGTTGCCTTCACTATAGTGGAAAGACACATAGTGCATTGTGATTTTGAATATGTTAAGCAGCAAGAAAACATTACAATTGTCAAAGTGACCTTAGGGGAGTGGTTAAATGGGGAACAAATACCTGAAGGCTTGCACTGTGGATCCCACTAAATATTTATCCAGATCTTTGTATTTAGAGTAGATCACCTTCAGCTGAAAAGCAGCAAGATGAAACGTGTCACTGTAGCTACCAGGACTTGCTACAAATAATAGAGAAGGTAATCAAGTAGAAACAACAGAAAACAGTAGACACACAAATACTTTATACAACAGCCATTCAGCAACGTGTGGTTTTAGTGTAGAGGACTCCTAAAGATCCCGATCATCATCATCCTGTCTTACCTGCTGTGACACCTGCATGGCCAGTTGTTTGAACTCATTGCTGTTGGGGTTGTCATAGGAATCTATAAATCTTTGGTTGGTGATACTCATAGAGCCAATGTACATCTTTCTCAATCGCACCTCTCCTCTCCGCACTGCAAAATAAGAGAGGGACAGGAGTGAGGACCAGAATAAGTATACTAATGAGGCCAGAATAAGTATACTACTGTGACATGAATAAGTATACTACTGGGCCCAAAATAAGTATACTACTGGGACCAAAATAAGTATACTACTGGGACCAAAATAAGTATATTAATGGGACCAGAATAAGTATACTAATGAGGCTAGAGTAAGTATACTAATGAGGCCTGAAGAAGTATACTAATGAGGCCAAAATAACTATATTACTGGGACCAGAATAAGTAATACTAATGGGACCAGAATAAGTATACTAATGAGGCTAGAGTAAGTATACTAATGAGGCCAGAATAAGTATACTAATGAGGCCAGAATAAGTATACTAATGGGACCAGAATAAGTATACTAATGGGTAATGGCTCTATAGGGGTTCAGTCAAGGTGGACAATATACTCACAGTGAAAATGCCAAACCAGCAGGCCTGTCGTCAGCGCAATGACTGCTGCCAATCCCACGAGGCCAATCCCAACAAAAAGTGTTTTACTCCCTCTATTTTTCTCCAGTTTCTTGGTGTCTGGGGCTGGCAAGAATGTGACAGAATTTTCCCAGTCATCATCCTACAAGTGAGAAAATAATGTTATTTTACTTGCATTTCATTTCAACATAAACATTTCAGTGCTCATGTCAATGGCAGCAAAAGACATATGTCTCCCTAGATAGTAATTGGGTTTATATCGACAGCACATTCAATCAATCCATGACAACATGAATGTACTAACTTGTCAAATGATCTGTCCTTAGGTGTTATACTACTTATGGTTCCTGCATAACACAGTTATATTAATTGTTACTGCAATTGAACTAACCAGTGCAAGTCAAGTCCTGTCTGATTCAACAGTTACTACATTTTCCAACACCCACACCCTACTTGAACGTATCAGTTAAAGACTACTCTTTAGTGTCTGAAGAGCCATACCCGTTTTGACAATTTGACTCACATGCAGTCTATGCCATATGATCTACCAGGCATTCCAATTCAAAGGGAGCAGCACTGAGAGGAATGTTGCTTACATAATACACTGTGCATACAAAACATTAAGAACACCTACTCTTTCCATGACAGACTGACCAGATGAATCCAGGTGAAAGTTATGATCCCCTATTGATGTCACTTGTTAAATCCACTTCAATCAGTGTAGATGAAGGGGAGGAGACAGGTTTAAAAAGTATTTTTAAGCCTTGAGACAATTAAGACATGGATGGTATGTGTGCCATTTAGAGGGTGAATGGGCAAGACAAAATATTTAAGTGGCTTTGAACAGGGTATGGTAGTAAGTGCCAGGCGCACCAGTTTGAGTGTGTCAAGAACTGCAATGCTGCTGCGTTTTTCATGCTCATCAGTTGTCCATGTGTATCAAGAATGATCCACCACCCAAATTACATCCAGCCAACTTGAAACATCTGTGGGAAGCATTGGAGTCAACATGGGCCAGCATCCCTGTGGAAGCTTTCTACACCTTGTAGAGCATGCCCCACGAATAGTGGAGTGAAGTCCACGGGGTTCCATCCAAATTATCCCAGTCTCTTGTTTTTTTTAAGAGATACGACTGAACTACAACATCTGTTTAAGAACAAAACAGAACTCAACAGCGTTTGGAGTAAATGGTTTTGTTGCTTTTCTGTTGCTTTTTTAACAGAATCGGTGCAATGAATCGACCCCTGGTTCTACTCTAGAAATACCCTGAGTGTATGTATGTAGGAATGTTTTGTAGACTCAGTGTATTTATAGAGTGGAAACCAGGGGTGTATTCACACAATTATATTACAATTACACATAGCCTACATTTGATCAAACGTGCTATAAAGATGTGCTTATATTAGACAAAATAGATGATCGATAGCGTTATAACAACTGTATTAGTAGCAGTACAATACCTGCGTTTTCGGGGTAAACTTCGTCCCAGAATCCAACAAATCCATGACAGAAGAACGTCACGTGTGGAAATTGAACCAAATTTGATTTCACTGTGCTTTAAAATGTTAACTATTTGTCTAGTTTCGGTCAAATTCTACAAGCCTTGAGAATTATTATCGACAGCCTCGGTCCATTGTCTTCAATAGGATGGCAACAGCGACAGGTGTCTCGCAGGTAAATCCACACCAGTCAAGGTTGTAATTTTCCGCCTATAAGAAAGTATTCTGAAGGATATAATAACAACCGAAAAGTTAATTAATTTCGACACTAATTTGTGATTATTTAGCGTAACTAAAAAAGGTCGATATAAGGCCTATTGTAGACAGAAACCAAGCCGCCTATCCCATTCGACTTCCTGTGTACAGGTGATACACTGAACAGTGGGGGAGAAGGCGACTGACTGAATAGAAAGATGAACGAGGAAATAAAACATGTGGCACATATTCTGCTCATCCATAGGTTACTATTACAATCCTGATGTCTTCAGTTTAGACCACCCTTTCCTGGTCATAGTTGTGTATCCTGTAATATTTGTTAATTTTGAATCACATAAAATGTTTGGATTGCAGGACCAACAGCTCTGAGTTTATCTCAGGGCTAGTGACTATCAAACAGAAGACAAATCACTGCCATGTAGATCTTTAGATCAAATAAAGATATAGAAAGAAGTAGGCCAGTTGAGGACCTGCACGGATGTCATTATACGACTACAAGTTGGTATGCTTAGGCCACACACTGTATATTACACGGTATTTGTCTCTCACTGTAGGGCCAGTAGTCTGTCTGATCCCGCAACACTAGAGGGTGTAGTATACCAGTTCAATATGACAGAGAGTCTACGCGGTTACTATTGTTGTGCAGTTAACAATAGCCCTGCGTCATCAGAGTGGTGTGTTTCGTGCAGTTTCATTGCAGTTTGACAGCATCGGCAGTATCACAAAAACAATATTTAGACCTGGGCAGAGCGGTGTACTGAAAGAGCAGTACTAAAACACTGTGGAAAAGACAGCTGGGTGAGTTGTTTGTATCTTAATCAAATAGTTATTGAGATACTTCACCATAGCCGCGAGAAGTAGTTTGAGGGTTGGGTGCTGCGAGTTTTTTTGCCCGCGCGGAAGAGTCTATATTGGTCCTCTAAAACAGGACTAGTAAAGGCCCAGTGCACTACTTTTGTGTTTTTTTTCAACTAAATGAATTTGAGTGTTTACCACCATTTGCAACATGAGTTAATCTGATAATACCTGTGGAATATAAAAATACTTGCTTGATGTATTTTTTCCAGTTTCTTGAAATACTTTGCAAATGCAGCACGACAGACCTCGGGCTAGAAGGTCAAGGGTTCGAGACCTGCTCCCTGCTGTTTCATTACAATATTGTGATAACTGAAATGGTCTATTCATTCCTTTTCCATAGGCGCTCTTATCCAGAGGAACTTACAGTAGTGAGTGCATACTGGTCCCCCTGTGGGAATCAAACCCACAACCCAAGCATTGCAAGTGCCATGCTCTACCAACTGAGCCACATCATCACTTTACATCATCACAAACCACTTGATGTCTCAATGTACTCAATTACTGTACTGCACATTGTTTTTCTTCATGGTGATGGAAAGTCTACAGGTACAAACCTAGATGACCAGCCTATGTACAATACAGTAATATAGATTTACATTAAGTGGTTTGTAAGGTTGGTCAAATAATACTGCACAAAAAGTGATTCTTTTCCATGTTATTTGATCAAGAAAAACATTTAATGGATGTTTTGTGTTTTTGCCCATAACTTTGTACTTTTTAATGTAAATGTTTGAGGACAGGTTTTTGTTCTTTCTGGATTCCATTAGAATGACAATTGCAGAGAAAGGGACAGCGCAACAACTATTACAATTCCAACTATTGAATCCTGCAAGATACTGTTCTTAATTATACAACTACCCTTTTAGCCAATGCAGAGATGCTGAATGATTTTTTGTTGTTGCCTTCGTTACAGATGTCTATATTGGTCTGCTAATACTAGTAAAGGCCCAGTACTTTTTTGAAACAGTAATTTTCTCAAAATAAATACTATTTTTTTTAAATTATATATATTAATATATATTTCCTCCTTTTCAAGAACCTGCACATGAGGTGTTCTGTAAGGAGGATATAGTACCCATTTTTACCCCAAAAGACACCTCTCATTCAGTAATACTCTGCAATTGTGATTTGGACAGAACCCATTGACTCCTCCCCCTGGGGGTGAAATACTGCATAAATGCAGCATCAGTCCTGGGAACTGCATTTTCCTGAGAACTCAGTGTTGACAAAACATGAAGCGATTGGGCTTTGTTGTCCTTATAGTTCTCCTGATTCTTTCGGGCTGTTGAGGGTAGGCAGTGGAAACAGTGCCTTGGCTTTGTTATGTAATGCCGCAGGTCTGCGTCATACCTGTAAAATGGGATTTCATTAATGTACTTGCTGATGTGTATTTGGGAGACATTTTTTGGATCGTTGATATGTTTTTTGGGGTTTTTGTTATTTTACCATTAAAGACATTGCAAATGTCTGATTATATAGATCATACGGTAAATGTAAGATCTTCAATGGCAAGGTTTTAGCCTGACATTGGTTATAATGTTAACATTGATTAATCATCATTAAAGGTAATATAATAACAGCTCATAAGTATTCTAGTCATTAGCAAATGACAAAAATTGTGTAGTTGAAATGTTCTTCTACTAATTGTTCCATGATTGTTTTACTGTTGTTCTAACAGCTGATGATGCAGGGATGCAATATTGGACGTGTGGTTATAGAGGACACAATAAGAGTTGCTGTTATGATGTTACACTTTGTTGGTTTTTCTTGATCTTTCAAATTCAGTTGAGTTCTTTCAGTTAAGAACTGTCCAAGATACCTTTTTGCACAAGCCCTCTCTGTGTCTTTGTTCATCATTCGCAGGGGCTGTGTTGTGCGGTTTTAGCAGTGACTGACAGTCTAATGATACCTGTAACAGGACATCACAGGCTGATGATTGGTCTGCTTCTTTGACATGAATTCTTTTGGACAAAGCCTACTGTGATCAAATTGCAAGCCTCTTGGTAAACGACAATGACAATGTTTTGGGTGAATTTTCAGCTGATGTCGAGATCAATGTACAGTATCTTGCTATGGAATCTGAAGTATGTAGTTGACTTGATGTGACTGCTGGAAGTGACTGCTTTGATTACAGTACATTTGACATAATACATGGTGATGCAACTAAAACAGAGTTCATTTGAAACGCAGTACTCAAAGGATTAAAATAATCTCTAAAATACTGTAGGATCAATCTTATAGACCACAGTGAAATTATTTCCATAACTATTATCAATGCATTTTCAATATGTGCTTTGGAAATGAGTGGTTGACAATAAATGTGTATCAATACTTTCTTTGTTGTTTGTTTTTTTATTCAAAATATCAGGTCTTCTAATTATATCATGTTAGATGATAAATTCCACTCTGTCGACCAGACTTGATGATTATTAAAATGAGGGTTTCAGGTACTCCATTTGACATCCTTTGTTAGTCAATAATATTGTCATGTTGCTTTGGAAGGAGAGAAATATATGACTATAAGGTATAGATTGATGCATGCACTCTGAACAGTGGTTGAATCAATGTAAAAAAAAAAAAGAAGTGCTTTATTTTTTATTAACTTTCTACAAATAACAGCATACAAAGCATGCTAATGGGGGGACAATGACAGTCAGGTGACTGACCCAAATAGAATGGTGCTTTTGTGAAGGAAATGTGACAGTTGGTGCTCAGGTTTATGTCATCTCACAATGTATGGATGTTTGTTTGGCATTTTCCATGGCATAATTCTGTCTTAGGCCATTTTACTATGTTACAATGCCAACGCGTTACCATTTTAGTGGGATGACTAATATGGTAGACACTAGAGATGTCAAGTAGCCTCTAGACTTGTTTGCCTGCTGCTATCTTGGACCAGGTTACCTCTCGCCATAGTACATGTATATTGAGACCAATTCACAAATAGCAATAATATCCCCAAATCATATGAAACTTCCCTTGAAATCCAAATTGATGCGTACCCAAAGAGAAAACCAAAAACCAAACAAACTTCCTAAAATGCATTGCCTACTCAGTAGTTTAACTAGTAACAACCTGTTATGGACCAGTAGGAGTGTTAACCCCGGTGTCCTGGCTACATTCCCAATCTGGCCCTCATATAGTCATGGCCACCTAATCATCTCCAACTTTCAATTGGCTTATTCATTCCCCCTCCTCTCCCCTGTAACTATTCCCCAGGTCGTTGCTGTAAATGAGAATGTGTTCTCAATCAATTTACCTGTTAAAATAAGGTTGACAAGCTATGGCTTGTGACTGGCCTGATGCAGTAGAGGTTAAAGGCATAGATGTTATGCCTTTAACCTCTGATTGTAGTTTAGCGGGGGGTGAACAGGGTGGGTTTCTGATGTTACTTACTAGTACTTTATTTTGATAAATAAAACGTTTTAGTTTTGAAAAATTGATTTTAACATATAGTCAACTATTTGAAAGTTAGCTTAGTTGTGCAGAGTTGAATGTTGTTAAACAGAATCATAAATGTTCTTTTCTGGAACAGGATGTTGTGACTTTGGATAGTTTTCTCCCTGTATTTGATCACCTTTAGTACAGTGCTGTTTGATGTGTGTAAAAATAATTAAGATTAAGTTATGGGTGGCCAATTAAATGCATGCTTTTGCTTTGAAAGGGAGTCAAAAAGACGTACCTTATTCATTTAATGTTGTGATCACATTGGCAGAACAAACCTATCTCGACAGATAGCTAATCTGTAGGTTTCTGCTCTAAGCCAAGTGTAACATTTCACCATTACACATAAGAAACTACAATCAACTTCTTGGCTTGCCATCAAGGGTAGGCTAAGCATCAAGATGAAGGTTAAGTAGGGGTCAGGGATTGACCATGATTTGCAGCGACAGTCTGTAATATTTCCAGTAATTTAAACTAAGGAAAAATCCTATCTATTACACCATTGTTTGTGTTTTGGTTATCATATGAAAGACAAATAATGTATGATGTATATATATATTTTTTCCAAGTAATTATTCTCTCTTAAAATGGCATTCCTTTAACACTAAAGGTATATTAAAGAAATCAAGTGTTAATTTCCATTGTGAAAATCTCCTGGGATGTGGTTGCTTCATTTATCGTTTAGGTTGGTGACCCTGGCCCACTCTGAATGTATGCACATTACAGTGTGTGGCTCTGACTCTGGTAGACTGTAGTCAACACTCCAATCCGGTAGGTGGCAACACGGCTGCTTATCTACTATTAACCTAATACCGGCAGGGCACTTACAGAAGTTGTTCAGAGGGGGATGAGGTCTGGACGAGATGGGTGTAACGTCCTTGGATGACAATGAATTTGATGACTGGTTTATCGAGTCTTTGAAAATGTAAGTACGAGGTATTTTGTGAAAGTGAGTTGAGACTTCGATTATATCTTTTAGTTGCATAAATCATGCTTCACATCACATGTCTCTGTGGGAAAACAACAGGGGTACATTCACAGGCGTAACGTTTTAAAACGTTGAAGATTATCTAAAAACAGTTTATCTAAAAATGAAATTTTAGAGCTGCTTTTGCCTCTGAAGCTCTTTGCTGATGACAATCAGGTAATGGATTGAAATGATAAATGCTTCACGATCTCAGTGATGTATTGGAATGTCAGTGACTGCCAATGTGTCTGTCTATTCAATGTGTGCAGGGTGTTTGTGCAGAGCGAGATGTCAAAGTGG
This sequence comes from Brachymystax lenok tsinlingensis, assembly GCA_030435695.1. Taxonomy (NCBI): domain Eukaryota; kingdom Metazoa; phylum Chordata; class Actinopteri; order Salmoniformes; family Salmonidae; genus Brachymystax; species Brachymystax lenok. The sequence goes on from CM059787.1 coordinate 15,644,580, forward strand.
TCCATGGAGGTTTCTCAAATGGCGCTGTTCATTGCCTTAAACACATTCCAGGAACAAGGTAGATGGATCATAGTAGCCATTGCTTATGTAACTTCCTCTTGTCATTAACATTCATCTTCTGACAGTTTTTCTCAATTTCGTACAAGCAATGTTGGGATCTGTGTTGAAACGCATCTATAGCAGAACAGCAATGACCAAATATACAGAACTTCTGTTCATTTTCTTTCTTTTGTACCTCACTTGCATATCTTAAACCACCTTTTGCAAAACTTTAAATACAAAATGTCATTAGTAAATACAAAACACACTTAAGTGTTTCGTTTACATAATATTACACATTGTTTTAATCAGAAGAGAAATGTCTGCAATTGTGTTCACTGTTTCCAGCAATCAGTAAATACTACTGCACTACATTTCTAATCATCCCATCAGGTTCATACCATGTACAATATAGGGAAATACCTAGGCAATAGGAACTGTCTTTTTTTTAAATGATTTTGTATAGTATTGTGGACTTGCAGAGAATGTAGTTGGGGTACTTCAAAGTAAATAGGGGTACTTCTAAGTTATCATCTCGAACATTGACCTTCCCTTAGGCTATAGAGCTTCTCTTTGGTGTGGATTGAGGCTTTACATTCATAACAGTTGTGTTCCTCTATTGGATTCACCTTTCCTTATTTCTATTGTAGATTGTGTTTCTGTGAGCCAATGAAAGTCTACAAACCATCCTACCGTGCAGTCTGAAATTATTCAGACCCCTTCACTTTTTCCACATTTTGTTAAGTTACAGCCTTATTCTAAAATGGATTAAATTGTTTTTTTTTCTCCCTCATCAGTCTACACACAATACCTGATAATGACAAAGCAAAAACAGGTTTTTATAATAAAAAAAAAAAAGTATTAAAAATAAAAACAGATCACATTTACACAAGTATTCAGACCCTTTGCTCAGTACTTTGTTGAAGCACCACTGGCAATGATTACAGCCTCAAGTCTTCTTGGTTATGACGCTACAAGCTTGGCATACCTGTATTTGGGGAGTTTCTTCCATTCTTCTCAGCTGATCCTCTCAAGCTCTGTCAGGTTGGATGGGGAGTGTCGCTGCACAGCTATTTTCAGGTCTCTCCAGAGATGTTTGATCGGGTAGTTATTCAATCCTGTCTCGGAGCTCTACGGATAATTCCTTTGACCTCATGGCTTGGTTTTTGCTCTGACATTTACTGTCAACTGTGGGACCTTATGTGGACCGGTGTGTGCCTTTCCAAATCATGTCCAATCAACTTAATTTACCACAGGTGGGCTCCAAGTTGTAGAATGATGATCAATGGAAACAGGATGTACCTGAGCTCAATTTTGAGTCTCATAGCAAAGGTTCTGAATATTTATGTAAATAAGATATTTCTGTTTTGTTTTTATAAATTTGCTAAAATTTCTAAACCTGTTTTCGCTTTGTCATTATGGTGTATTGTGTATAGATTGATAAAGATTTTTTTTATTATTAATCCATTTTAGAATAAGGGTGTAACGTAACAAAATGTGGATAAATGGAGGGGGTTTCGAATGCACTTCATGTACTGAATACATGGAATTGGATTGTGATGAATAAGTCCTGCACACAATGTGCTTATTTTTTATTTTTTTATCAGGAATGGTATTTGATTTGATGTGTATGGAATTGTTTGCTGAAATATGCATAAAGGACAGTAATTACCCATAATTCTGCACCTTTGGATAGTTGTACTTCCAATTTTGATCGTCATGATTTAGTGACTGCAAAGAATGTACTGGGCTTTTTAAAAGACAGATTCACTTTTTGTTTTGTCTGCATGGACTCAAGAGATAAGTATGGTTGCATTAGTCTTTTTTCAGGAAGCACATTTTTTTAATTAATGTATTTGCTATTATGACAGTATAATATAGTTTTGATGACTATATTTTAGGAAGGCAACTACATTTTGAAAACACATTTACTGTTTTGCAACAGAGTTCTGTGTCTTGTGGACTCGACAACATTGTTCCAAAAAATGCTTGTACGCAATTGAAAAAACTGTAAATGGCTACTTTCAAACTCTTGTTTCTTGTTAAGATGTGTCGTTACCAATGATGGCTTCAGCTCCAAGCACCTCCTGTGGGACTTAGGAGGAGTTGATTGGGGTGAGTAAACCTACTGTCTCCTCGTCATATTTTCTGTGTATTACAGTGTAATCGTCTCTCCACTTTATACTATAGCTACATCCGCTAGGCATGGATGATTTACAACCTGATTAGGTCACAGTACGCATTGGTCTTGCCCACATTGAAACCACATTTCTGTTGCGTGATTTGTCTTCATATGATAGATGTTAAAGAGTACTGGAGACATACAACTAAAGAGTGCATCGTCAGATAAAGGTGTCAAGGTAGCTTCCGGATTAACTGGAAACCCCTGCATTCTTCATGGCTCTCAGATCAGCGATATTCAACTGACTGAGCTGACGTCAGGGAAACCACTCTACTCTGTAGGTAAAAACCTGTTTTATATACGCTGTAGCCTTTTTGGACTGTCAATCTATAATTTCCTCTAGAATATGATATTGGGTGTAGAAACACATCTATAATAGTTATTTTGTTTACTTCTATCGCAGAAACAGACAGTCCAGATGCACTAAGCTCCCTGCAGGTTGTGAGTGGCAGTGTATTTCTCGCTTGTGCCTGCAATGGTGACCTGTATGTGGGGGGGACACGGAAGCCTTCAGCTCTTCAGCAAACCCCAGCTGGAGGGAGAGAGGGAGCCCACTGGTGTATGGGTGTTAAGACAGACCTGTTCTCATCAGACCCATCCTCCTGTAGTGTAGCACGGCTCTCCTCCTCCCAAGTGTTTGTGTCTGATCTTAGGGACATAAGAGCTTGATGTCCAGAGGAAAACTACCGATAATGACTTCATGAAGGTGACATGGGTGCCAGCTTTAGACAACTGCCTTGCTGTTTCAGGTAAGCACAATTTCACTCTTTCATTTCTGTTGGATTAATGACATTAATGAATGTCTAATGGACAGAACAAAGTTGCTCTGGCTTTTTTAGAACGTCTGTCATAATAAAGCACCTTTTTCCTCAATTTTCAATTGAATTTGTCTCCTCTTCTAGGTTTTGATGGAATGGTGCAAATCTATGACACTGCCTCTTGGAGACCGGAGTTGATGGAATTCCAGCCTCTTTTCATCCACCAGACATCATGGTCACATGATGTCTGAGGATCAGTTTGACACTTCATCAGCTGTGGTCACCACTCATGTTTGGCATCCAAGTCGACCTAAGTCTGTCCTCTCTGCTGCTGTAGACGGGTCTGTGCAAGTATGGGACTGGGTCGACAAAGCCACTACCAGCTGTTGACATTCAAACAAACTTACAGGTCAATGTTAATCATTACGCAGCTTTGGACCTTGCCTGAAGTCAAAATATTTTTTCCTTATGTTAATATGTAAGGAAAAAACATCCTCTGTAAAGCACAATTTATTCTGATGGGATAAGATGATGTAAAAATGACACTGTTATGAGTAGTTATTCAATGCTATAAGTAGTTATTCAATGCTATGAGTAGTTATTACAAGCTATGAGTAGTAGTTCCATGCTATGAGTAGTAGTTCCATGCTATGAGTAGTTGTTCCATGCTATGAGTAGTTGTTCCATGCTATGAGTAGTTGTTCCATGCTATGAGTAGTTGTTCTTATACTGTACACAACGTTGCATTGTGGAAGAGGTATTCTGAGTTTATACTATTATACAATGCATTTGAAAAGTATTCAGACCCCTTGACTTTTTCCACATGTTGTTATGTTACAGCCTTATTCTAAAATTGATTAAATATTTTTTCCCCTCAATCTACACACAATACCCCATAATGACAAAACGAAAACAGGTTTTTATACATTTTTGCAAATGTATAAAAAATAAAAACAGAAATACCTTATTTACATAAGTATTCAGACCCTTTGCTATGAGACTTGAAAATTGAGCTCAGGTGCATCTTGTTTCCATTAATCATCCTTGAGATGTTTCTACAACTTGATTGGAGTCCACCTGTGGTAAATTCAATTGATTGGACATGATTTGGAAAGGCACACACTTGTCTGTAAAGGTCCCACAGTTGACAGTGCATGTCAGAGCAGAAACCAAGCCATGAGGTCAAAGGAATTGTCCGTAGAGCTTCCAGACAGGATTGTGTCAAAGCACAGATCTGGGGAAGGGTACCAAAGAATGTCTGCAGCATTGAAGGCCCCCAAGAACACAGTGGCCTCCATCATTATTAAATGGAAGAAGTTTGGAACCACCAAGACTCTTCCTAGAACTGGCCGACCAGCCAAACTGAGCAATCGGGGGAGAAGGGCCTTGGTCAGAGAGGTGACCAAGAACCTAATGGTCACTCTGACAGAGCTCCAGAGTTCCTCTGTGGAGATGAGAGAACCTTCCAGAAGGACAACCATCTCTGCAGCACTCCACCAAACAGGCCTTTATGGTAGTGGCCAGACAGAAGCCACTCCTCAGTAAAAGGCACATGACAGCCCGCTTGGAGTTTGCCAAAAGGCACCTAAAGACTCGTCTGGAGACAACCTGGCACCATCCCTACGGTGAAGCATCCTGGTGGCAGCATCATGCTGTGGGGATGTTTTTCAGCGGCAGGATCTGGGAGACTAGTCAGGATTGAGGGAAAGATGAACGGAGCAAAGTACTGAGAGATCTTGAAGAAAACCTGCTCCAGAGCGCACAGGACCTCAGACTGGGGCGAAGGTTCACCTTCCAACAGGAAAACAACCCTAAGCACACAGCCAAGATAATGCAGGAGTGGCTTCGGGACAAGTCGCTGAATGTCCTTGAGTGGCCCAGCCAGAGCCTGGACTTGAACCCGATCGAACATCTCTGGAGAGACCTGAAAATAGCTGTGCAGCGACTGGACTTGAACCCGATCGAACATCTCTGGAGAGACCTGAAAATAGCTGTGCAGCGACACTCCACATCCAACATGACATAGCTTTGTACTGATTAAAGGGTCTGAATACTTATGTAAATATAATAGTAAAGTAATATTATTTATAAATTTGCAAAACATAACCTCCTTTTGCTTTGTAATTATGGGGTATTGTGTGTATATTAATTATGGGGGAAAAAGCCATTTAATAAATGTTATAATAAGGCTGTAACGTAACAAAATGTGGAAAAAGTCAAAGGGTCTGAATACTTTCCGGATGCACTGTATTTTATAAGAACGCAAGATTGTTCACTTTTGTTACATATTTGATAATAAAATGTGAATAAGTAAACTGATTTCTTCATGTACCTGCTAAACAAGTCAAACCCTAGCCTGGAGATAAAGGTGGAAGGCAGTTGCACCACATTGTTTGCTCACAACACTTTGTAAATCAAAAAGCTAAACATGGTTTCAGATTTTTAAAATTTATTTTCAAAAGATAGTTCTGCATGCCATTCACAGAAATGATTAACAATATGTTTTCTGCATTTTCTGCATAGCCAAGGATACAGGCAGGGACAGGGTTGTGCAGGTAGTTGAGACAGGACTAATATTGTAGCATTATTTAGAAACAGGGAAAATTAATCTAATTTGGCACATTGGGAGTTCTCAGCAAATGAAGCTGATCTGTCCTTAAGCAGACACTTTTCAGAGTGGCTCACTGTCAGTGCATTACAGAGGGTCTGAACAACAGCATAAATTATATAATTAATAATCACAAATTACATAGTCATAACATTTATAATGCTATGAGGAATGTTTGAACTGTCCAGACAGGAAGGATACAAAGTGCTTAAAGACAGAGTTAGTGTGGCATTGGGAAGCCCATGCAGTTTGAACAGATGAGTCACAGTAGATAACAAACAACTTCATGATAGAGGGATGTCTGTTCATTCAACAGGGAGCAGAGTTGTGGCCTGGTCATGGCCTGTAGGTGGTTGTTCTCTTCACAGTGTGCTTGGCAAGCATGAGGAACTGAATCCTTTGAATCAATGTAGAGGTGAATGGAGTTACATTGCAGAACTAAGTAACAAACGTATGCTGTTTAAATAGACTGTCATCCCATGACAGCATGCATTGCAGTCCATAGTCTTCAGACTTCATAAAATGATCACATCTACAGATTATATGACATTTAACTATGATTGCATTTCAATGAAATTTTAGTGTAAGTTGCCTTTTCTACACAAAACGACTTTGATATAAATGATCATATTCTTTTCAGATTGCTTATTTTTCTATACTAATATATAGTATAGCGATGATAGTGCATCTACTGACCACTGAATCTGATTGGAGTTGTAGTACTGAAATACAACCCTAACGAAAACCTAGAAGGTATTTTCTTTCTCATCAATGGTCTGCATGACATCACTGAGTGGAAAAGACACAAAAGCAATCTGTTCAATCTCACTCTTCTCCCCACATTCCATCAGGCAAGCAAAGTGCTCAGTGTCCTCACTGTAGGCCAGGTCTGAGTAGCCACTGGGTCCACTGTGGACGATCCAGGGCCGGTCCCAACCTGTCGTGTGCAGTGGAGAACGGTTCAAATACACTCCCAGGTCTTTCCTCCTCCTCTTATTGGTCGGGTGGGTGAAGAGTAGCCAGGTTTGCGTGTCTGAGGCCCGTGGTGATGATGTGGTACCACCCATGCCCTCTTCACCTTGCTCAGGGGCAGGGAAGCCAATCACACTACCTTGGCAACCACCATGGCACGGCTCCACTAACCTCGGAGCCAAGCGAGGTTTGTCATAGTAAACCCCACTGCTCTCACTCAGAGCCTCCACTCTGTGGCCTCTATGGCGGGCGTTGCAGTACAGGTGACTCCTGCCCTCGTGGTCTATGATCTCTGCCATCTCACATTCACAGGACTTTCTTTGAAGCATCCTGCCCATTTGCCATGTCTGACCGAAGTCATCACTGTATATTGAGAGAGCATGAGGCTGTACCGTGAAGGGGAAGGGGAAGGAGAAGCATTTGAAGTGGATATAATAGGCATAGGTAGGTATGATCAATCTTCCACTCTCCATTTGAATGCCATGGCCTGGTCCCACAGCAAATGTAGCCCACCTTCTGACCGTTTTGCCAATCACACTCTCTGTCAAGTCCTTTGTCTGGCTCCAGCTCTGGCCCTCATCATTACTTGTGATGTAACACAGGTGGGCCTTATTCTTGCCTGTCCAGATCTGATGGTGCTCTGAAGTGTTCCCTAAAATGCAGATGAAAAACAGGAATAGAGTCTTGGTATTCTTCTCATAAACCGGGCAGGGGTTCATGGTGCGGTGGTCTGGTAAACATGCTGACAACAGCTCCTGTGATTCTGACCACTGGGGAACAATGGAAAAGAATTGAAACAAAAATTAACAAGTAGAAACTGTAAGCAGAATGTAACAACTCAATTAAAGATGAACACCTTCAACTGTGTATTATGACTGTGATGTGTTAGATTTGGAGGGGACATTTACCTGAGTGGATCCATTTTGTTGAGTTCCTCGCCTCATAACAATACTTTTAGCATCACTTCCACTGAGGGAAGAGCGCTTTTCTGCAAAGGCGAGGAATGTCTGACTCTCTTTTAGGTAAATGAGAGCTGGAATTCTGTATCTTGTCCCAGTCTGCTCCTGTTTGAACAGAGTTGTTTTTGCAGGTTGCATTTCGATCCCTGGGAAATAACTCCTTGATGATGTATTCCCCATAGCTGAATTTGCTGGTTCCTACTAACAGAGGGATTACTTCAAACACACATGACATATCACCTGAGCCATTAAATTCACTATATTTATTCCCTTAACATAAGAAGCGTATTGGTTGAATCGGCTAAGCGCTTCGCACGACAGCTATCTTACATTCAAGTAAATCATCAAGCTATTTTACATGCAAAAAGATAGTCTACTACGTCGACGTCGTAATAAGACAAAACATATACTTACAGGAGCAGGCTTTTTAGCCTACAAATCACACCGTTGAGTCGTGAGACCCAGTTAAAACGACCATAGCTTAGCTACCTCTAAAACTATTTATTATTATTATTTTTCCTTTCGCTATTAAATTTGGAAGCGTGTCGTGAAATAACAGCGTACGTAGCTCGTCTGGGGTGTATTCATTACGTCCTGCAACGGAAACCGTTTGCCGTTAAAGAACCAAATGGAGGCAAACAGAGCATATGGAACAACACGGGAAGGGACCTTTCTACCAGAAGGGTAATCATTACGTCGATTATTTTGCAAAACAGTTTACTCCAAACGGAAAACGCAAACGAGAGATTATATTGGACAAATTCTGGTAGGTCTTTCAAAGTTTCGTTCTGTTTGCTTCCGTTTGCTTCTTAAACTGTACACGTTTTCCGCAATGAATAGCCTACACACCTGAATTTGTACAATTGAAACTCTCGTTATTGTTGCAAATTTGCACATTTCCATTTGGAGTAAACGTGTCTGTTGCTAAACGTTTTGCAACAGAATTGTCGTAATGAATACACCCATGTTGTGTGAAAGTCAGTGGCGGCAAAAGATACCAGAATATTCTATACTGCCAACAGCTGGCGGGAATGAAATCCCGACTTGTTGACGTGTTGCTAGGATACCGGAGTCTTGACTGATTCTATGTTTATCCATGTTCGCACGTCATGAAAATTGTTTTTTTTATGTATGGCTGGTAAATTAACAGTTATGGTAAAAGAGTTCAATTTGGCCTGTCAATTGTGTCAGTAATCTGGATAGCTCTCAACAAACAGGTACTTGCTGTAGATGTAACAGTGGACGTTAATGGCTGCAGCCGGACTCTACAAATTAGATGTGGGAGACAGTTACCCCGCCAATTGTTTTCCCATCCGACCATTCTTTCGTCAACGAAAAGAAGGTATGAATTCACCACTCTCTAACAGCAATAGTATTCACTGTTCACTGTAGTCTTATCACTTCACTGATAGGCCTATAGAATGGCATTTGATTAATCGATCCAAGACTGTCTGGAATAAAATAATTCCGCATGGTTTTCTGTTGATTCGTTAGGGGCTGGTCACTGGCTGGTTGCTCACAGAAATGCAGTGGAGCATAAATACAAAAATACACAAACTAAGAAATCAGAGGGACACAGTTTTGCCTCAAACTCAATTGTGTCTGAGTGCACACGGGTTGAAGAGTGTGGGACATCAGATATTCCTGGCTATACATTGGATGCTCCTCTCCTGGTAAGCAAAGAACACATTTGGTTTACAACTCTTTTTCATTTGAGAGAAAACCGCAAACCCATGCAGTAAACAATGAACAATGTATCTATGAAATAATATATTTAATCTCATTAGTTAATAAAAATAACTATTTTGAGATTGTTTTATATTGCCTTGTAGTTGTCATTGCATTGTGTGGACAAGCCATCTGACCTGTGCTCTGTTGACATCAGTGAGCAAAGATTGAATTTGGTAAGATTTGCTCTTTGAGCGATTAGTTTAATTTAGTGTTGGATGAATTCAAACAGTCTTATAATTCCAAGGGGAGATAGCTTCATAAAGTTCAGTAATGTTTGACGTCTTTCTCTCTTTCTTCAACAGATCAATACAGAAGATTTCCAGGATTTTGAGAATGTTGCTTATGTCAACGCATCTGACAACAGTCTTACCATAGGTATATCATGTAATTATGTGTTTTTTCTTCATTATTAAACATCTATACATAAATGCTAATTTAAACAGAATAGAAAAGTAACAACAACAAAAAAAGATTTTCTGTTTCAGAGCCTTTTGGTAAATTCCCCTCCCTGAGGGAACTTGAGCTAACCTTGAATGGCCTCTGCAATGTAACACTCAATGCGGAAGATTTCCCTCACCTGGAGGTAAAATTACTCTATGGTTCTACAATACCCTGTACTCTCATGATTAACATGTTGGCAAAGATATATTGGAAAGGCAGATAAATTCATTGTTAAGCCAGATGTTTTTAGATGTTCTAATTGAATCACTACACTGACTTGGATTGAGAAGGAATTACCTTCATCTCTGCCAACTAAATGATGTTTAACTGTATTTCATGTGACACAGGTGTTGGATTTGTCCTACAACAATCTGTCTGGTGATGACATCATGTCCATTGGTCTACTTCCCTATCTGAAAGTCCTTCATCTCACCGGGAATCATCTTCAGTTTCTTCCTCCCAACCTGGCAGCCCCTCGCCATGGTTCCTCACAAAGGTAAGTTTATGTTACTGGAATCAAATTGTTTTTATTGTAAATAGTCAACTTTTTACTGTAGGTAGGTGCAGTTTTCTGGTTTAGTTCACCCAGTCATTGATGAAACATTCCTACGCAACAGGGTTTAACCACAGTGGCTTCCTGGTGTGCAAGTGTTCAGAAACGTGGCTCTTGTTAATTGTTATCTGGTTAAGGTTTATGGTGTAGTACCCTACATTCCATTGGGTGGCAGTATAGAATTACAAAGAAGAGAGATTTACATTCTGTCTCGTTATACACTTTTGCACCGAATACCTGCAAACAGTGATGGACAATACACACTTAAGTAATTTTATGAAAACTATTAGTATGTGGAATAATACGCTAATATTTACTCCTACTGAATAGGGCGAAGGATAATGGCATGCGATTTCAAACTCTTGAAGTGCTGATGCTAGATGACAATAAGCTGTCCTCTGGTGTCTTCAGCAGCCTTGCCAACCTGAAAAGGTCAGTCATTGTTTATAAAGTTAGTACTATTACTGTCCACAGAATGTTAAATTAATAAAATACCCCAATACATTACAGTGCATAATACACACCTACCTGTATACCGACTGTATATATCTGTAAACTGCCATAGTAATATATTGTGTCCATTTTAGACTACAGCATTTAAACCTGCAGGGGAATCGTATCTCAGAGGTACCAGAGGTGTTGCCGAGGAACCTGCAACAGAAGGGATATTTGCAACACCAGCAGGTGTTTCACAAAGAAAATTGTGACGTACAGGACCTTGGGAATCACCGTGTCTCTGAGGGGTTAGAGACTGAATACATTAATGGTTGGTATGCTATATTTTCAAAATACATTGGCTGGCTTGTACACTTCTTTGGACAATATTCATGTGTTTACTATTTCTTAAATCTAGCCCTCTCTGATGTTCCGAAACACCAGCATGAACATATCAAGAACAGTTCAAAGGTACAAAGTTGTTATGGTGATTTGTATCACTTCTTTGTGCTTTTATTACTTCTTCATACTCCATAACACTAACACTTGCAACTTGTTGCTCTTTTTTCTGCATGTTCTTTCTCGTATAGGATGAGTGTGGTCAATCCAAAAACTATTCCCCCGTTCGCATATCCCTTGACACTGAGGAATTTTCTGGAGCATACGGTTTGCCACTACCAGAGCTTTGTTTCCTCAACCTGGCTGACAATAAGGTCTGTATATTGTCTGAATATATTTGGGAAGACTATACTGTGAGTAAGTGAAGTCACTTGTGTCTCATTATTGCCTCCAGATTGTTGAGGAAGAAGCACTGTTGTCTGTGGCCCTGTTTCCTATGCTCAGTGAGATTGTTATTCACTCCAACCCACTGACCACACAGAGAAGTGGTATGTTCACTCTCCGTACTTATTTGAAGCCTTTATTAGATATGAATTTGCGCTTTTGTTAAATAATCTATTTAAGTATGAACACAAACATTTTATTAAAGTTCCAATGCAGCCATTTGAATCTCAATATCAAATCATTTCTGGGTAACAATTAAGAACCTTGCTGTGATTTTTTTCATTTCATATGGTAAAAAAAATAACCAAAAATAGCTTCTTAGCACCACTGGGAGTGGTCTGAGTGGGGAGGGGAAAACTGAAAACTAGCTGTTGGCAGAGAGGTTTGGAACTCTCTTTCTTATTGGCTAATTTACCGCCTGGTGATGTCACCAGGAAGGCCAATACTCCATCCAAAACAGGCTGCAATTTCAGGTGTCTTTTCAAACAGCTGTTACACTGAAAGGGAATTTATCATAAATTTCACAATTTCACAGCATTGTTCCTAACTCATATTGTGGAAATATATTTAAAACACAGGAAATAAAGTTTTTGACTGCACTGGGCCTTTAACTTTTTTTTCTTATCTTTCATTGTATTTCCATCCAGGTGACCCACCACTTCTGACATACTTCCTCCAGGAAAGGTTGGGTATTAGAATTAGGCGCAAGAAGACATCAGAAGTTTTGAAGCCCCCTTTGATATTATGTATTGACTCAAAACGAAAGGTTTGAATGCAATATTTTTTATCCACATTTCGGCATAGCACATACTCATTTAACTAGGAAGTAAGATATAACTGCACATTTTTGACTGCATTTTTGACTGCAACCTTAGTTTTCATTTCAATATTTTTCAAACTTACATCATTCAGGTCTAACAGAGACTAACTTTTGATTTTGAAACTAATTGAGGAGCATTCATATTTATCTTTTTCTTCAGGTAAAAACGAAAATCCCAAAGGTAACTAAGGTGCCTATATTGATTCTCCTTGAAGCACCTTGTAGTCCTGCCTTACATGATCCTGGCTCTCTGGGGGAGAAGCATGTTGTGGATCACTGTACGAATCCTCTCTCAGTAGAGAGAAAGTCAACAGAAAAGTCTGTCTGTTCCTCACACGCAATGGATGAGGAAAATAAACAGGAATCCATGGGAACAGCTCATAGAGTCGAGGCAATAGAGGATGCAATAGAATCATCAGATGATACCTTCCAACATGGAGAGTCATTCTTTGTGACACAGGTGATTTGCATGGTCTCTTTCATGATATTCAAGAGGACAGTTATTTGCTTTGGTTTAACATGCCTAGGTACAGTATGGTGACATAAGTATAATAGTTCACTTGTTATTCTCAGGTGACAGATTTACATGATGAATCGGAATACCATCTGCTATCTGACGAGACAGAAGAAGTCAAAGAGATTGAGGAGAAAAATGAGTCAAATGCCATTCCAGGAAAATTCAGAGGCTTTGAATTGCTATTGGATGCCAAACCAGATCCAGACATGGTGGAGCCTGTTGGTGAGGAGGACCCTTTTATGAATCATTTAAGTAGAATTTTCCTACGAGTCAACGGGATTGTGGGCAATTTCAATACTGCACTCCCTTAAGTAATGTAATGTTATGTGTTCTACAGGACTACAACATACTGTCAGAATGTTGGAACTAAAACTCAAGAATCTCCTAGTTTACAGAGATTCCAAACCTAACCTTGACTGCCTGCAGAAACCATATGAAGAGAAGGAGAAAAGGGTGAGCTATGTGAATAACATTCGAAGCACATGCCTACTAGTGAAAATGCCATATGATCTTATCTGTCACGTGTTATCTGCTTCAACCTGTTGAGTTGTGTGTCAGTCATCCATATTTAATAATAAAACAACAACAACCTTTAATTCTCAGATTGGAAATCTACCATCTCTGAGACCAAGAAAGCAGAGAGGAGAAAGAGTTGAAGAGATGCTCATACAAATAAACGAGAGGAAAACAATCAGCGAAATCCCTCTAAGTACTAAACCTCTTTTTATCGTCATCAATAACATGGAAAGTGAATATCTATATATCTATTATATGTAATATTATTTGTTAAATATGTAATCCTGTTCTTTCATAGCTAACGTCTTAGAAGGCAAGGGTGTCTTCAAGGATGAGTATGAAGAGGCTTTGACGTTGCTGAGGGATATGAAGAAAAGGTACAAGATGGTTCACATGAAGGCAGTGGAGCAAGCAACATGTATTGAGTGTGAGAGGACCACCAACCACAAGTAGAGATTCACATGAACATTAAACAATCAACCAAACACTCTTCTTCCAAGTTATTCAGGTGAAGATAATGATCAGCTACAAATTATTTCTGGGCTGAAGGGAAAGCGTTCTTATTGAGTTTATTTAGCCCATCTATGACAACTGTTATGTATAACATTATCATCATGCATTTGTTTGTCTGTTTCATTATTAAATAGCTCTGTTTCAACTGTATTCAACCTTGACAAGAAAGTGACAGTGGCTCTTGCAAATGGAGGTGCTGTCACCCAGGCTCGTGGCAGAGTTTTGTATTTCAGTGGGGTATCAATAAAATCTGTTTTAATAAATTAGTTGGTAAAACAGTCTAACAAGGTGCCAATGTGATATGGGGTGTCGTGTCATCACTTCAACTTTCTGTGTCATGATGATTCTGTACAAATACTATGCAACAGACCCTGAACGCTTGATACTCTTGAACATATCACGCGCCAAAACGCATGACAGGAGGTAAATAAAGCGCCGTCGGTGTGTTCCCGCCTGAAACCGAAACGGAGCTATCGAATAGGTAGCAACATAAATTGGATAATGGATGACCTTTATTTGGATAATATTGATGAATTTGTCAACGACCAGAATAAAATCGTAAGTCATTTAGCTAACTAATCTATCTCGACCGATCCAACTAGCTCCTGGGGTCAGCTATCTGACTTCTCAGGCTAGCTACGCTAGATAGCAACCACTTGCCCACCTTGCAGTTGTTGAATGATGCAGTGTAGTTTTAAGACCGCATCAGGCCCAGAAATTGTGTGACTACACGGTCGGTTGGGGAAACTTCGAGCAGTATTCCTCCCTAGAAGATAGGACTATACCAGATCGAGCTTGCAAAAGTCTGTGTAAACTACATAAATTGTGTCGGAACTAGAAGCACAAGCATTTCGCTACACTCGCATTAACATCTGCTAGCCATGTGTATGTGACCAATACAATTTGATTTGTATGGATCCCACAGATCTATGTTGACAACAGACTGTTTGTTATTGTGTGTATGCTAACAGGTGACCTACAAATGGCTGAGTCTCACTCTTGGGGTCCATGTCAACCTAGCCAAGCAGTGAGTATCCAGATCCAACTTCCTAAACTGCCTTTATTTTTTTTTTTTTTTTTTTGGGGGGTGTTTAAACCACCCCCTGTAAATTACAACCATCATGATGTGTATATTTCAGAATGCTATATCATTATCTGGATCGCAAGAGGAACGAAAGCTCAGCTCTGCTCTGCTCCATGCTACCTACCTTGTGTCTGGCAGGTTTGTCGAGAATGATACCACGGTAAGAGAACAAGCCAAAATGCCCAATTTCATTCACCATGCCCCTACGTAACTCGACATTAAGCTGTAGGCCCATTTGGAAATAAGACGTTGGACATAGGATTCTTGCTATGTTTTGGTATGTCGCAGTGTTTGTACTTAGGTTATTTTTCAATGCTTTTTTTTTTTTTCTTCTTCAGAGTCACATGGTGTCAGTAGTGCAAGAGGATCAGTTGGAGGGTAAATGACCAGTTCATCTGCCTCCTTTCCTAACTCCATCAAGATGAATATGAAGTGTTGTGAATGTATTACCAAAATGTCATGTGTTGTAGATGTGAAGTCCAAGCTGAGCCTGACCGTCAGTGTACAGTGTTCAGAAGGCAGTGCTGAAAGACAGTGGTCCCCTGTACAGTGTGGATTATGATGCTGTGAAAGAGAACCTAAGAAACTGCAGCAGGTATATCCGTCTTCGCACTTCAAACTTAATAGTAGTAGATTGAGAAATTGCTGTTAAGTATAAAAAGGTTTGAGTTATTTATCAGAACATACCAATCTATTTGCAGGTACAGTGCAATTCGCTGTGCCGATGCAGTACCCATGTCCTCGACAGAGGTGCAGCAGGCTCATGAGATGACACAGGCCCCACCGCCAGAGACTGCGCACACCAAATCTGGCATCAATGGTCATTCTAGTCTGGCTTCTAAACCCACCTCCAAGCAGTCCAAAGGTGTTATGGGAATGTTTGCAAACAAGAATGTCTCCAAGAGTCAAGCAAAGAGAGAACATTGGAGCAGAGAGAGGATGCACCTGTGGTACGTGTTAGTGTTTCTGTGCTCTGCAAATGCCATGTGATGTTCATTTCATCCAGTGCTCATCCAGTGCAACCCATAATGCTATACCTTGTGATGTCACATTTATTTGATATTGTAGGTTGAGACCTCCAAAACTAAATCAGCTCCAAAGACACATCCTATGAGTAACTTCTTTGGGAATCAAGCAACCAGTGAGTTTTTCAACAATCACATCATATATGGGGATATCGTTCTATAATTTCACATGTAAATACTGCACTATTGTCCTTTACATCTCTTAAGATAAGTCCTGTATGTCCTCCACAGAAAAACCTGACAAATCCATCAAGGAAGAAGCAGCCCAGATGTCCTCTTCAGTGGATGAGAAGCCCTCAAGCCCAGTCCCTAAAGCAGAGACTCCTGTCAAGGAGGAACTACCAAAAGGTGCTGTGGTTGAGAAAGATATTAGGTGTGTATTATTAACTCTTGTAGGAGTCACTGTATGAATATACAACTTGTGTCATAATTAAAAGTACCATGTAAGATCCACTGTCAGTGACTATATGAGGAAGTATTTGTTTCACACAGGGCTTGTATAGTATATTAGAACCAGTGATTAATCTTAAGGATTTTGGTCACCGGCCAGCCGGGCTAGTAGACTGATTTTTTTGTTGTTGTTGTACTAGCCTGGGTATTATTCGGATCCAAAATCTGTGCCGAGCGATACTTGTAAAAAAAGGATACTAATAATTCACTGGCCACCGGGCTAGTTTGGCACATGTTCTACTAGCCCAGTCTGAAAAGTACTAGCTTCCATCCCTGCTCAGAACCAACATCTCGCAGAAACCTTGTCATCTTGGTGAACGGTGAGTGTTTCGAATGGCAATTCCAGAATATGCTTTAACAGAATATTTTCCTTTCAGTAGTAAGAGCAAGCGTCTTGACCATTCCGATAGTGAAGAGAAGAACACGAGTCAGAAGAAGAAGCGCCGGAGGATAAAGAAGCCCCAGTCAGACAGTAGAGATGATGAGGGTGAGATGAGCTATAGAGGGAGGGCATGCTTATTGCTCAGGCTCCCCTCGACGTTGACACTGGACTTCAGAGTTCAACTGTTTCATGGTTAGTAACAGAACTATTATGTCAGTTATTCCAGATTCTCCACGGTTGCAAGAACAGAGGGGCCCATCACCAAGCCTTGTGAAAGAACCAGATGTAAGCTTTCACATTTTATTTATTTAAGTACTAAACTGTTGCAGTTGCAGGATATAATTTGTAATATTTTTTTATGAATCTGTTTTTTTAATCACCAATTTGTAATGATCGCTATCTACCTATCAATCCATGCAGGAGCGTTCGGATTGTAAGCGGAGGAAGAGGAGACGTGTCTTGAAATCACGCACCTTTTTGGATGACGAGGGGTGCATTGGTAAATTTATAGATTTTTTTTATTTTGTTTCTATTCAACTTTTTAATGCCTCTGACATACACATGACGCCTACTTCTTCTCCTTGAAGTTGTGTGTGTTTATATGTTAAAGCTAAGATGTTATATAGGCTGATCAATGTCTTAATGATGTCTGATCTCAAAATCATTTTAAACTGTCTACCTTCCAGTGACTGAGAAAGGCTATGAGAGTGAATCCTACTCTGAGACGGAGGATGACTTTAAGGCAAGTAAACCATCGCAGAAGAATTCAGACCCACCAAAACCATCAACTGGCGAGGAGGAGGAGGAGGAGAGAAGGAAGATGGTTGTTGCAGCCTCTAATAAATCAACTAAGCAGGCTTCTATTATGGGATTCTTTCAAAAGAAATGACTGACATACTCTCATTCTACTGAACACTGAGAAGATTAACATCCGTTTTAAGGGACTTGAGGCCCAGGTGGAGAGAATCTAGACTGACGCACATTAACAAATGCTCCAGAGGATGGAGGTAGTTACTTGACTGGCAACATTTGGAAGAATGCTGTAATTCTTTTCCTATTTAGTTAAAAAAAAAAATGTTTTGAATACATATCCACATTACTGTATATGATAAAGTGGCATAAATATATCCACAATGTACCGTCAGAGCTAATTGACCATTGCCATGTCATTGTAGCATTTATTTTGAGTGTTTGAAATTGGTTACAATTCTGCAAGTATTGACGGGTTCATACTGTGGGGAACCAGAATAGATTCTGAACAGCCGCAGTGCGGCAGACTCTTACCTGCCTCATTAACTGGTGCCTTTCCTTGGGTCTTGTGGAAAAAATGTCTGTCGGGAATGCATTTTTATTTATTTTGTTATGGTAGAAAATTCACTTGAATGTCTAATCTGCATATTCATTAAAGATACAGTATTTTCATATTTACTTGTGTTCGCTACAGTATATTAAAGCCAAGTTGAAAAATGTTCAATATTCACAATATACAGTCTGATCAATCACGGAAATGGTTTGTGTAGAAAACAGGTATTTCCACAATGGGGTGCAATGCTGCCGGGGTACGCCAAATAAAAATGTGATTCTCATTAAAAAAAAATTATAAACTTTTTTTTTGCTCACATTTTCAAACAGTCCAACTTAACTTTAACTTTCTTAAATCAAGGCCCCTGAACTCTCGTGTATTTTCTGCACTATGCAACGATATGGGCAGCGACCATGTAACGTTTTTACAACATACAGAAGTGCGCTGGTTATCAAGGGGCAATGTATAGACACGTTTAAAAAAAATTGAGACGAGCTTAAAGTTTTCTTTACTGACCATAATTTTCACTTGTCTGACCGCTTGCATGATGATGAGTTTCTCACACGACTGGCCTATCTGGGTGATGTATTTTCTTGTCTGAATGATCTGAACCTAGGATTACAGGGACTCTGCAACTTTGTTCAATGTGGGACAAAATTGAGGCTATGATTAAGAAGTTGTAGCTCTTCTCTGTCTGCATTAACATTTGTGTGCAAATGAACTCAAGCTTACGGACAATGTCAAATGTGATATAGCGAAGCACCTGAGTAAGTTGGGTGTGCAATTACGCAGGTACTTTCCCGAAACGGATGACACAAACAACTGGATTCGTTATCCCTTTCATACCCTGCCTCCAGTCCACTTACCAGTATCTGAACGAGAGCCTCAACGAAATTGCAACAAGCGGTTCTGTGAAAATTTAATTTTTATCAGAAGCCACTGCCAGATTTCTGGATTGGGCTGCGCTCAGAGTATCCTGCCTTGGCAAATCGCGCTGTTAAGACACTGATGCAATTTGCAACCGCTTACCTATGTGACGGTGGATTCTCAGCCCTCACTAGCATGAAAACCAAGTACAGGCACAGACTGTGTGGAAAATGATTTAAGACTCTCTCCAATACAACCCAACATTGCAGAGTTATGTGCAACCTTTCAAGCACACCCTTCTCATTAACCTGTGGTGAGTTATTCACAATTTTTGATGAACAAATAAGGTTCTGTATGTAAGATGGTTAAATAAAGAGCAAAATGATTGATTATTATTATATTATTATTTGTGCCCTGGTCCTGTAAGAGCTCTTTGTCACTTCCCACGAGTCGGGTTGTGACAAAAACTCACACTCATTCTTATGTTTAATACATTTATTGTACAGTGTTTGTGTGGCAGGCTTACAATGACGGCAAAAAAAAACATTTGAGTGCACTGACCCTGGTGCTAGAGAGGGTACGCAGCTGGGGGTTGAATGTTTGAAGAGGTACGGGACTATAAAAAGTTTGGGAACCACTGGTGTATCAAATACAGTGGTGGCGTTTTAGATGCATCGTATCTTTGAGTAATAGGTTTGCTTCTTATGGTTTTCACTATCAGCACAATCAGGCGCTCAGGTTATGTTTGATACACAATGGTCTGCATTTGGCAGGGCTTAACTCTGGAAGCACACTTTGGAATCAATTGGTGTCTGATCCAGTGCAACAACCGTGTTATTTCTTGCCGTATGGCTTGCAACGTCCCTTGATGCAGGATAGTACCCGGTCCTTTTGACAGGCTTATCAATTGAAACTGGCTCTCTGAATTTCACAGGACAAGATGAAATTACATTCATGTGCTTTGGGAATGTATGTTTGGAAAACTTCATAAATCAACAGTAACCAAATCTGAACTGACCCCAATCTTACTTTAGGCGCTCTGGGTGAAGAGCATGAAGGTTGTCTTATTTTAGATGCCAACATAAGACGTCACACATTTGTACTAGATCATGTTAGTGAATAATAAAATAACACATTGCGTGTGCCACGGAGTAAGCAGAGTTGCTTTCATGAGTAAAAGGCAACTGTTGAGCAAACCCATGCAATGGAAAAACAGGCCATGGATGGTCTTAACTGAGGCAGGGATCCCTCTCCATGACTTGGCTATGCAATGAGGGAACACGATGAACTGTTTCCAGGTTTCTTCAAAGGTACATTCGTGTGAGGGAGGGGCTGGGAGATTCATATACTATCACCTGCAGCAGGCAATAACTCTTTACGAGAGGATGGGGCATGCAGGTATGTGGACTAATGAATCTTCGTTTTTTGGTACATAAAACAAAACAGTCAAAATTCCTGCATCTAGACTGATAAAAGTGATACTCAAACAAACACATGAAAGCTGTGAACAAAACAAATTAAAACAGGCAAAGAAAAGTGAAAACACAATTACTTATTTGCAGATCTGAAATTTCCCGAGCCCAACAACAGCGCAACATCAAATATACTCTACAGATAGTTACCTACGGAGTCTAGAAACCTACAGCATTATGTATTGTTACAAACATGTATTACTAAAAACGGACAGGCTGAGACTATGATTAAAACTCAATTCAAGGAAAGAAATTAAAACACAGTGTCAGTCAGCTGTGCGTTTGCTAAAGGAGGGAGATTATTTCACAAATTTCAGAATTAGTTATACAACCAGCGTAGATTTAAAGATCTCTACTGTGTAACATACAGTCAATTACAAAGTACTGCAACGTTGTGGTTTAGTGTTGCCACCACCTGAATGTGGTACTGAATGTGCACTCACTGTCCATCCCTTGTTCTGTCCCTCTCCTTGATTTAATGGTCTTGCCCACGGTACGATTGAAATTATATTCCAGCTAGGCAGATGTGGAATGCACTTTTAAACCCAGGTGGAATAAATCAGTGGGCATTTAAAAATATATATCAAGTGATTCCACATTATTATATTCAACCAGGCTTTGAGCACTGGATTTCTTCCCAGTCTCTGAATACATTAGATATGATGTCCCTGCACATTCCTTCTGCAATATTAATTATAAGTACCTCTGTCAATAATCACATAAAACAACTAACATACATTACATTCATATTCTAACAAGCAGAAATGCATGTTGAAATCTGAAGAAAATATGGGATGGTAATTTACCTGCACATTTTACCTGCACATTTTAGTTAAAAGTGTGGACGTCATTCTTACAGCAGCCAGATTATTAAAAAACACTTGCCTGTAGAAAAACATCTATGATTGATTTCATGCATACAAATAATAAATATGTTGAGTTGCGTTTAAATACTATCTGTCATCCTCACATGAAATCCTATGATTTACAGAGTACATCGAGGTTGTTAGACATCCATAGCCCTCCTGTTTGTTTTTATGTATAAAATAATGTGTGGTTATATTTCTGTTTATTTTAGGTCCGCAGAAAACCATAAGTATGAAGTTATCTCAAGGTAAAGCATGCTGTAGGAAGACATACTACACTATACAAATACAGCACACATTTGACTACTGGCACAGCCACTGCTCAACCTCTTGATACAATTGACTAAATTGCAAAGGCACCTATTGCCAGTAACACATTCTTTATTTAACAGATCTCTCTCTCTGATTCTAGATGTTAGAGAAACATGTGGTTGTGAATTGTGTTTGAGAAAAACAGTTTGAGAGAAAAAAAGTTTTTGTTCTTGTCTATTTTGAGTTCTTGTTCAGATTAATCTCAACAAACAACTTTAAAGGCAAATAAACTTGTAATTTACTTTTATAATCCCTTTCTTTCTCTTCTTGAAAAACTCTTCAAAAGAAAATGATTAATTGAAAACAGGTTTTTACACATGCTCTTAGGACTTGGTGATGTAATAGAATCTGGCTCTGCTCTCTGTCCAAAAGAAAACATAGGCAGACATGGCTGGGAAAGGCAATGAGGATTCTGAGGATCTTCAGGAATTTATATCCTTGGGTCAATTTCAGTGTATCTGGGTGTGCCAGTATCTCCACATCTGGCTTAATCGTTGCAATCAAGCCTGAGAGATGTTTGGATACAACTGTTGTTTTGGATCATAAATTGAGGCCTAACAGTAGGAGAATACTACTGTGTGGGGAGGCTGAAACAGTGCATTTGGCTCCGGGGCCAAGCAGTTGATTACCTCACCAACACTCCTCATTAATCAATGTGCCAAATGAGTTTATTCAAGATTGGCCCCATTCATCATAGTCCTTTTGATGCACAAGTATACTTAGAAACTGTAGTACACACTTAACATGAAATCATAGGGAGAGTGATTGAACGGTCCATAATTGTACATTTGTAGTACATTTTTCTCTTGAACAATAATAATTCCTGTGAAACGTGGTCTTGGTTTATCAATCATGCCTCCATCACAAGCATGTGTTTAAAAATGTGAACCTCTAACAGTGGGGTTCAGGAAAGAGGGTGTAATGACTGAAGTGTTTATGACATGAATCCCAGTATTGTCCATATTTTCTTGGCACTGCCCAGATCATCAGCTGAAATGATCAGGGCCAACTTAATTAAGGAGAGGGGTAGGGTGTAAAAAACAGTGCCCTTAATAGATTTCGGAAGTATTTTGATGAAGCAAAAACTCAGGGGTTCTCTTGAACACCTTAATCAGCTATGAAAGCAAACACATCTATCAGACTTAATTAACTTAACACAATTTGGCTCCCTTTGAATCAAAAGACTGCCTGATTGATTTTCAATGCTTCAGTTCCTCACAAACACTGTTTCTGTGAGGCACCATAATTATGGTGTAGCAGCCTAGGGACAGATATTTCTGATATTTATTTAGTTTGCTCACCTCACCTGCCTCCATCTACTGCAACTAACGGCTCGCTGTAGCCCGCTATCCACAGGAAATTGCTACATTTCGTATAATACGTTGTGGGCTCGTACAGTAGGCCTGTAGACTGTAGCTATCTTGTAGCATACAATAATATATTGTTGCTACTCACATGTTGAGACACTTTTCAATAAAACTACAGATATAATTACAGTATTGTAGTAAATATTCTTACACCGATTCTAACCCTTAATGTACTTGATCCAGTGAGGTTTCTTCGGTTCTGGGAGAATTCCCTGGTCTGACATATTCTCTAACAATGGGCAGCAGCAGGGTTGAGTAGACATGCTCTTACAGAAAGCTGACCCCACTACCTGATTTATACCCGCTGACTGCCCCCAGCTGTTACTATTGCCTGAGCCAAGACTAAGCATGCATAGCTGAATTGGCCAAATGCTACTTAGAGGGAATTTGAAACGTCCTCTCCAAAAAATTAACAGACCATATGAATGCTGAAAAGTTTCAAGATTTTCCACCAGCAATAAAATATAGAACCTTGAGGTATAAAAATGTCAATGTGACAAAAATTGTCAACCCCACCACCCCTGTTCACTACCTGGCCTGCCACAGTGAGGGATGCTGTACTTTGCATTATTATCTGGGATCAAGTTACTTTCTCTAAATATAACATGTAGCATGTAGCAAATACTTTCTCTTTCATCAATTTGGAAGATAAATAATATGTTTTTTTAATGGAGAAGTGGAAAGAGGCACATCTACCTCCTTTATGGAAGAGGACCACCTTGAACTTCTCAAAAGAAGATATTGCCAGGAACTGTCAAGTCCAACAGCCTGTAGAAATAAGTCACAGCTTCATTGTAAAACTATTAAGCTCTACAACTGAGGGGCTTCTGTTTCAAAATATTTTGTCAGGCCTTTAGTGAGAGATGGGCAGCACTGTCTGGCGCAATGTGTGAAGCCAACACAATGAGTCATTGTAGCTGTGAAGGGAGAGAGTGGACTGTTGGGGTTCACAGATGAGGGATATTAGTCACAAGTCTGTGCACTGCTCCCATATCGACAGGACTCTGTGTATGGCTCTTGTCTACTGCAATGAAAATGGCACAGGGACAATTGGGCTTATCTTACACCTGTTGACTTAAACAAGCCTGTAGACAAGCTGTTCACAGGGCAGCTCAACTTTAAGGCGAACATGGATTTCAGATGATGTGATCATAAGCCAGCTATCTCAATGTGTGTAGAACAGTAATGACATGCTATCTCAATGTGTGTAGAACAGCAATGACATTCTATCTCAATGTGTGTAGAACGGTAATGAAATGCTATCTCAATGTGTGTAGAACAGTAATGACATGCTATCTCAATGTGTGTAGAACGATAATGACATGCTATCTCAATGTGTGTAGAACAGTAATGACATGCTATCTCAATGTGTGTAGAACAGCAATGACATTCTATCTGAATGTGTGTAGAACGGTAATGACATGCTATCTCAATGTGTGTAGAACAGTAATGACATGCTATCTCAATGTGTGTAGAACGGTAATGACATGCTATCTCAATGTGTGTAGAACGGTAATGACATGCTATCTCAATGTGTGTAGAACAGTAATGACATGCTATCTCAATGTGTGTAGAACAGTAATGACATGCTATCTCAATGTGTGTAGAACGGTAATGACATGCTATCTCAATGTGTGTAGAACAGTAATGACATGCTATCTCAATGTGTGTAGAACAGTAATGACATGCTATCTCAATGTGTGTAGAACAGTAATGACATGCTCAATAACTTGTCATAATAGTTATTTGATGTGGTAGAAGAACACGCCAATAATATCCTACATTTTTAAAGACCAAGGATTTATTTTTCTTGGGTTTGGTGTATTATACATCCTGCAAATAATCAAATTGTGTCTAACTATTTGACAAGCATGTTACTATTGTGCTCTATCCCAGCGTGTCCCAAACTCGGTCCTGGGGACCCCCTGGGTGTACGTTTTGGTTTTTACCCTAGCACTACACAGCTGATTCAAATAATCAAAGCTTGATGGTGAGTTGGTTATTTGAATCAACTGTGTAGCGCTAGGGCAAAAACAAAACGTGCCCACGGGGGGCAGGACTGAGTTTGGGACACGCTGCTCTACACCTTTTTTTTATTTTTTAAAGACTGGGTCGCCCATTAACACTATTATTATTTTTCAATATTATTCCTCCCTGAGCCCTCTCTTCTTCTTCAGTTCTCTGTATTGGAAAATGTTGGTGTCCTTCCAACTCATGACCTACATTTATATCAAATGAACAGAGCTCTATTGTTGTGCTCATCCTGTTGGGCCATTACATCCCTTGAGAAAACAAACTATAGCACTGGAGCACAAATCCAAATTACAGGCACAATTTATAAAGCAGAAATCCCCCTGGTCCTACTGGGTTCACAGGAGGGTAGTCCAAGGAATAACAACAGCCTGATTTGTGCAGGAATTCTTGCCTCAGGTAGAGCTCAACTATATCATATTTTTGGTTGGCTCCAACCTTTAGCCTTGTCATTACGTGCAAGAATGCCTTACCACTGTGTAAAAGGAAAAGATGCATCAGGTACTGAAATCACACATAATCCTATGGAAACTTGGTCTGTAGAAATCTGGCCAAACATAATGATAAACACCTCAGAGAACATGATATAAAGTAGTTCCAGCAGACCAATGTAGCCACTCTTATGAAAGAATACACTTTCTGAGGAAAGCTCTATATGTATACTGCCCTACCAAGCAAAAAGGCTGTAACTGCTCATAGTGTGTAACTGAGAAAAATGGCTTTTATTTACCTTGGTTTCACAGTAACTTTATGCAGTAACTGCTAACATGACCCCCATTTTCTCCAAAACACAATACAAAAGAGGCAGGATACTTGTCCACATGATTAAGCATGTATTTAATGTAGAAAAAAGACTAACTAATTTTTGATCAAATGAGCAGTTACTGCTTTTTTGCTTGGTAGGGCAGTATAGCTCAATGAACTAAAACCATGGCGTCTCAGGCAAGGACCTTCCAGTACACACTCAAATGTCTACAGAATGTACAAACAAACATGTCAAACAAACCAATGTTGTACGCTCTGCCTCAAAATGACATCTGTTAGCATATTTGTATTTACAATAAATATGTTAATTAATATTTCTTGGTACATTCTGAAAAGGCATATAATTTCAAACAGCAGTATTTAGCAGAATAGTAAAGTGATTGTAAATATGGTCTACTCTATAAAGGTGTTATAGCCAGATGGCTGTCTAATTTGCCCAGTGTATTTTTCTATTATATACATGTACACCTGTATTTTTTAGATAATACCATTTTTACTGTATTCCAGTATGCCAGAAAAGAAAAATTAGATACAACTGTAATTAATTTAAAGTATTTTTTCTGTTTTGGTTTCTTCTACTACCAAATGCTACCAACAATGTTGACAATTCTGCTGACTAATTGTTACTGAGAATATGGAACATCACATTGTAATGAGTTATAATGACATTTAAAAATAAACAAAAGCTTGTTATTCTATAACCAATAAGCAGTGCTATGTTTCATGTTTAATGAAATGCATATGAATGCTGTGCATTTTCCATTGATGTCAAAGTCAGGGGATGAGAGTTAAGAAGAGCACAGGCTTTCCAGCTGGTCTGGGTACAAGAACTTCACTACCTCCCTGATCCCATCTTCACAGGTCCTGGTCTTGGGAAATTCCTTCTGATTGTCTTCTTCCTCCTTGAATCTTTTCCAAGTCTCTGTGTAAAAAGAACAAAGAATTGACATGTTGCCATCCAACAGTAGACAAAAAGCGTACAAATCCATAACTTTTTTTTCCCTCAGCAGGAAACAAGATGGTCACTGACAAGAGGAAGCAGCCATTTTTTCATCAGTTGAAATGAAATGAAATGTCCTTTGGTCTACAATATGTCTGGTCTATGACCTTATGTCTAGAACTGGTTTGAGCTGTATTGCCCAACAATTCAGAATGGCAAAACAATGGAAAAACCTTCCTTAAAAGAAACTAAAGGATTACAAGATTTATAACTAGAGAACTTTAATATTACCGGAAAATAAAGGTATGCATACAAAAACAACAAAAAACACACAAAAAACATGGATCAACTCACCTTCATCTAATGTTGCCAGTAAAGTGTAGTTATCTGGATTATCTAGAAGATCTTTCTTCAGAACATCCCCAGTTTCCATTAATTGTAAAACTCCTGGGAAAAGTGAAAATACATATTGGGTGACATTCCAAATAGTTAGGTAATCCACAGCTGTAACTTTGTTAACACTGCCATGCTAGTGCCCTCTAATACTTCCCCCCTCCTATTACCTCCTACTGTCTTCCATACTTGCACTTCAACTTCAGCAGTCCCTTGTCTTTCAATAGCAATTATCCTAACTGTGTCCTCTGTGTGAACCTTTGACGATGGCTTAACTTTGTACACCAAGAGGTTGTTATTGTCATGTCCAAGATTCATGTTCATGTAACAGTCAGTCCTGTTGCTCTCAGCATTATGTTCTAGGGGCAAAAATCAGAGAGATTAAAAATATATATTGTTCAAAACCTATGATTAAAATAATTTTCTGAATTGCATTGTGAATACTGTTGAGCTACTGTACCTGGACAAATCTTGCAGCACTTCCCCTCGGTTTTAACGGGATTTTGGCATGGATACTGGCTGGGACATGTGAGGCGTTTGCAGTCCTGTATGCCATCCTTACAGGTGCACAAGATGCACTCCAGGACCTTCCCCAGGACTGGGTGCCACACATCACCATGAGAGTAGGTGTTGCCGCTGTACTGACATGCTGAGAGAAATAGGAAAAACATATATACTCTAGTACTACATATTATTACAATCACAGAGCTGTAAGAGTTAGAATACATTGACTGCTCAATGACCAGGGAAGTGACTCCCTATTGTAGGCCATGAAAATAGTACTACTATTAATAGGATAATAATAATAATAAATAATAATAATAAGATGAATAGCATTAATTAATATTATTAATATTAATATTATTAATTACTGTAGGGCTATCATTTAACTCTCACCCTTCTGGTGCTTTTTCTGCAGCAGGAAATTCACGGTGGTCTCTGCAGCACCTTTGAAGTGGAGTTTGGGCAGGCTCAGGCCTCTGGGAGTGCCCCTGACTGTGGATGGAGTAGAGCGGACAGAGCGCCCTCGGAACTGCTCTCCAGCACACTGGTCCACTGAATGCCTCTTGTGTATTCACAGAGACAAATAGATACAGTTATTATGGGGTTATTTTGGATTTACGTGCAGTTCCAATGTCAGTGAGTTTAAATCCCACCCCACCCTAGGTAAACTTGATTTACATGCCCCACAAATGAAGATGAAATATTAGTTGTTGTCTTCTCTGGAAAGGTATGGTGTTTTGGATGTTATGGTTTGACAAATCTACAAGACAAAATCCATTAAGGAATTAACATAAAACCACATACAACGCCTCGGTTCAGCTGTTGGCCTACATCCTCCACTGATGAGTACCCATTAATGCCACCATCTAATCAAAAACAAATGAAGAGGATATACATTGACTTTGATTACAACAGAAAGTAGAGAGAAAATCTGCTGTGGTAAGAAACAAATGTGATCACCTTTGCACACCAGACAGCAGGTATCTGGGAATGAGACTGGTGAGGAGCAGGTCAGCGGCTGGCAAGTTTTCAGAGCACAGAAAATATTTCCATTCTAAAAACAAATGTGGAAGAAAGCCAAAGGTGAAGGAAGAACAGAAGTGATTGTAGACATTGCCAGCCCTAGCTTTTTGGGGGCCCTAAGCTAAATTTTGTTTTGGAGCCCCCAACTCACGAGCAAAACATTTTAGTGGCTCCTCTCTTGACGGCAGAGAGATAAAAAAAAATTACAAGTTAATTTCCTGCAATTCTACACATTTTGCCATCGGGCAGAGATAGAAATGTGCAGTTTTAGAGCCAATTTCCTGTAATTCAGTGCAATGCCATAGGGTGGGGATACATATTTTCAGTTTTAAAGCTAATTTCTTGCAGTTCTACACACTTTGCCATGTCTTTTGCCATGTTAATATGATATCTGAGTGAGAGTGACTAACAAAACCAATGGATAGAAATTTGGGCACATGCCCTTTCTTGCCCGGTCGATAATTCAACCATGATTACTACAAGTTTAGATAGCTGGCCACTAGACTAACGTACCAATCTAACATTTTTTTGCTGACATGGGCTAATTGAGTGACTGTCAGTGACTGAAATAACAAGAGAAAAACTGTTGATGAACAACCAAATTTCAAAATTGCACCTTGTGTATTCTACTATTCTAACTCAACAATAAGTTGAGACCAAACTGAGTTCCTACAAAAAAAGACTTGCTTACTGCCACAGGGCATTGTAGATACATTAAGAGCTCCAGTATTATGGCTGACACGAGGAAAAACTCCCAGTTACGTTCTCAGAGTAATGAGCTGTACACCATAAACTAGAGGTGTGGGGGCTGTGCTTCGGCAGAGTGGGTGGGGTTATATCCTGCCTGTTTGGCCCTGTCCGGGGGTTTCGTCGGACGGGGCCACAGTGTCTCCTGACCCCTCCTGTCTCAGCCCCCAGTATTTATGCTGCAGTAGTTTATGTGTCGGGGGGCTAGGGTCCGTCTGTTATATCTGGAGTATTTCTTCTCTTATCTGGTGTCCTGTGCGAATTTAAGTATGCTCTCTCTCTCTCTCAGGACCTGAGCATTAGGACCCTTCCTCAAGACCTACCTGGCCTGATGACTCCTTGATGTCCCGAGTCCACCTGGCCGTGCTGCTTCTCCAGTTTCAACTGTTCTGCCTGTTTTATGAACATTTTAAAATCTTGTCCATGTTCTGTTATAATCTGCACCCGGCACAGCCAGAAGAGGACTGGCCACCCCTCACAGCCTGGTTCCTCTCTAGGTTTCTTCCTAGGTTTTGGCCTTCTAGGGAGTTTTTCCTAACCACCGTGCTTTTACACCTGCATTGCTTGCTGTTTGGGGTTTTAGGCTGGACTTCTGTACAGCACTCTGTGACATCAGCTGATGTAAGGGGGGCTTTATAAATAAATTTGATTTGAGAGGAAGAGAGAGTGGGACTTACTGAACATGTGCACATGACACACTGGTTGGTTTGTCGAGATGGGAAGAGGTCATGGTTGGCAAAGGTCTCCCCTGGTTGGTAGAAAGTTCCATTATACCTGCAGGACTTTACTGGGGCTCTCAAGCCTGCTGGAATCCTAGGCTCATCTGAGCATATAATGAAATGGCAAGCACAAGATGAGTAAGTGAATGCCAAAGCAGGATGTTTTTGTTTTACACACCTCTAGCCTTATTTTCCTCAAGGATAGAAATGGTGTATACAATTGAAGATCAAGTCCTGTGACTAGACATGGCATAGAAGCACACAGGTACTATTATACCAAATGATTAAATAACTTAATTGTACTGCCTGCATGTGCTTATTGTATGAGAATGCCTGATCCTACCTGTACAGCGAGGGCAGCACTGCTGAGAGTCAGTCACTGGGTTGTCACACCGCAGAGTAGGACACTTAATTGTGTTACATTTCACATGGCCTGTCTATGAGGGAAACGTTACATGGTTAACGGCATACCTTGAAGTCCCACCTACCAAAACCCTTTAAAGCAACTGCCAATATGATATATAGCCAGTAGCCTAAATCCTATTTGCACAGTAGCCTTTCAATCCAATACTCAGATTTAGACAGTTTGATACAGTAGGTATAGGGCAATGTTGGGCTTCTCTTGGTACACTTTTACATGGTTTCATATTAGGCTACAGATGTGACAAAACTGACCAATGACGTACTCGAATTCTATGGGTACAGTACCTCAGTGCAGGAACACCGCATACAAAACATGAAACCAAAGGGTTCCAGATAAGGATGCCATCTGTCTCCAGGACTGTACGTTTTCTCTTTGAAAGAACAGAAAACTGCAGACACTGGGTGAAGAAAATGGAAAGTAAAGATGGAAAGTAAGATGGAGAGTTATTTTAGCAGTTGTAGCACTTTAATATGAAGCAAAGCAGGAAATTTCATCAAAAGAAAACGAAAGAGACTCATCTAATAAAAAATTATCTTCCATGGCTCACAAACCTGTCAGAGTAATAACTGCTAAAAACACGTTGATTAAATCAGTATACTGTCATAATTTATGTTGTGGTTATATAATTAATACATTTCAACCGGAATTAGCACAATTTAATACTAAATACAGTTTTATACTACACTGACCTTATAGACAGGCTAGAAATACACGGACTGTATAAACTTGCCAAATATATTTAAAAAGTTGGTTGCAACAATGAAATCCAGAAAATGAAAAATAACATAAACCCATATTTAATCGCCAGTAGTGAGTAGTTGTAGTGTATTCCTATAGTAAAACTCTTCGTTTGATTTGAGCTACAGACGCATTTAATCAATTGTGGATAACGGTTTAACTTTAGATTTGCAGAGACAGTCGGTCCTACCTTTTCTTGCTCGTATAACATCCGAAGCACAACCAGCGAACAAACAGATGCAAATGAATAAGAAAATATGCTTCATGTTGAGATAAATCCTTGTCAATATGAAATGAAATAGCAGCAACTGCGACAGCAAACCCCAGGACAGTGTGAAACTCCCCATAAAATCACGAATTTATTCTTGGTTTTCATCGAAGGCGCCTCCTACAGGAAGAATACGCCAATTTATAAACTGGGGTGAAGTGAATGATGTGATGTTGTCAAAGTTAATGTCAGGAATTTGAAAGAATATACTTTCAAAGAAAGATAATGAAATGAATATGTCCACGTTTGTTGGTTGTCAAGTAGGCCTAAAGTAGGAATAAAGCCTATAGATAGTCAAATAACTTATTGGAGGCAGAGCATATTATTACTGTCTCTCAAATGCACAGTAGCCCTAACATAAACATGTACAGTAGAACACCTTGCTAGACATGTCAGTGACATTATGGGTGCTTTTGTAAATTCACTCTGGCTATCTACTCCGATTTCAGAGCACTTTCGTCTGAGTGTGCCAGAGCGCAGAATAACTGATGAATTTACAAACACTCAACACCCGTTGAATATAGCTGGTGTCAGTAAACGTTGGCAAAAAAAACGTTATTAAATTGTCAACAGCAGTTAGTACCCAACGCTCTGGACAACATAACACCCTAACCAGCTCTGCTAGGGAGAGTAAAATGGTCAGAATGAGATTCTCTAATTTGTGTCTGGAAGTAGTTAGCAACCCTCCTCCACGGCCAGCATAATGCTCTGAATTTACAAACGCCCAGAGCACACTCTGGCACTCCAGATTGAACACACCCTCGAATGAAAGGGGGATGGGAGCCTGTGATGTCATAATGGAAATTACATGACCTCCTTGAGGTCAAAAGCCTGCCGCTCATTTGTCAAAGATTCTAAGGCAGGTAAGACCTTTCAATACAGAAAATCACACTCCTACTGGAGCACAATGGTTAGGACCCGTGCGCATGTGGCGCTGCTTGCTCAACGCAACGACCAGCATCTAGGTCGCCGTGGAGGGCCACAAAGTCTGAGGCCCCGTCATGACAGACATCAGAGAGAGAGGCCTCGGAGTCGACACACCCGATGTCAAGTGGGTCCGATGGTTGAGAAATGGAGATGGCCGCGAAAACGATTAAGCTTGCTTCCACAGTCAAGATCATTCGCAGATGTGAGACGAGGACTGAAGGGCCGACGCGTGGTACTTCGTGTTGGAGAATTGCCCAATTAGAAATTAAAGTGAAGATTGAGGCCTCAAAGCTTTAAAACATTTGTAAAGATACTTTTAGGCCTACTGTTTTTGTTCTCTAGACATCTAGCTACCCTCCTAAAAATGGTGAAAGGGCCTACAAGTGCTACCAACACACTGCAATGTTATGGGACACAACATAAAGGCCTATTCATCCAACATTTCTCCAGCATTTATTAAAACATACAGGAAACATACAGGGATTAAAATGGTTACAGCTAGATGCCATCATGCCAACATCTTTACAGACTGAGCAAGTGAAAGAGCGCATAGATTAAAACATTGACAACACAGCATTGTCCACATAACATAAGACACTTATTTCAATCCTCATTTAAAAATGTGACTGATTCAGTTTGACCAGACTAGATTACACAACGGAGTAGAGCTGTATTACATTTGCTGAAGGTAACAATGATTTATAGACAGTGAGATTCAAACAGTGCTTTGAGTCTCTAAATGAGACACTTCCCCATGAATGCTAGTATATCTACCATGTAGGCCTACAAACTGCAGTGGTTTCATTCTCAAATTAAGTCTTTAGCCCCCATTCACTTTTAATTTGTGGGATCGAAACACTGTATGGGCCTAAGAACAAAGACTTAGGGCTCTATTCAAGCCGTACCGCAGAAGTTCAGTGTTACCCTCTGGGCACAGCCGTCAATTCAACGTTCCACATTGGTTCAACGTAATTTCATTGAAATGACGTGGAAACAACATTGATTCAACCAGTGTGTGTCCAAGTGATTGACATTTAGCGGAGACTGCATTCACAGTAAACGCTGCTTATGTCAGCTTAATCTGAAATGACCTTTCTATCAGGTAATCTGTAACGCTCCAGCGATGAGATTGAATAGAGCCCATAATGAAGCTAAAATCAAACATTCTAATAAAAAAAATATCCTGAAACTCCTAACTGCCACAATAGGAATTATTTTCCTTGTAAAGGTGAAAACAGACAAAAGCTAAACTATCGGCAACCTACTGTTGCCCCTCATGGTTGTGCTACTCTCCTCTTTGCGTTCACTGAGAAAAATGATTAATTTGTGTAGGAGAAATTACAGGACTTTGGGGTAGACAGAAAGCCAATAGACAAAATGCTCTTAATCAGACTTCCACACGACCAATTTGGTTGGAACATAAAAACAGTCAACCAGAGTCAAGGACAGAGGAGAAACATAACTCAAGAACCTTCCTTACATACCCACAAGTTTCACCTACTGTATATGTCCTGGGAAACATGTAGGATCTTTCAATGTAGTAGTCCTCCTGTAGGTTAATACAGATTTGAGGTACTCCCTCTGTGCCCCTCATACGTTTTCTCTCTTTTACTCAGTCACACACACAAGCCCTCTCAAGAAGTGGAGGTGCTCCCTGCCCCGGTGTCCTCATCTCCTGTCTTCTGACGTTTCTTAGCCCGAATCTCATTCATGGCCTGCTCTATGGAGCGGGTGTCCCTTTTGTTGGCCACGGGTACTGAGGGAGGAGAGACAAATATATTTTGTTTGGCAAAGAACACAGCACACACCATGAGGAGATGTGATTCACTGAGGATGAGAAATCAATACTGAGCCTCTTCACACTCACCCATGCCATATGCCTGGTTGGCCTCTAGCGTATGTGCTGCATCCTTAGCAGAAGAGGTGCCGATCAGATGGCTGTACTTGTCACGGTAATTGGAGCTGGGAGACGCTGCCCTCTTCTGTGTCTTACTGGCGGTCTCCTCTTCCAACGCAGCCTGCTCCTGAAGAGCAGTGGACAGGTTTTATTATCAAACACTTTCTTAGAGCAATAGCTCTGAACCCAACCTATACTCCGTAGATATTGCACTGAGTGAACACAAGACAGCAGCATATTATAGAGAAAAGGGTTACCTGCAACATGTGAAGGACTACAGCTAGAGAGTTTAGATCTATTAAGGTGCATAAAGACTCAAGTGTGAACCATCAGTACTTGCTATGTTATAACAAGTCTGCAATACTTTAATCTGATTTCTTTGTGTAAATGAATGTATTCTGCCAAATGATATACAGTTATGGGCATGTATACTAGAGTATGTGTTTCTCTTCAGTTTTGTTCCTCAGTGAGAGTGTGACTGTGTCTCCAGTCTTACTTTAAGTCTGCGGCGGTATTCAGCTTTCTGGGGGTCCCACTCCTCTCCTTTCCGGTAAGCCTCCAGCTCGTCGTCTGATGGAGCAAACTCCTGCCACAGTCATATTTAACACATCTTTTCAGTTACGCATCAGGAAGAATAACACATACAACGCATAATAAAAATGCCACCACTATGCACTAAAATAATTGTGCAACTCATGTGAAGGGCATGTAAATCTGGTGATATTTGTGAATGTAGCCATAAAGAATATCCAAAGAGGTCTGACCTTCTTAAAAATCATGACGTATCTGCTCTCCTCATCCTCTCCGAAAGAAAACGATGCCAGACCAGCGACTTCTGCAACATCATGCCTTTAACAAGGATGTCAGTAAAAGTTTACATGCAAACTGTTACATATTATGTTTGTAGTCCTCTCATAAAATAAAGTTATTACATAATGCTCTATTTATAGATTCAAGGATATATTTATAAATTTTCACTTACAATATGCTTCTTTCAATCTTTCCCATGGGATTGTACTTCCTCTTCTGTTGCTTAGTGTCTTGAATGAATTCTGACACCTCTTTCTCCATCTGAAAAAGAGATGAAGGCAGTATAAACTGGATTGTTCTTTACCCACCAAAGATCAGTCAATAAAGACTTGGAAACAATTCTTGGATTTGTTTCTTGGGATTTGGGTTGTCCAAGTAACTGACTGGACATTCAGCTGGGTGAGCAGAAAATGACCCCACAAAGGAGAATATAATCCTCCGCCTGCAGGCAGAGCCGCTCACCCTTTTCCTGAACTCTGCTTTCTTCTTCTTCTCATCCTCCTGCATCTTCTTCATTCTTGCTGCCTGTTCTGTTGAGGGATAGAAATCAAGATTATATTATTCAATTGGCCTATTCATTCCCACGAGATGTTATAACAGAGATTGTCTGAATAGCATATATTTCCTACACCATACTTGTATTACCTGGACATCACTTTCATTATGTTGATAAATTCTGGATTTAGTGTCATCTGAGCAAATGAATCGATAGAGCAAGAGAATCCTATGCTATAGCTGCTTAAGTGTAATTCACAAATAATTTTTGGATGAGGGACTACTGACATGTCACATGTCCTTTGCATAACAACTGTTCAGTATGATGTTCATCATTACCAAATAACGCACCCACTGGGCACACTACGTCATTTCAATGTGGATAATATTTGGTTGAGACGTTGTTCAATAAGAACCTATAAGTTAGTTGAATTTCTAATGTGTTATCCCTATGCTTTCAACTGTCTAAAAGCACAACCAAAGTCTGTTTTTTGTTTAGTTGTCACCCAAATGCAAATTACTGTGCTTTCAACCATTTAAAAAAGTTAAATAAAGGTTACAGTGCTTGCAAAAGTATTCCTTCCCTTTTGGCATTTTTCCTATTTTGTTGCATTACAACCTGTAATTGAAATGTTTGTTTTTTTCTCCATTTGGATTTCATGTAATGGACATACAAAAGTCCAAATTGGTGAAGTTTAAAAAAAATAAAAAAAATATGGAAAAGTGGTACGTGCATATGTATTCACCGCCTTTGCTATGAAGCCCCTAAATAAGATCTGGTGCAACCAATTACCTTTATAAGTCACATATACTGAGATCATGTGACACACACACACACACACACACACACATACGTGTTCTGATAGTGGTGTTGCAGACTCTGGGGCCTAAGCAAGGGTCACCACCAAGCAAGCAGCACCATGAAGACCAGAGAACTCTCCAAAACAGGTCAAGAACAAAGTTGTGGAGAAGATCAGGGTTGAGATATAAAAATATATATATATCCGAAACTTTGAACATCCCACGGAGCACCATTAAATCCCTTATTATAAATTGGAAAGAATTTGGCACCACAACAAATCTGCCAAGAGAGGGCTGCCCACCAAAACTCACAGACCAGGCAAGGAGGGCATTAATCAGAGGCAACAAAGAAACCAAAGATAACCCTGAAGGAGCGGCAAAGTGCCACAGCGGAGATTGGAGTATTCGACCACTTTAAGCCATACACTCCACAGAGCTGGGTTTTACGGAAGAGTGGCCAGAAAAAAAGCCATTGCTTAAAGAAAAAAATAAGCAAACACGTTTGGTGTTTGCCAAAAGGCGTGTGGGAGGCTCGCCTTTTGAAAGAAGGTACTCTGGTCAGATGAGACTAAAATTGAGCTTTTTGGCCATCAAGGAAAACACTATGTCTGGCGCAAACCCAACACCTCTCATCACCCCAAGAACACCATCCCCACAGTGAAGCATGGTGGTGACAGCATCATGCTGTGGGGATGTTTTTCCCCCATCGGCAGGGACTGGGAAACTGGTCAGAATTGAAGGAATGTTGTATGGCGCTAAATACAGGGAAATTCTGGCGGGGAAACCTGTTTCAGTCTTCCAGAGATTTGAGACTGGGACGAAGGTTCACCTTCCAGCAGGACAATGACCCTAAGCATACTGCCAAAGCAACACTCGAGTGTTTTAAGGGGAAACATTTAAATGTCTTGGAATGGCCTAGTTAAAGCCCAGACCTCAATCCAATTGAGAATCTGTGGTATGACTTAAAGACTGCTGTACACCAGTGGAACCCATCCTACTTGAAGGAGCTGGAGCAGTTTTTTCTTGAAGAATGGGCAAAAATCCCAGTGGCTAGATGTGCCAAGCTTATAGAGACATACCCAAAGAGACTTACAGCTGTAATTGCTGCAAAAGGTGTCTCTACAAAGTATTGACTTGGGGGGGGGGGGATAGTTATGCACACTCATGTTGTGTCTTACTTCTTGTTTGTTTCACAAAAACATTTTGCATCTTCAAAGTGGTAGGCATGTTGTGTAAATCAAATGATACAACCTAGAATTAAAATGAATATTTGGGGGGGGTTTGTAAGGCAACACAATAGGAAAAATGCATTGCACAGCAATGTTCAATTGGGAATACAATGTCAGATATATAGTTTATTTACACAACAGATTGTGTTATCACTGTGCTTCATCTAATAGCAAAACCAAATTACCTGGATTGCAGTGGAGAATACATTAAAAGTACATGGTGCGAGTGATCAATGTCATTAGAGACTGAGCACATTATTACAGCAATGTGAAGATCTCCACTGATCTGTGATGACATATGCATGCCATCTTGAACATAAGAAGAAATGTATAGTTACAGTAACTTCAATGTGGCCATGGATGTTATTCATTAAGGTGAAATGTTATAAACTCAGCAAAAAAAGAAACGTCCCCTTTTCAGGACCCTGCCTTTCAAAGAAAATTCGTAAAAATCCAAATAACTTCACAGATCTTCATTGTAAAGGGTTTAAACACATGCTTGTTCAATGAACCATAAACAATTAAAGACCGTTCCACAGGTGCATGTTCATTAAGACACTAACAGCTTACAGACAATAGGCAATTAAGGTCACAGTTATGAAAACACTAAAGACACTAAAGAGGCCTTTCTACTGACTGAAAAATACCAAAAGAAAGATGCCCAGGGTCCCTGCTCATCTGCGTGAACGTGCCTTAGGCATGCTGCAAGGAGGCATGAGGACTGCAGATGTGGCCAGGACAATATTTTGCAATGTCCGTACTGTGAGACGCCTAAGACAGCGCTACAGGGAGACAGGACGGACAGCTGGTCATCCTCGCAGTGGCAGACCACGTGTAACAACACCTGCACCGAATCGGTACATCTGATCTGCGGGACAGGTACAAGATGGCAACAACAACTGCCCGAGTTACACCAGGAACGCACAATCCATCCATCAGTGCTCAGACTGTCCGCAATAGGCTGAGAGAGGCTGGACTGAGGGCTTGTAGGCCTGTTGTAAGGCAGGTCTTCACCAGACATCACCGGCAACAACGTTGGCTTTTTTGTACAAACCCACCGTCGCTGGACCAGACAGGACTGGCAAATAGTGCTCTTCACTGACGAGTCGCGGTTGTGTCTCACCAGGGGTGATGGTCGGATTCGGATTTATCGTCGAAGAAATGAGCGTTACACCGAGGCCTGTAGTCTGGAGCGGGATCGATTTGGAGGTGGAGGGTCCGTCATGGTCTGGGGCGGTGTGTCATAGCATCATCGGACTGAGCTTGTTGTCATTGCATGCAATCTCAACGGTGTGCTTTACAGGGAAGACATCCTTCTCCCTCATGTGGTACCCTTCCTGCAGGCTCATCCTGACATGACCCTCCAGCATGACAATGCCACCAGCCATACTGCTCGTTCTGTGCGTGATTTCCTGCAAGACAGGAATGTCAGTGTTCTGCCATGGCTAGCAAAGAGCCTGGATCTCAATCCCATTGAGCACGTCTGGGACCTGTTGGATTGGAGGGTGAGGGCTAGAGCCATTCCCCCCCCAGAAATGTCCAGGAACTTGCAGGTGCCTTGGTGGAAGAGTGGGGTAACATATCACAGCAATAACAGGCAAATCT
Source organism: Brachymystax lenok tsinlingensis (assembly GCA_030435695.1). Lineage (NCBI taxonomy): Eukaryota > Metazoa > Chordata > Actinopteri > Salmoniformes > Salmonidae > Brachymystax > Brachymystax lenok. The sequence goes on from CM059787.1 coordinate 15,683,851, forward strand.
GGTGCAGTCCATGAGGAGGAGATGCACTGCAGTACTTAAAGCAGCTGGTGGCCACACCAGATACTGACTGTTACTTTGTTCAGGGACACATTATTCAATTTCTGTTAGTCACATGTCTGTGGAACTTGTTCAGTTTGTCTCAGTTGTTGACTCTTGTTATGTTCATCCAAATATTTACACGTTAAGTTTGCTGAAAATAAATGTAGTTGACAGTGAGAGGATGTTTATTTTTTTGATAAGTTTATTAGTTTGTGTTAACTCTAGGCTATTTACTGTATTACAAAAGTAATAGACAAAAGTTATAGAATAGGACTAAATCAAATCAAACTTTAAATAAAGAATAGGACTACATAAAATCAAACTTTAACTTAGATTTTTGGTTGAGATGAATCCAACATATCAATTTGAAAAAAAGAAAGAAAATAAACTGGAATTAAAGCCAGACTATGTCAGATTGAACAATCGAAGCAGAAGACATCTCCTTCAAATGTTGATATTTGGTTGCGTTGACACCAAACAATAACATTTTCAATAAATATGATAACATAAACATTTTTAAATAAAAAAATCTACCTGAGCTTGAAACCCTAGGCCTATTGTATTGTCTATTTTTTGTTGAATTCAAACAGTTGCTCGATGACTTGCAAATGCTATAAACAGTACATTCAGAAAGTATTCAGACCCCTTGACTTTTTCCACATTTTGTTACGTTACAGCTTTATTCTAAAATGGATAAAAAAAATCCTCAATCTACACCCAATAATGACAAAGCATTAACTTCCCTAGAGCTGGCCGCCCAGCCAAACAGAGCAATTGGGGCAGAAGAACTCTTTGTCCTGAATTCCAAGTGTCATGTCTGGAGTAAACCTGGCACCATCCCTAAGGTGAAGCATTGTGGTGGTAGCAGCATCATGCTGTGGGGTTGTTTTTCAGCTGCAGGGACTGGGAGACTAGTCAGGATCGAGGGAAAGATGAACAGAGCAAAGTAGAGAGATCCTTGATGAAGACCTGCTCCAGGGCCTCAGACTGGGTCAAAGGATCAACTTCCAAGAGGACAACAACCCTAAGCACACAGCCAGACAACACAGGGGTGGCTTCGGGACAAGTCTCTAAATGTCCAGCCAGAGCCCGGATGTGGACTCGATCGAACATCTCTGGAGAGACCTGAAAAAAAGCTGTGCAGCGACGCTCCCCAGCTTGAGAGGATTTGCAGAAAAGAATGGGAGAAACTCCCCAAATACAGGTGTGCCAAGCTTGTACCGTCATACACAAGAAGACTCGAGGCTGTAATCGCTGCCAAAGGTGCTTCAACAAAGTACTGAGTAAAGGGTCTTATGCAAATGTCATATTTCCATTTTTTATTTTTAATACATTTTCAAAAATGTTTAAACCCGTTTTTGCTTTGTCATTATGGGGGTATTGTGTGTAGATTGATGAGGGGGATAAAATAAAATTTTAGAATAAAGCCGTAACAGAATGTGGAAAAGGTCAAGGGGTCTGAATACATTTTCCAAATGCACTGTAGGCTTAAATAACATAGTTGGTGATTGATAAAGTAAGGTCACATTTAAATTTGCTCTCTTAAACCTACTCTTTGGTAGGACTTTGAAAGCAACAGTGAAGTTAAGTGCAGATCTCTCAACAAATCATTCTCACAATAGCACATTGGTAATAGTCAGTGACAAACATAGCTGGGCTTGGTTAAAACCCTAGAAGGGAGCCCAAAGGGCAGATAGATAATTATCCAGTAGAAGGTGCTGCCCAGACTATTTTGTTTTCTGATAGCAGATGTTTATTTTTTTATATGTATGCATTTAACATTTTATACAAGGTTTGTCTGTTTTAAAATGTGATAACTTAAACTACATGATTATGTTCTCATGGTTTTCAAATCAAATGTATTTTTCACGTAGACTCGACGTCACAATACGTTGACAAATTACATTGAAACAACATTGACTCAACCAGTTTGTGCTGCTTTGCGTGCGCAAACAATGAATGATGGATCATTTGGCCAATGGGAGCACTAGAAGGACTGACTTTGACCAATCGGATACATCTTAAACAAGAACGTAATGCACTACAAGGGCAAATACTCTTTCGTGACTGGATACTTTTCTGTACAGACGAAAGGGAGGTTGAGAACTCCACGGAAGGGATCCTGTAAACAGCTACATTTACGAAAAACTGTAATCTTTACATTCGAATAACACAAACAAATTGAGGATAGATAACTGTAGAGTAATATTGATTGTACCTCGGGCCTTTCGCCGGCTCTCCTTGTCGCCGACTGTGGGAGGTTTTTCCATCGAACTCAAGATTGAGCCCAGGAGGTCCGCCATTTTGGACTGAATGATCATTACCGGAAGCACGTTGGTTAAAATCATTCGTTGGGAGGGAATACGCATGCGCATATCAACAAAGAATATTAGAATAATCAGCATAACAGGCTATTTATAATAGCATTCTATGGACAAATGATGGATAGTATTAGTGAATGTACTGAAATAGTAATTTAGGTGAAAAATCGGTCTATGTTCCCTTGAGCATAGTGATTAATCCTGTAAATTGCTCAGGATAAGAGTGTCTGCTAAAATGTTAAACAATAAATATAAAGCATTAATATCCCTTTTCATGAAAAAATGCAACTAGCGATTGATCAGTTGAAGGGAGGATTATATTTTACAGTTCAAGTCACACTAAATAATGAAAAGAAGACCTCCGTAAACAGTTGTAGAAGACAGAAATCTAGTAAACCATGCAGTGTGTAAACGGATGCGACATTGAACTTCATTGGCATTGTATCAGTCAATGTGATTTCTCTCTGTCGAGGTGAAGAATCTTGTTGATCTTAAGATCAGGTATGAATCAGCTCTTTCATTCACACACAAATGGAAGGAGCAGCAGGTAGAACTTGTAGCACTTGTATACCTTTTCCAGCAAAATTATGGTGTTTCGACGATGTAATCTGACAAATTCTGGTTTTCTAGTATGTGCAGTGCATAGTTCTAACATAGAAGCGGTCACTATTGGCACCACAACAATAACCTTGATGTCTCTCCCCACTCTGCAAAGGTCAGACCTCCAGTTGTCTTGAGGGTTTTCTTCAACACAGGAAGTGAGGCAGAAGGAGAGAGTCAAGGAAGTAGTGATGACAGACTAGTGACAGACAGCAGACTGGAGGGGGAAGATGTGACGTGCAGCAGTGAGAGTGCAAGCAGACTCACCAGGACACTTATGTACTCTGGCTGGCTATTATTCACTCACATAGTGTCTGTGTCCTGTGAAAAATACATTCCACATGGTTGAGAAGAGCCTGTAAATGCACTGGGAAAGGGTGTGGGTCCATGAAGGTGTGTCCATTAGGGATGTGGATTGACATTCATTTTTAAAGTTGGTGCTATGGTTTCAACAGAAACCGCAGGCTGAATGAACCGAGACTTGCAAAGAGGTAAGAGAGATAGAAAAGGTAAGAAGGCATAGAACAAAGGGGTGACGGTGTGGATAATATACTGTACCTGGTCTTGACAATCTCCATGGGCATGGAGGTGGTGATGGGCATTAGTGGTGAGCACAGCAGGTGGTGACCAGTCCATCTAATCACACAGGCACAAGGTGGTGATGATGAATGTCTTGTCGTCTCATCTCCAAAATACCCCTGTCCACTGCTGCCAGGGTAAAGGTTCTCTTGACGTTCCCCTTACCCAAGGCTGTCTGCTAAATGTAAACCACCTTGTTTTCTTTCTGCTCACACACAAATTGATAACCAGATTCCTCAATGGGTGACTGTGCTCGATGAGTATGTAAATAACATCAGAGTTGATGCATAAGGGATGAGGGATGCATCAATAGAAAGCCACTAGAATATTTTCTATAACCTGTTTGTAGCATGCAGTAACAATCAACATACCTGTCATTGAAATACTGCTCATCCCTGTTAAAAAATTTAATATTGTAAAACACTTTAGCCATTTAATGGTTATTGTGGGAACATGGATATACAGTACGGAAGCTTGATATTATTTAAAATAAATGCAAAATATCTATCTTAATTTTCACCATAGTCGGAAGGCAGACAGACCATGAAATCTACTGTGTGTGTGTGTGTAACGTGTGTGTGGCCCTACCAAGCTGCCAGTATATATGTTTGCATGGCCACCTACAAAAGACATAGGAGTTATATGAGATATAATTTTCTCTGATATTTTAAGGGCGAGCATAATACATTCAAAACAGGGATTCTTTCTCTCTTTTTTACTTTTCTTTGTTTCAAGACAGTAAAATATAAGTTATGCAGGCAAGTTACAGTCTAGGCATTTATGTACATTGGGTAGTTGATTTTCAGTTCAACTTAGATTCTGTTAATAATGATACATAAACACAGACCAAAACCACATGTCAAGCTGGTTGGATCTGTCATTTGCTCACTTCAGAATCTTCACATGAATTCAACATATTCCAATTAATAACAGTAAAGTATTTACATACACCAGGGATTAAAACATAAACAGACAAGTATCAAAAAGCACCGGGAACACTCATCAGTAATGACAGGCGGATAACAATGGTTGAACAAATCTTTCATTCCAAATTCACTAGTGCCCTGGAGCGTTTCCTGAGCCTTATCACAAACCAAGGGTTTACATGACAGGTTCACATAGCAGGAGTAAGTCCTGATACTGGGGGTAATATCTACATGTGTTTAACAGATGTTAAATAGTGATGAAAATTGACAGAAATATTTACTAAAATTGGGAGATTCGAGAATATTTATATTTGGTTTGAAAGAAAAACTACAATGAGCTACAGAAATATGCTAAACAGCTGTGTGTCCAGGCTGTCCAATAAAATACACAATATAATCTGCTTCCAAAACAACAGTCTAAATCTCAATCAGTCAGAATCATCCCTGACCCCAAATATAACGCCTCCCACCAGTCTAAATCCTGATCGCCCTTAGGTCCTGTGCATTTATTTGCATCTTTTGCAAAATATAGAAATATTCTTTCACAGGCTGATGACAGTGTAAGCGAGTGTGTACATGTGTTTCTGTTTTGTTGTATGTCAGTGTGCTCACCCATCATTTGTCCACTGCTAAAAGAGTTCCTAACTTCCTATGTCTAAAACGATAGTCTCATCAATTCAAACACCCCACTGGGTACAGACGTCAGTTCAACGTCTAGTTTTGATTTGCATTTGGTTGAGTTGTCAAATAGTGTGAATTCAAGTTTAAATCAACAACAAAAATGGCACCCTGTCATTGGATTGAGGTTAAAGGTTGGGTGAAAAAAAGACATTCCCTGACGTTGATGACTTTTTACAAATCCAATCAGTTTTCCACATTGATTCAACATCATCACATTGATTTTTTTTTAAATTCCAATGTTGATTCAACCAGTTTTTTCCCAGTGGGACTTGACTTCACTCTGCTACCAATCTCTCTGTCTGACTCATTCCCAGTGAGACTGAACACAGACAACATTACGGGGTGAACATTGCACTTTGAGGACAGCAGAATTCTTGATGTAAAGGTTATGATTTGCATGTTATGTGGCCTCATTTAAATGTTTTTGTTGCTAAAACAAAGCATCATAAACACATTAAAAGACTGCTAGTTAACCACAGTGGGTTCTACCCTGTGTCTCAGGCTGAGTAGGAATGATCTACTGTGCCTCTCATTACGGGGTCTACACTCCAGTCTTTAATGTAGGAGTAAAGAGGTTCTTCCAAACAAGCAGGGAAAGCCTTGGTTTTCATTGTCATTGACGCAGAAATGGTTTGATATGGAGGACAATACACATCACATGGACACAGACCATGTCAGCGGGCTGCAAACAGTAAATAAAGCAAAGCTCCACGATGTGCCTGCCATTGTAGAGCCTGGATCAGCCCATCCCACCTGCTAGTGCAAAAAGACTGCTTACAGGGGCACTGCAAATCTGCACAAATAACTAAAGCCATGCCACATTTACCCACTGCTTGGGCTGGTCTCTCTTAAAGGGACATGCGCAGTTTACACACAGAGAAGATACAAAGGAAGAAACTGCTGTTAAAGGACATAGAGTGACAGGCCAGTCACATACGGAGATGACGAGGTGATGCTAACCTTTGGCTTTCTGCTGGGTACTAGGCATCATACGGACTCACAGGCAGCTGCAGAGAAAGAGTGTCCTATGATAGCGCTGGTCACACATTCAGTGAGAGAGCTGAGCCTCATGCTGCTTCATGGCATCAAAGAGTTCTCCTCTCATTGATAACACCGTCATGTTTGATAAAGTAGAGTGCAGCGCCTCCTTCATTCAACCACCATCTCTCTCCATCTCCAACTTTGCCCTCATTGGTCTCTCTGGAAGACAGAAACCTAATGCTCCATGCTTTGGCCTCACCCTCTGTTTGTGGACATTATCAGTCAGTGAGGGATCTGTAATATATATGATCTAATTAAGCAATAAGGCACAGAGGGGGTGTGGTATGGCCAATATACCATTGCTATGGGCTGTTCTTATGCACAACGCAACACGGATTGCCTGGAAACAGCCCTTAGCCGTGGTATATTGGCCATATACCACAAACCCCTGAGGTGCCTTATTGCTATTATAAACTGGTTACCAACATAATTAGAGCAGTAAAAATAAATGTCTTGTTATACCTGTGGTATACGGTCTGATATACCGCGGCTTTCAGACAATCAGCTTTCAGGGTTCGAACCACCCAGTTTATAATCTTTGTTTTTGCACATTAAAATATTTCCTTTTTTCATAAATGGTACAATGCAATGCGCAAAATGGATATGCGCAAATACTTGAAGCAAAATGTTGCTGAGGACATGCAAGTTGTTGATTATACTGGATCGACTTTTCTTCATCTTTCTCTGATTGTCTTTGGCTCCATTGTTTCCTCTTCATGCTCGTGACTCTTTCTTAGAGTGGGGCTTGTTTCCCAAGAGTGAGTCAATCTCAGCCACGGTCTGAGGAGTCATCTGTGAAATAAGCTGCAGGCATAACATGGCATGTCAGTTTAGAACTAGGACATAATGGTTTAGTGATTGCTTTCTTGTTTGCGCAATCTATAATGGAATATTAAGTGACATTAATAAGAATGCCTAAAAATACTGTTTCTTTTTTTTTTACCATAAAAATATATATATTCATGTATATACAGGTATGCTTATATCACGACAATGTCATTAGTTTGATGAGCTCTGATTGAGTGTGCTCTGCAATGTAACATCAAGATGGTGTGATGTTGAAGGGAGGGTGGTTACCCTAAGGGCACCCAGGTTTTCCACCAGCTGGTCAGTGTTGGAGACACCCATCAGCACTGAGCTCACTCCCTCACTGCGCAGACACCAGGCTGAGAGGACAGAGAAGAGGGAAAGAACACAGAGAGGGCTTAGAGATGAAGGCTGTGTTGATGGGGCGGCAGGGTAGCCTAGTGGTTAGAGCGTTGGACTAGTAACCGAAAGGTTGCAATTTCAATTCCCAGAGCTGACAAGGTACAAATCTGTCGTTTTGCCCCTGAACAGGCAGTTAATTCACTGTTCCTAGGCCGTCATTGAAAATAAGAATTTGTTCTTAACTGACTTGCCTGGTAAAATAAAGGTAAAAAAAAATGTGGCAGATTGACACTTCCTTTTTAATTTAGTTTTTTAATTTTGAACAGTATGTTAGGCTACGTTTAGCCCAATTCTGATATTTTTTCCAATAATTGGTCTTTTGACCAATTACATCAGATCTTTTTCAGAGCTGATCTGATTGGTCAAAAGACCAATAAGTGAAAAAATATCAGAATTCAGCTGCCTGTTTAAACGCAGCCTCTGAGTGTCAGACAGTCATAAGATAACAGAGATGGACAAAACAATTAACACACAGACACATGCACACACGCACACATACACACACACACACACAATCACACACACACACACAGAGTCACATACACACACGCATACACAAACACACACCATACCAATGGCTAACTGTGCAGCAGTGCAGCCCAGTCTGTCGGCCATTAGGTGGAGCTCTTTAATCTTGGCCAGCTGCTTGCGTCCCTCCTCACTGTTGACACGCTCCTTCAGCCACTGGTAACCCTGCACCAATATTAGACGGAACAAACACGGAAATATTTAATGGTGTCATGCATGGTTGTAGGCCTAATGGACACACAGTGGGGTAGGAGCTACAGAACTCCAGTTAAGTAGAAAACACAGGGGAATATCCACTAATTAAAAACATGTTTATTTTGTCTGGAGAACTCACTTTCATATTAGCCCTGGAGATGTCAGGTACACCCTCACTGTACTTCCCTGTAATCAGTCCACATGCAAGGGGAGACCAGGTCATTGCCCCTACACCTAGACAAGAGAGGGAGAGACAAAGATCCTGTCTGAATAGTTGAGAGGACATCCGGTGTTGTTTGCTGGGCTGTGTGAGTGTGGATGACTGACCTATCTTGTGGTAGAGTTCAGGGAGCTGCACCTCCACCTTGTCCCTCTGGAAGTAGTGATACTCAGCCTGCTCACATACAGGTGGGATCAGGTTGAACTGACGCGCCACTGAGTACGCCTCCTGGTGGCAGGGAAACAGAATAACACCATCACCACAGAGCACCAATGGCCTTACGTCATTGACTGACAAGAGCAGGTGTTGACTGGAATGTATTAGGTAACAGGGAGAGATAACAGGGCACTCACCATGATCTCCATGGCACTCCAGCGAGAGGTGCCCCAGTACATTGACATGCCCTGATTTATTACAAAGGTCATGGCTCGGACAATCTCTGCAAATAACATGAACCAACTTGTTACACGCTGGTAATAAACATACTGTAACAAAGATATTGCATGCTTAGAATGTAAACATTAAGACACTTTTTAACGAGTGCATTCAGTAATAAATGCTACAAAGGGTTGTGAGCAGAGCAGAAGACACATTTCCGTTGTAACAGATGGACAATAAAGTCGAAGGACTGGTGTGACTATGACTGACCTTCCATAGGGCTGTTGACGTCATTCCGGTTGGCAAAGACAATGTCCACATAATCTAACTGGAGTCTGGACAGGGATCCTCTCAAACCTGCAACGTAATGGACATCATCCTCATCATCATCATTAACATCATCTTCATCAGTATGGTCATCATCATCATCATCATCATTCACATCATCATCCACATCATCATCATTCACATCATCATCTTCATCATTATCGTCATCATCTTCATCATCATTATTGCCACTGTATCCTATTATAAGTCAATTTGACTCTACCTTCAATGATGTGTTTTCTGGAGAGTCCCCTTTCTGTCTCTGCCCTGAGTGATAGCAACAATACAGAGTCACTTTGTCAGAACAATGAAGAAATAATGACTGTTATATCTGGCATCTTTTTCCCAGGATACTTACTGCCCTCCCCAATAGATCTTGGTTGTCACAACATAACTAGAACGCCTGCCAAAGAAATGGGAGGAGAGGTTAGAGGGACAAGGAAATAGGAAATCTTTTCATCACATAATAATTTGATGTCAACCACAGAGAAACTAAAAGCATTTGAAAAAGTGCCAACAGAACCAGCAATAATAAAATAAGTATGAAAATAAAAAATCTATTTATTCAAACAATCTAGCATATTTAAAAAAACAAGGTCTGTCTGTTCTTAATAAATGTGAAAAGCAAAGTTCACTGAAAAATATTTATGATGTAATATAGTTAGACAGACAGCTATTCATATCCACATGAGTCACATTAGAAATCTGAGTAATATCACCTCCATCTTTTCTTCTTGACGATGTTCCCTAGGGTGATTTCAGCCCTGTGGAGAGAAGATGTGATGAAATAAAAATCAGTGGGGAGACAGAAAGATGGACAGAAAGAGATGGAGTGATAGACAGAGGCAGGAAGTGGATAGAGACAAAGAGAAGGAATAGAAGAGAGCAGTGAAAGGAGGTGTGAAAAGCTGACCTGCCGGAGGCATACACCTCTGCTGTGTCAAAGAGGTTCACCCCAGCCTCATAGGCAATGGTCATCAGGTTCTCAGCCATCTGAGGGGACAGAGAGACAGACACTGAGAGAGAGAAACTGAGGGAGAGACAGTGGACAGTGAGAGACAGAGAGAGAGAGATAGACTGGGCCTGAGAGAGAGAGAGACCCACCCTCTTCAACATATATATCAACGAATTGGCGAGGGCACTAGAACAGTCTGCAGCAGCAGACCTCACTCTAATAGAATCTGAAGTCAAATGTCTACTATTTGCTGAGGATCTGGTGCTTCTGTCCCCAACTAAGGAGGCCCTACAGCAGCACCTAGATCTTTTGCACAGATTTAGCCAGACCTGGGCCCTGACAGTAAGTCTCAATAAGACAAAAATAATTGTGTTCCAAAAGGGCCTTCTATGCCACAAAAAGGAACATAACATTTGACATACCAATTGGGATCTGGCTAAAAACCCTTAAATCAGTTATAGAACCCATTGCCCTTTATGGTTGGGTCCGTCCACCAACCAAGAACTCACAAAATGGGACAAACACCAAATTGAGACTCTGAATGCAGCATTCTGCAAAAATAGCCTATGTGTACGGTGTAAAACACCAAATAATGCATGCAGAGCAGAATTAGGCCGATACCCGTTAATGATCAAAATCCAGAAAAGAGACGTTAAATTCTACAACCACCTAAAAGGAAGCGATTCCCAAACCTTCCATAACAAAGCCATCACTTACAGAGAGATTAACCTGGAGAAGAGTCCCCTAAGCAAGCTGGTCCTGGGGCTCTGTTCATAAACACAAACGGACCCCACAGAGCCCTAGGACAGCAACACAATTAGACCCAACCAAATCATGAGAAAACAAAAAGATAATTACTTGACACATTGGAAAGAATAAACAAAAAAAACAGAGCAAACTAGACTGCTATTTGGCCCCAAACAGAGAGTACACAGTGGCAGAACACCTGACCACTGACTGACCCAAAATTAAGGAAATCTTTGACTGTGTACAGATTCAATGAGCATAGCCTTGCTATGGAGAAAGGCCTGCCGAAGGCAGACCTGGCTCTCAATCGAAGACAGGCTATGTGCACTCTGCCCACAAAATGAGGTGGAAACTGAGCTGCACTTCCTTACTTCCTGCCAAATGTATGACCATATTAGAGACACATATTTCCAAACAAACCCATTTTTGATAAACTCCCTTATCTATTGTGTGAAATACCACAGTGTGCAATCACAGCAGCAAGATTTCGTTAAACAGTTTCTTTATATTTCAGTGATGTATATAAAGTGTAATATTAGGATGCAAACTCAAAATATCTAACATGGTACAGGTGTCCTCTAGCCCATAACTATTCGTGTGAGGTGTACACTTCTGTTTCCAAGTATATTTGTTTAAAACTACCAAGAAACACTCTGTGTGACCCTGGTTTAGCCCACTGCAGTAATTAAACAGGGTGTCCCAAACCATTGTTACATAACTCACCTCGTCAGATATCTGTGATCCAAATGTCACCCAAGTGCCTACGGTCAGACAGACAGAGAGACAGACAGACAGGCAGACAGATGGCGAGAGACAGTTCTGTTACATTGCTGAGGGAGTCTCTAATGAATATTGTTATCAGTTCTGTTACATTGCTCAGGGAGTCTCTAATGCATAATGTCATCAGTTCTGTTACATTGCTCAGGTAGTCTCTAATGCATAATGTTATCAGTTCTGTTACATTGCTGAGGGAGTCTCTAATGCATAATGTCATCAGTTCTGTTACATTGCTCAGGGAGTCTCTGATGCATAATGTCATCAGTTCTGTTACATTGCTGAGGGAGTCTATAATGCATATTTTTCTGGTCCATTTATTTTGTACCCACCCAGCCCCAAGCAGGACACACGCAAACCAGACTTCCCCAGGTTCCTGAGAAAGAGAAAGACAGGGGTCAAGGAAGAGAAAACAAGGCAACAGTAAACATGTCGTCCCCTACAAATGATGCAGCCCCCCCATGGGCCAATTGAGATATCACGTGTGTAATCAGTGTAAGTTTGTAAATGCCTGATCTCTATGGCAAGACGCATCATTCACCATCAAGTTTAATCAAAATCATCCCAGTGCTGTCTGAGATATCGCGTGTGACTAACGTACGAACGAACGGGGAGACAGATCCACAGTTCCCGATCCGATGACAATAAGAGTTATAAACACTTTCTTAGGGACATGACAGAGATGTACAGTATACCATCACCCCAAAATCTACTTACGTTTGCACTTCTTGTGCTTCCAGCATAGTATGCACAGTCACAGAATGAGGTTCCTAAATATCTAGGGTCAACGCCTACACCTCTCAACTACATTTTACAACACAATCTGCAGATACGCATTCTGAATAACACTGCTTTATCAATCTGGATAAGTGAGTGTATTTCTGGCAGTGATTATCGCCTGACTGCCCAGACGGCCACTGTTGAACAGGTGACCTCTACCCTTCTCACATCAACAGTTCAGTGTAATATAGTGTACTTGGCTATAACAATAGGGCACTGGGTGGTTTAACCCCTACACCGGATAAAGGTGTACAGTATATACTCGTATATCCATAACAAAATCTTCTCCTCTCCACATGGGCTGATTGAAATGGTTTATATAGTTGGAGAGTCCAGTGCTGGGCATGCCACATCTGATTACCAGAAAGCTGACTGTTGAAGGGAAGGATAGAAGTGGAATCAGACAGCTGCAGTGAGTCCTGGTCATGCAAGCATGTGCCACTGAAATTCTGCGGGCTTCATCCCTGCCCTCCTCCTACTCCCCTCCTTCGCTGGCGCTCTCCTCCATTCTAATTAACCGAGGAGCCAGCTGGGGAGGCAGCAGAACTCATTGCTGCTCGCTGTCTTTTCATCTCCAGCACCTCGACCTCTCTACCTCTCTGCCTGTCTGCCTCTCTACCTGTCTGCCTGTCTGTCTAACTGTCTGCCTGTATACCTGTCTACCTGCCTGTCTGTCTAACTGTCTGCCTGTATACCTGTCTACCTGTCTGCCTGTCTACCTGCCTGTGTGCCCGTCTATCTGCCTGTCTACCTGCCTGTCTGCCTGCCTGCCTGCCTGTCTAACTGGCTGTCTACCTGGCTGTCTGCCTGCCTGTCTACCTGCGGTCTAACTGGCTGTCTACCTGCCTGTCAAACTGTCTGTCTGTCCGCCTGTCTACCTATCTGCCTGTCTATCTGCCTGTAAACCTTTCTACCTCCCTGCCTGTCTGTCTGCCTGTATACCTGTCTATCTGCCTGCCTGTTCGTGTGTCTGTCTGTGTCCGCTACAAATAGCTCGATGGAAAGAGACAGACTGTCAGAGCGTTTAGATCGAGGCAGACGAGAGCTGCTTTATTTTCCCTGCTCTATTGTTATTTGCCTGGCCAGCTATTTTTAGAATTGTGCTTTTGTGTGCCCTTGTGTGTGTACGTACATAGCCATGTTGTGTGTTTGTGTGCCAGTCCCATGTACTCTCAAGAAATAACGCATGTGTAATTGATCCAACGTAGACGTATCTGCAGGGAGACAGAGGATGGAGTACTTTTACATGAGTCATTCTATTTCCCTTAAAAAATCCAGCCTCTGGGCAACAGTCTAGCTCTCACTTTCAACACTGACAGGGATTCGATTCACAACATACTGACCACATCAATACAGATATATTACAATTTAGCTGATATCTACAAAAAATCTCAAGTCTTTCCTGAAAGCCTATGTTTTCACAGCTCCCATAGTAGCTTATGTATCTACACTCTTAGAAAAAAGTGTTATTCCGCTGTCCTCATAGGAGAACCCTTTTGGGTTCCTGGTAGAACCCTTTTGGGTTCCAGGTTCCAGGGTTCAAAAAGGGTTCTTCAAAGGGTTATCATATGGGGACAGCCGAAGAACCCTTTTAGGTTCTAGATAGTACCTTTTTTTCTAAGAGTGTAGCTCAATTTGCTTGCTTAATTATATCCTCAAATTTCTTTGTAGAACACAAACTGAGGCTGAAGCCTTCAGCATATATCATGCATTAATGTCACTTTGAGAGTTGAAATCAAGTTAATATCTGGCCCTGAGACAGTCAGAGAGACAAACACACAAACAGAGGGGCGTGTATGAATTAGAGCTGCCACTGCTAGAAATGCAAAACACACTTATTATTAACATTATTCATATTCATATTATTAATATTCTTCTTCTTATTATTATTATTATTTTGGGTTCTGGGTGATGGAGTGTCACTGTCATTGTCAGTATGTGTGACAACTGCCCCCTCTGCAGTGCTGTGATCCACAAAGCTGCTGTCTGTCAGTCTGTGGTGGACTATAGGAACACACACACACACACAGAAAGAAAAAGCATAAGGACAAACAAAACATACACAAATAAACATACAGTACACACATAAACGCACATAGCCTACAGAACATACTACAGTATATTGCCTACAGTACATGCTGCAGTACATACTGCAGTACATATTGCAGTATATACTACAGTATATAGCCTACAGTATACACTACAGTATATAGCCTACAGTACATACTACAGTACATAGCCTACAGTACATACTACAGTATATACCCTACAGTACATACTACAGTATACAGTATATAGCCTACAGTACATACTACAGTACATAGCCTACAGTACATACTATATTACACACTACAGTATATACTGCAGTACATACTACAGTACATACTACATTATATATCCTAAAGTACATACAACAGTACATGCTACAGTATATAGCCTACAGTACATACTACAGTATATAGCCTACAGTACATACTACAGTTTATACTACAGTACATAATACAGTATATAGCCTACAGTACATGCTACAGTACATACTACAGTATTTAGCCTATAGTATATACTACAGTACATACTACAGTATATACCCCTACAGTACATACTACAGTATATACCCCTACAGTATATACTACAGTATATACCCCTACAGTACATACTACAGTTTATACTACAGTATATGAGCATAAAGACATGCGTACATGT
Source organism: Brachymystax lenok tsinlingensis (assembly GCA_030435695.1). Taxonomy (NCBI): domain Eukaryota; kingdom Metazoa; phylum Chordata; class Actinopteri; order Salmoniformes; family Salmonidae; genus Brachymystax; species Brachymystax lenok. Next base: position 15,698,854 of record CM059787.1, read on the forward strand.
GAGCTGGTCTGTGAAGTGGACTGTGTGTTGGTCTGTGAGCTGGTCTCTGAGCTGGTCTGTGTGTTGGTCTGTGAGCTGGTCTGTGAGCTGGCCTGTGTGTTGGTCTGTGAGCTGGTCTCTGAGCTGGTCTGTGTGTTGGTCTGTGAGCTGGTCTGTGAGCTGGACTGTGTGTTGGTGTGTGAGCTGGTCTCTGAGCTTGTCGGTGTGTTGGTCTGTGAGCTGGTCTGTGAGTTGGACTGTGTGTTGGTCTGTGAGCTGGTCTGTGTGTTGGTCTGTGAGCTGGTCTGTGTGTTGGTCTGTGAGCTGGTCTGTGAGCTGGACTGTGTGTTGGTCTGTGAGCTGGTCTCTAACAACCCTACCCTACCCTGACCTTGTTCTTCTGGCATTCTTCCATCAGCGGCTCTTCTAACCCTGGGCCCGGTTTCCCAAAAGCATCTTAATGCTTAGCACTTCTTAGAACCTTCGTAGGAGTATTGTTAACCCCACGAGCTGATTCCCCAAACCATAATTATTAACATTGCTTTTGAAAACATTCAGAAGCCTGCTTCAGAACACCCGTAGAACAGCTAACTGCGTCGTTAGATGCATTTTTGCCCCCCCGCGTCACTTTATACACAGAAGATCTCTGCTAAACATAGAATCATATGGTTTATCTATCTCTCTGTGACCACCAATAACTTCAGAACAAAGTTGCCATTGTCTTTGCAATTGATACAAACAAGCCACGGTTCAAATGAAAACCGAGATGACCGCATTAAAATATAAATAGCCAACAGTAAGCTATAGGCCCATTTCATTCATATTGAAATACATTTCATGTTCAATAAATTGAATTCTATTTTGCTACTTGTGGGCTACTGACTGTAATTTGTCTCAATAAATTTCATGATGTGTAGCCTAACATGCGCAATGATGTGCCAAATCTGTGATTTAGTGCATTTTTATTGGGTAAGAATTAATTAGAAAAAGCTGCCTCAATTGTTGAAGCCATATGTGGTAACATCTCTTGCTGATCCGTCTTCAGTATTGTGAAATAACTCTAATGTTAAGGTAAGATTTAAATGGAGAAAGCTGATCCGAGAGCAGCGCTGTCTTTCTTTTGATCCTATCAGTATCGACACATGCTCCAATGACACACTGTTCTCTCTGTGTGGTGTTTTGGGAAACGCATGTTACATCTTCGGCCGTTGTAGCATTGTTAAAACACTAGTAAGCCTAAGTTCCATCGCTATGGGGAAACCAGGCCCTGGAGGCTCCCCTCAAATTACACTCTTAGAAAAAAAGGAGCTATCTAGAACCTAAAAGGGTTCTTTGGCTGCCCCCATAGGAGAACCCTTTGCAGAACCCTTTTTGGTTCCAGGTAGAACCATTTTGGGTTCCATGTAGAACACTTTCCACAGAGGGTTCTACATGGAACTCAAAAGGGTTCTACCTGGAACCAAAATGGTTCTACCTGGAATCAAAAACGGTTATCCTATGGTGACAGCGGAAGTACCATTTTGCTCCAACTCACATCAAGACTCAGAGAACTGGAACATACAACAAGACATGGGAGTTTCATCTCAAACTGGATAGGCAGAGTATGCAAATATACATGTACACACTGCATTGCTTTAGCATTACCCAAAGGAGTGGTTTAACACATGAAGATGTGTCACGCACACACACACACACACACACACACACACACACACACACACACACACACACACACACACACATAATATAAACAAGCCTTCATGTTCATATATACTAATGCATGCATACTCTCATACAACATCTACACCTACTGACGTTCTATATGAAAACTAATATAAAACACACACACACGCATACAAAGAAACACACAACAGATTCTCCAGACTACCGTGCAGAGAATGCTGCAATGCACCGCAAGTGTTGACTGAGAAAAGGAGAGGAAGGGAGTGTAACAGGGAAAAAGAGAGAGGGGAGACAGATCAAGGGAGGGGTAGAATGGTGGAGCGAGACTACAGGGAGAGAGAACATTTAGAGAATTAGAGAGGACAGACAGACAGACAGACAGACAGACAGACAGACAGACAGACAGACAGACAGACAGACAGACAGACAGACAGACAGACAGACAGACAGACAGACAGACAGACAGACAGACAGACAGACAGATAGATAGATAGATAGATAGATAGATAGATAGATAGATAGATAGATAGATAGATAGATAGATAGATAGATAGATAGATAGATAGTGGGACTGGAGGCCAGAGTGTTATTTATAATTTGGTGGGAGCTTATTTTTTTCCTATTTCACACATGTACAAGTGTGTATTATACGCATGTTTGAAATAGATTAATACACACACTTGTACATGTGTTTTTCGCCTCTTTCTCAGCTCTGATGAATGCTCTGGCTAATGAGTTAGAATATGCAGTTAAGGAACAATTAGAGAAAAGGGAGGCAGAGGGGGGTTGTGAGTTCCCCAACCTCCACCTCCACTCCCCTTTCTCAGCTGTTTCCCTCAGAGTGGATGAAGACATGCAGAAAGAGAAGACTCACACAGTCAACACAGGGGGGCTCACTACAATCAGTATCATCACTGTCTGCTGTTCTCCTTAGGAGAACTGAAATGAGTATGTCTTATAGTATCTCTTATAGTAGATACGTGTGTGAGGTAAAGTCACTTCATGATGGTGGGGATAGTGATAGTGATGCTGATTAAGCTTGTTTTAGGAGAGAAGGCCTAGTCTTCGCTGGCCATTTTAGTTAGCGTGGGAAAAGGACTTCATATTTTATGATCACATTCAAACTGATTCTCATGCATAACATTTTCTGTGTAACATGTGTCCAAAATGTTTGGGTCAAAATAATGTTTTAGATTAATAATAATAATAATATATATTTAGTGCTCTCTGATAATGGTCCTTGGTGACACAATTCCCTGCTGATGGCACCAGGGTGAATTTTGAGATGAGTGCTCCAGTAGAGGCAGAGTAATACGTCTTCTGCTTTTGGAAATAACACAAACTGTGGGCACTAGGCACCACAGGGGTGTTACCGCTGGCAACTGGAGCGGCTGTCCCTATTCCATCGCCTTATGGGCTGCAATCTCATAAAAAAACCAAAAAAACAATGACAGAACCATTTACATTTTAGCAGACACTCTTATCCAGAGTGACTTACAGGAACAATTAGGGTTAAGTGCCTCGCTCAAGGGCACATCGACAGATTTGTCACCTAGTCAGCTCAGGGATTCAAACCAGTAACCTTTTGATTATCAGCCCAATGCTCATAACCGCTAGGCTACCTGTCACCCCTTCAGGGGTAGTATTACCCATCCAATTAAATCAATATATGCATAAATGAAATAAACCACTATGTCCTGGCATCCCATTTCCTCCTGAGCCTCATTCCCTATTTAAACTGCCTCTTAAATGAAAACATAATTGAGTGAAGAGAATGGTGTCAGGATTGAGCTAAGGGGCATTTTCCTTTACCCATCCAGAATATAGCTGCCTCCCTACATCATCTGGTATAGGCAGCTTTCAATCTGATAAAGACTGTTCAATTCTATTACATTCCATCTGATTCTGGAATGAATAAAAGGGATTAGAGATGTCTGTCTGCTGCAATAGAAACAGTCCATTATTGTTTTTATCTGGTAATGCTAGTTCTATCAAAGGAGCACATTGTACGTACTCTACTTTCCACTATAACTTTCACAGCTGGATCAATTCAACGTTTATAAATGCTCGGGAAACCATCTAAATATGACGAGGCTGTTGTGATTTTCACTGTAGCTTACACATACATGCAAGAACAGACATGAGAGACACAAACACCAAAACTGCCAGCCCCATAAATGATGTCATCCTAATGCAGTTGTTCACCCTCCATGACAACTCAGGTGTTAACTGAAATGCAATGAAGTTACCCCTGGCAGCCGGTGCTGTCTGAGAGGCCCTTCATGGTAAGTGGAAGTGTTCTGGGGTAACCTGAGCTGCCGTCATGTTCCAGGGAGAGAGAGGGCAGTGTCTGAGTCCTTCATCATAATCATCCATCGTTTAAGTAGAGGTTTATGAGCCTTCATCACTCTTCAGGCATAACATAAAAAAAACACTAATTGAATCAGATACCCTCCCAACCTGTTTGTGCTAGCTCTGTTGGCATGCCCTTTGACTCTCCACCTCAAATAATCAGCACTCCTCTCCGTATCCCTCCCTCCCCCTGCTCACCTGTATTTCATACTGCTGTGGCGCCCTATTGCCTCCTTCATGTGGGCATGGCCCTGGGGGACCGGGCGGGACCCTGACTGCTCCCTGGACTTGGCTGAGCCCTGGGTGTTGTAGTTGCCATTACCCCCTTGGCTGCTCCCTCCACCACCTCCTCCACCTCCCCCACTGCCTCCCCCTGGGGGTGGCGCAGTGCGAAGGCCACAAAGCCGGTCCTCACTGCGGCTCTTCAGGTTGTGCTCCGTGCAGGCAAAAGAGACCTGCATGGTGACCACTGCCTAGTCTCTGGTAAACTAAACTGGCCCCTGGAGAGGCTCTTTGGGATGTGGCTTAGGGTCAGACTCCAAAATACTAATGTCTGCTAAATTGATGCTACAACTTAAAGTTGCTTTGGTAGAGTGTAGATGTGATAGAGCTAGGATGTACCTGTCCAGACAAATGCCCAAACAGGGAAGGTTTGTCTTATCTGTCCAGAGCCACAGGCGCAGGAAAGAATCCAGGCCCAATCTGGCACACGCAGAGTCAGCTTCAGGTCTGTCTCGGTCTCTTCTCTCCTGTCTGGTCCTGTTGCAGCCCAGGCGGAGCTCCTCAGAGTTCGCTTAGTCTCAAGAGGTTTCTAATGAGAACATTGATTCCTCCCATCATCATCAGCGGGGAACTGGTACATAGTTTCGTCCTCGTAGCCTGATAAAGGGGCGCAGCTCCACGGGCTCGGGTAGGCTACCTCTCGAACCGCGCTCTCCACGGACGGCGAGCGCAACAGATTCCTCACTTGACTGACTTTCCTAGTCTTGCAAAGACATCCGGAAGGATCGTGGTGGCGAGGAAGACGCTTGCTATATGTTTTTGATACAGCTTGATTGATAGGCAGGGTGGTAAAGCATTCATCAGTTTGCTTGTCTCCTCTTCAGCTACAAACGTAGGTTAGTCCATCAGTGTCGATCCCAGCTTGAGCCCCGGAGTGCGCCGCAACAACCACACAGTAGATGAGCTTCAGACATTTTTTCCACACATTCCCATAAATGCATATGCTAAGAGAATTCAACACGCGCTAAAACACCATAGTCTTCTAATGCACAAATCCAGTGTAGTTCCCCTATCTGGCACAGTGCCCAACCTCATGCAACATCGAACTGATGCAAAAGGCAGCATCAGCAGCGCCAAATCGTGTGGTAATTTCATCCACTTTGATGAATATTGTCAATAGCATAACTGCTATAATAATCTATTTTGGATATCAGTCAGGCTATACATTTCCCTAATCAAAAAGGATCCTGGCACACAGTAACCATTTCACAGCATAATTGTCATGATCGGCCAAATTTGATGATTTAATCAAATGCATTAATCGATGCCACAGTTACCCTGTGTCCTATCTGTTTCATTTGAGAGGTTGATGATGATGGCAATTCTCTTCAGAAGTATCATTCCAATCCCTGGTTCTCCTTGCAGCGGGTCCCAACGTGTTAATCACGAAACATTCAAAGTCGATGATTGCGAAAGGCGACCCCCCTCTCTCTCACACACTCTCTGTACACATTAAACAAAACGGGTGCTTTCTAACACAGAAAATAACATTATATTCTGCGTGAATCTAATAGCACAATTCCAACGTGGTTTTAGAGCATTTCATATTATTCTGTAAGCAAATCCGAGACACTCGAAGTATGATATGTTACGTTTTGTATGGTATGTATTAATTTGTGGACGTCCATCACCCGTTATGAATTGCAATTCTTACAATATGTTAAGAATTTGCAAACGTACAATATGTTACGAATTTGCAAAACGTATGATATGCTAGGAATTCCAATTTATTGTGGCAATATTTTAACTATATTTTTTTACCTTTATTTAATTTGGCACGTCAGTTAAGAACAAATTATTACTTACAATGACGGCCTACACTGGCCAAACCCTAACCAGGACGACGCTGGACCAATTGTGCGCCGGGACTCCTTATCCCTGCCGGTTGTGATACAGCCCGGGATCAAACCAGGGTCTGTAGTGACACCGCTAGCACTGCAATAAGTGCCGTAGACTGCTGTTAGTTAGTTAGCTAGCTCTAGGGGTAAGGGTTACATTTAGGAATTAGGTTAAAGGGTTAAGGTTAGGGTTAGCAAACATGTTAAGTAGTTGCAAAGTTGCTAATTAGCTCAAATGCTAAAGTTGTCCTTGAGGAGATCCGAACATACAATCTTCGGGTTGCTAGAAGTTCTCGTTATACGCCTATCCAACCACCTTACTTTCATGCTTGCCTTAAGTAGCCTTCTATCTTATGTAACCATACCAAACCTAACATATTATACTAACTTCAGTGGCCCAGATTTACATGTACTATGTTACGTCTAGTCTATGAGACCAGTCTGACAATTCACAAATAAAGAATCTCATGAAAAATCCTAAATTCCCTTTCACTGGTGCACAGGCATACACATCGATAAACCGGTACTGCACTGCCAGCCTTAAATTCAATACATTGTATACACGCACACGCATGTCTGTTAAAAGCAACCTCACTTTTTTCAGTAAACCCTAACCCTTTTCAATAAATACTCAAGCATATGGATGATGATTCCCCTTCCCCCTATTTTTCATTCCATCTCTCTGTCTCTGTCACCCTCTCTCTCTCCCTGTAGTGAAACACAGGCATACAGTTGAGCAATAGCTTGATTAACTCCACAGTCTGTGAGGTAGTATTAGTATTATGCAGCCTAGTACTGTTGGCAGTTAAGAGTGAATGGTGGGGACAGGGATACACGTGGATAGGAGACAATGGTTGAGACAGCTCTTATTGAATTGGCTTTTGGGGGAACCATGACATAAGTTATCAGGTACAGTATTGGTGTCAGATGGTTGGCTAGTGTACTGAGGGAGACCAAAACAAATCAATGATCCTAAAAGCGAAACTAAGCATTGATCTTTTTGTTGGGAATCTGAGTGCCCCACAAACTCACCCAACTAGGATTACATACACAGACTATATTAATAAATGTCTATGTCAAAATGATATATTTACAGTTACCCGTTTACCTGTAACATTTACTAACATTTACCTTAGGATTAAATAAAACATGTCATCATAATATCCCATGTAAAACTGACATTAATAAACAGTAGATAAGATAGTTTCAGCTGTGTGAAATACAAATACACTTGCTTTTTCATTGGCGTGCAGAGTTTCTGATGTATGTATTTGCTATTTCAGCTCCAGTGATGATGTGAAGGTTAAAGGCCCAATGCAGACATGTTTATATCAATATCAAATCCCTTACTGTAAAAGATTTCCATAAAAATTGGCATAAATAGCTTTCTAGCCAAAACAATTCTCAAGCAAGAATTTTGATAGGACTGTCTGGAAGTGGTCTGCGGGGGGTAGGGGAAAACTGAAAACTACACTGAACAAAAAATATAAACGCAACATGTAAAGCATTGGTCCCATGTTTCATGAGCTGAAATAAAAGATCCCAGAAATGTTCCATACGCACAAAAAGTTTATTTCTCTCAAATTTTCTCCCATTGTTAGTTTACATCCCTGTCAAAATTCTTGCTTGAGAATTTTTTTTGCTAGAAAGCTATTTATGCCAATTTTAATGGAAATCTCACAAACTTCTACAGATGCACAATCGAGAGCATCCTGTCAGGCTGTATCACCGCCTGGTGCGGCAACTGCTCCGCCCACAACCGTAAGGCTCTCCAGAGGGTAGTGAGGACTGCACAGCGCATCACCGGGGGGTAAACTACCTGCCCTTCAGGACACCTACACCACCCAATGTCACAGGAAGGCCAAAAAGATCATCAAGGACAACAACCACCCGAGCCACTGCCTGTTCACCCCGCTATCATCCAGAAGGCGAGGTCAGTACAGGTGCATCAAAGCTGGGACCGAGAAACTGAAAAACAGCTTCTATCTCAAGGCCATCAGACTGTTAAACAGCCATTACTAACATTGAGTGGCTGCTGCCAACATACTGACTTAAATCTCTAGCCACTTTAAATAATAGAAAATTGGATGTAACAAATGTATCACTAGCCACTTTAAACAATTTTGTATATAATGTTTACATATCCGACATTACTCATATCAAATGTATACACGGTACTCTATATCATCTACTGCATCTTGCCTATGCTGTTTGGCCATCGACTCAAATCTCTAGCCACTTTAATAATTAAAAAGTGGATGTAATAAATGTATCACTAGCCACTTTAAACGATGCCATTTATATAATGTTTACATATCCTACATTACTCATCTCATATGTATATACTGTACTCTATACCATCTACTGCATCTTGCCTATGCCGGTCAGCCATCGCTCATCCATATATTCATATGTACATACTCGTATTCATTCCTTTACACTTGTGTGTGTATAAGGTAGTTGTTGTGAAATTGTTAGATTACTTGTTAGATACTACTGCATGGTCGGAACTAGAAGCACAAGCATTTCACTACACTTGCATTAACATCTGCTAACCATGTGTATGTGACAAATAAAATTTGATTTGATATGTTAGTGAGCATTTCTCCTTTGACAGGTGTGGCATATCAAGAAGCTGATTAAACAGCATGATCATTACACAGGTGCACCTTGTGCTGGGACAATAAAAGGCCACTCTAAAATGTGCAGTTTTGTCACACAACACAATACCACAGATGTCTGAAGTTTTTTTGGTTTTTTTTAACCTGTTGTCTCCCCAATCTCGTGATATTCAATTGGTAGCTACAGTCTGGTCATATTGCTGCAACTCCCATATGGACTCCGGAGAGGCGACCCAGCCAAGCCGCACTGCTTCTTGACACAATGCTCGCTTAACCTGGAAGCCAGACGCACCAATGTGTTGGAGGAAACACAGTACACCTGGCGACCGTGTCAGTGTGCATTGTGCCCGGCCCACCAGAGTTGCTAAAGAGCGATGGGACAAGGATACCCCAGCTGTCCAAACGCTCCCCTAACCCGAAAGACGCTGGGCCAATTGTACGCCGCGTCATGGGTCTCCCAGTCGCGGCCGGTTGTGACGCAGCCTGGGATAAAACCAGGATCTGTAGTGACGCAGCTAGCACTGCAGTGCCTTAAACTGCCACGCCATTCGGGAGGTGTCTCAAGTTTTGCGGGAGCGTGCAATTAGCATGCTGACTGCAGGAATGTCCTCCAGAGCCGTTGCCAGAGAATTTAATGTTAATTTATCTACCATAAGCCGCTTCCAACGTTGTTTGGCAGTACATCCAACCGGCCTCACAATCGCAGACCATGTAAATGGCGTCGTGTGGGCGAGCGGTTTTCTGATTTCAACCTTGTGAACAGAGTGCACCATGGTGGCGGTGGGGTTATGGTATGGGCAGGCATAAACTACGGACATCGAACACAATAGAATTTTATTAATGGCAATTTGAATGCACAAAAATACCGTGGCGAGATCCTGAGGCCCATTGTGAGGCCCATTTTTTGTGGGGGGAATCTTTGACCAACAGATGCATATCTGTATTCCCAGTCATGTGAATTCCATAGATTAGGGCCTAATGAATTTATTTCAATTGAATGATTTCCTCAAATGTACTGTAACCCAGTAAAATCTTTGAAATTGTTTCATGTTGCAATTATAGAGAGGTTTGGTCTATTAACTAATTTACAGCATGGTGATGTCACCATGGAAAGCCCAAACTCCTGCCCATGCAAACCTGCTGATTAGAAGGTCCTGTGTAGGTTGTATTTTCAACCAGCAACTATCAGGAAATAACACTGATCAAATGTTTTCACACATTTAAGATGTTAGTTTCATCAGCTGTTGTACCATATGATATAAAACACAGATTTAAAAAAATGCATTTTGACTTCATTGGGCCTTTAAACTGGGAGAGCATACCTGGAATAATTGCAGCGCCATGGTCAGGTCCCTATCCAACTGCTGATACTGACAATACATCATCCTGACCTCAACCACAAACTTTGACCCCTAACCCTAGCATTAGTCTAAACCTTAACCTACAGCTGTAAAATCATGTGTCTAACATTTAGAAGTGGTCGTTGTTGGGTAAAAAAAGAGGATGCCAGGGTGTGTGACAGGCGGCTCACATCCTGCTAACACTGACATGATTAGAATGTCAGGCACAAACATACATTTTTACAGTCAGAAAAACGGTTCACACAACCATATTTTACACCATCTGTGTGTAGAAATCCTGTTATCCGGTACTGGGCTATTGGGACACACTGGCATTCTGTTGGTCTCTAGTGGGGGAAATGTATAACTGCAAGGTGAACATTTTTCACAAGCAGCATGCACATCTGTCACTGTCTTTTACAGTGAGGGAAACAAGTATTTGATCCCCTGCTGATTTTGTACGTTTGCCCACTGACAAAGAAATGATCAGTCTATAATTTTAATGGTAGGTTTATTTGAACAGTGAGAGACAGAATAACAACAAAAAAAATCCAGAAAAACGCATGTGAAAAATGTTATAAATGGAATTGCTTTTTAATGAGGGAAATAAGTATTTGACCACTCTGCAAAACATGACTTAGTACTTGGTGGCAAAACCCTTGTTGGCAATCACAGAGGTCAGACGTTTCTTGCAGTTGGCCACCAGGTTAGCACACATCTCAGGAGGGATTTTGTCCTACTCCGCTTTGCAGATCTTCTCCAAGTCATTAAGGTTTCGAGGCTGACGTTTTGCAACTCGAACCTTCAGTTCCCTCCACAGATTTTCTATGGGATCAAGGTCTGGAGACTGGCTAGGCCACTCCAGGACCTTAACGTGCTTCATCTTGAGCCACTCCTTTGTTGCCTTGGCCGTGTGTTTTGGGTCATTGTCATGCTGGAATACCCATCCACGACCCATTTTCTGCAGGTGCAGGATTTCAGTCCTTCACGGCGTATTGTGTTACCAATTGTTTTCTTGGTGACTATGGTCCCAGCTGCCTTGAGATCATTGACAAGATCCTCCCGTGTAGTTCTGGGCTGATTCCTCACCGTTCTCATTATCATTGCAACTCCACAAAGTGAGATCTTGCATGGAGCCCCAGGCCGAGGGAAATTGACAGTTCTTTTGTGTTTCTTCCATTTGCGAATAATCGCACCAACTGTTGTCACCTTCTCACCAAGCTGCTTGGCGATGGTCTTGTAGCCCATTCCAGCCGTGTGTAGGTCTACAATCTTGTCCCTGACATCCTTGGAGAGCTCTTTGGTCTTGGCCATGGTGGAGAGTTTGGAATCTGATTGATTGATTGCTTCTGTGGACAGGTGTCTTTTATACAGGTAACAAACTGAGATTAGGAGCACTCCCTTTAAGTGTGCTCCTAATCTCAGCTCGTTACCTGTATACAAGACACCTGGGAGCCAGAAATCTTTCTGATTGAGAGGGGGTCAAATACTTATTTCCCTCATTAAAATGCAATTCCATTTATAACATTTTTCACATGGGTTTTTCTGGATTTTTTGTTGTTGTTATTCTGTCTCTCACAGTTCAAATAAACCTACCATTAAAATTATAGACTGATCATTTCTTTGTCGTTGGGAAAACGTACAAAGTCAGCGGGGGATCAAATACTTTTTTCCCTCACTGTAGGTCATATCACCATCATCTCTTAGTGATGATAAACAGTCCAGGGGCTTTCACCTGGGTTCTGGAGTTGAAAACAACACACACACCAACAACAGGCCATTCAAAGTGACAACTCCATACCAAAAATGTATTTTTAAAACAGTTTGCCAGGGGATTAGCCACTGATAGCAGGAGTAATGAGAGCAGGCTGTGCCCCTGTCTGTCGCTCTGCCAAAGCCTGATGTTTGATTTGTCACAACCCACACCCTACGCTCTCCCTCCCTTCCTCTTATAAGAACATAATCCCATCCTCTCTGTCTTTCTCAGAATTCATTTGATTTGGTGTGTGTGAAATCAGGAGGCTTACCTCCACTACACTAGGAAATCAGATTTAAAACACATTGGAATATAAACCTATTATCATAGTTTACAGATTGATGGAATCTGAGTGAACGTGATGAGAATATACATTCATTATTTTAGGCTACACTCTTAGAAAAAAAGGTTACAAAAGGGTTCTTTGGCTGTCCCCATAGGAGAACCCTTTTTTGGTTCCTGGTAGAACTATTTTGGATTTCACGTAGAACCCTCTGTGGAAAGGGTTTCCCAGAACCAAAATGGTTATACCCCGAACCAAAACGGGTTCTTCAAAGGGTTCTTCTATAGGGACAGCCAAAGAACCGTTTTAGATTCTAGATGGAACCTTTTTTTTAAAGAGTGTACTAACACTGATAAATTAGGACAGGACATACAAGGTGTTAAAAGGAGAAGATTATGTTTTGTACCATTAAACATTTGAATATGTATCACTCATTTTAGAGAGAGTGGGGCTACACTCTCTCTTTCATCTTTATCTTCACTCTCTGTCTCTCTCCGTCTACCTCTATCCTACCTGTATATCATGGCAGTGCTCTCCGTCTACCTCTCTCTCACCTGTATATCATGGCAGTGCTCTCCGTCTACCTCTCTCTCACCTGTATATCATGGCAGTGCTCTCCGTCTACCTCTCTCTCACCTGTATATCATGGCAGTGCTCTCCGTCTACCTATTTCCTGCCTGTATATCATGGCAGTGCTCTCCGTCTACCACTCTCTCCTACCTGTATATCATGGCAATGCTCTTCATCTACCTCTCTCTCACCTGTATATCATGGCAGTGCTCTCTGTCTACCTGTCTCCTACCTGTATATCATGGCAGTGCTCTCCGTCTACCTCTCTCTCACCTGTATATCATGGCAGTGCTCTCCGTCTACCTCTTTCCTACCTGTATATCATGGCAGTGCTCTCCGTCTACCTCTCTCTCACCTGTATTTCATGGCAGTGCTCTCCGTCTACCTCTCTCCTACCTATATATCATGGCAGTGCTCTCCGTCTACCTCTCTCCTACCTATATATCATGGCAGTGCTCTCCGTCTACCTGTCTCCTACCTGTATATCATGGCAGTGCTCTCCGTTTACCTCTCTCTCACCTGTATATCATGGCAGTGCTCTCCGTCTACCTGCCTCCTACCTGTATATCATGGCAGTGCTCTCCGTTTACCTCTCTCTCACCTGTATATAATGGCAGTGCGTTCAGCCTCATAGTCAGTCAGGGAGATTGCACATTCTCTGAGGTACAGCACCAGTCTGTGTTTCTCCACCAGCCTGTGGGCGGCCTCCAGGATCTGGGTGGCCATCTCTGACTCACTCCTCTGCTCTCCTGGACCCGCCGCTCTTGGCAGTTTTTTCCCAAGCGGAGGATGAAGATTTGGGCTTCTTGCTGATGCCATACAGGTCCACCACCGAGAACGTCCCTCCCTTACCACCGTTACCTCGGCCTCCAGCAAACATGGCTGCTAAAAGTATTTTGACTAAGGTGAAATTGACTGAGCAGATCTTACTTTCTTACTTGTTGCCTACAAGTCCTCTTTGTTTTGCATTTATGTGACCAAAAAGTAGCAAAAAATATGCACACCAGTATCACTGTTACAGATCTACATGTTCATGCAGGTAGGAAATGGCTGAGATGAAGAGTTTAAAAATCCATCTTGAAGACAGAAAAAACTCTTCACTGGTCCGGCTGATTCAAAACACCTGTAAAACATCAACAAGTCTCGATTGCTCTTTTCTGATGTCTTAATCCAGAATGCATCTAAGTCAATCCTAAAGTGACAACAACATTCAAACACGGAGACGGACTTATGAGCATTGCTTCTTTTTCTGAAGATGGACAGAAACAACAATCTGTATCTCTCTCTCTCTTCATGTCCCTCTGAGATGAGGGACAGAGGGGGATTTATGTTGAAGCCCCACCAGCTTACATTTACTCAGATTAGCACGAGGCCTGGATGAAAGAAAAATAAGATAGGAACAGAAGACAGCAAGACCAAACCTATCCGCCAGCTGTATAAACATTATGGGGGTCCACACCGCATTTTACCCCCCTATTGGTCTTTATCTCCCGCTCCACGAGGAGTACAGCCATGCCAATAGGAGCCAGCTCAGTGAAGGTGTCTAAAGATCTGTTCTCTGACCTTTTCCTGTGGTACTGACAACCCCTATCTATCTATTGATCCAAAGATCTATTCAGATATTATCCTCCTCGTGAATAATGGGTGTGTTATAACAACTGAAGCTCATGTTCTCCAGCTTCCATTGGCTACTAAAGTGAGAGGGTGGCATCCAGCCAGCAGCTGGCACAGGCGTCTGGCCAGCGGTGAGTGTAATTGGCAGGTGGTGAGCTGGTGTTCTGGCTGATTCCCAGTACATAATGAGAGAACATCTCCTCTCCTCATTGGAGAAAAGCCACCATTCCATCTCTCACTATTTGTGTAGGACAGTACAGGACAGGATCATCTGGGTGCCTCTGCTATGTAATGCAGTGGGCTCCTCTGTCAGTCCAACTCCCAGAGACTGTTGGGGAAGTAGTGAGAGAAAAGAGGAAGAAGATACAAGAAAGAGCAGATGGAATGAAGTATAAAGAGTGAGAGAGGCATGATGCCCTCATGAACATTTAGAGCAAGACACATTACATTAAGAATAATGCCTCAACCAAATTAGTTTCTGAGAGACCAGACTGTTAAGTCCTCACTGACTACTGACTGTCCAAACAGCAAGTTATAAGTGACTAAATGCATTTGTGTGTATTCAGAAGGAGTCAAGGCTATGTCATAGTAATGACAGGTGTGTGTACAGTGATGTAAGTTCATTTGTGGTGGTGATTGTGCTCCCTATCACTCAGAAGTTATGTAGCAAGGTAAGGTGACAACAATGTCTGCCATGGACTTTCCCAGTTGCTTTGAATATTCAAAATCATTGGGTAAAAACACTGTTAATGCCTCAAAGGATACGATTATCCAACTTTCAAAACAGGTCCTTTTTGGATAGCCATAGCAGTCCACTAGCTAGCTAGGTAGCTGTTTAGCTTTCTAGCACATTCACTAATTTGTTTGTAAACAATTAACAAACTAGTTAGCTACTACATGTTTATGTCAAACTGTCAACAGAGTAGCTATCAAGCAACAAGATATGTCAAATAACAGTCTAAAAACCACTTGAGGGCAAATAAATCAGATGTGACCTTTCAGACACAAGTCACATGACCAGGAATCAGATTTGTAACTGACTTGAAATGTGGCTTGAAATATCCAATTCCATGTGCATTTTGGCTGTTCAAACTGCAGGAAAAAGAACAGATTTGAATCGGATATGCAAATAAATAGGATTTGGGTCACTTCAGACTGCCAATGTGAACACGGCTTTAGTAATGACGGAAAGTAATGAACCTGTCACACACACACTTGGGGAGACATTGTGGAGCAATAGCTCTGAGCCCTCATAGAAATATCAAGTTTTATTAAACAAATGTCCTCAGCAAAACAGCCTGACTTTTACTTGAGCTATAGGTTACTATTGTAAACTAAGGAAAATATGACTATGCCTAAAGGAATCTGGAACCCTGTTTGGATACAATGGGAGGTCTGACTGATGACAGCTTTTGAATGCATGAATGAATGAGTGAGCATCAATACAGAAAAACTCAGTGATTCCCTCAAAGCTCATTGATGTTTGAGTGGATTTATCAGTAGGTCTATTTTTGATCTGTCTGTCTTGTGCAGGGCCATCAGTTAGCCTTGTGGAGACGGCAGTAGGGACTATTTCAATGCTGTGTTAGTCCTGGTCTATGCTGCAGTGGCGATTATCTGGGATTAAGCTTCTCTAAGCGCTCTTTTGATTATCTCAAATCACACTGGCAGCTGGCTAAGGCCAATCTCTCTTTTCCCGTTGAACATTACAGACCCCAAGATTCTCTAACAGCTAGGCACCTTAGAGCTTAGGAAACCATGGTTACTAATAGCGAGGGAGAGAGCCAGTGTAAATGCATTACAAGGATCTAGGATGTTTTAAACAGAAATAATGGGTTGGCCTTTATTCTACTTCAGTGCCTCCAGGACTGCAGTTGAGTACATTTCAGGTTATGTTTCATACTCATATTACACAAGTTTGACCTAAAACACATTTTATTCGCTGTCTGCCTATATTGACCTGTGCCTCGAGGCACAGAAGAAGAGGTCAGTCTGGACAATTGAAGCAAACACAATGAGTGTGCACATGTGAGCGTGCGTCTGTGTGCTTCATCCCCAATTTTATGCCCTCAAATAATTATCTAGGCTAATCCAGTACCGGTACTGCAGTGGAGGCTGCTGAGGGAAGGACAGCTCATAATAATGTCTGGAATGGAGTCAATGGAATGGTATCAAACACATCAAAGATGTGGTTTCCATGTGTTTGATAAGATTCCATTTACTCCATTCCAGACATTATTATGAGCCGTCCTCCCCTCAGCAGCCTCCACTGCAGTACCGGTTATTAGTATTATTATCTGCTGCATAACTGTAAAGAGGTGTAAGAACCTGGCACTTTGATAATCCCACAGATGCCTGCAAATACAAACACACACACGATAAGAAAGCGGATGTGATTGTTTGAGACAGGATGGACCTGGAAGGGCACAGGAGCAGCCAGAGGACATGGTGACTACATCTGCAATGCAGCGAGAGTACCACCACCATCACATCTGTGGGTAGCCTGAGGCTCTCTCACAGCTTAAAAATACACAGTATCGGGTGTTGTTGCCTAAAAATTGCGATTTGCATCAAAGTTCTTGTAACACAATCAATGTATTCACACTACAAGTCTTTAGAAATGGTAGTTTAGAGTTGTATTCAACCTTGTGCAGATCTTATTCTTTTCTGAAAAAAGTAAAAGTAATGTATTCAAATAAAAAAATAAAAAAATGAATGGTTCGAATGAATGGCCAGAACACTAATGGTCACTTCCATCTTCTGCAGTCAAATCAAATCAAATATGCTGCTATTTTATAGTACTCCCATCTACACAGTACTGAAGCTCACTGTTGCAAAGCTTTTCCTCAGTCCCCCATGAATCACACTACATGCTTTAACCATCATCCCAATCAATAGCAAAATCCCTGGAGCAAAATTCATTCTCGCCTTAAGAAATAGTTGTAGCAGATCCAATACCAGAGAGTATTTCCGTGTTTCACAAATAATCTTACTGAGAATTCACTTCATATCATGTTATCAAAACATACAATAATAATTAAAGAAAGTCTGGCATTAGGCTTGCTCATAGATACTGAAAATCGAGAATTTGCTAAATTCATGATTTGACTATCATCTAGAACTGGCACTCCCACCTTTGTCGTGAAGAGGGCACGACAAAACCTATTCTCTCTCAGGAGACTGAAAAGATTTGGCATGGGTCCTCAGATCCTCAAAATGTTCTACAGCTGCACCATTGAGAGCATCCTGACTGGTTGCATCACTGCCTGGTATGGCAACTGCTCGTTCTCCGATGCAAGGCACTACAGAAGGTAGTGCGTATGGCCCAGTACATCACTGGGGCCAAGCTTCCTGCCATCCAGGACCTCTATACCAGGCGGTGTCAGAGGAAGACCCTAAAAATTGTCAAAGACTCCAGCCGCCCTAGTCATAAACTGTTCTCTCTGCTACCGCACGGCAAGCGGTAATGGAGCACCAAGTCTAGGTCCAAGAGGCTTCTAAACAGCTTCTACCCTCAAGTCATAAGACTACTGAACATCTAATCAAGTGGCTACCCAGAATATTTGCATTGCCCCCTTTACGCTGCTGCTACTCTATGTTATTATCTATGCATAAGTCACTTTAATAATTCTACCCACATGTATATATAACCTCAATTACATCGACTAACTGGTGCCCCCGCACATTGACTCTATACCAGTACCCCGTGTATATAGCCTCGCTATTGTTATTTTAAAGCTGCTCTTTAATTATTTGTTACTTCTATTTCTTATTTTCGTTTGTATTTTTCTTAAAACTGCATTGTTGTTTAAGGGCTTGTAAGTAAGCATTTCACTGTAAGGTCTACTACACCTGTTGTAGTCAGTGCATGTGACAAATTCAATTTTATTAGATTTTTGAAGTTGTTATTCTCCTGCAATCCAACAGGTGGCGATAGTCAGCACAACAGAATTTGTTAAACCAGACGAGCCCACCAGCGAAGAAGAACATAATTTCATCAACTGTCAAGATGGCTGCTGCGTACATGTCAGCGAACCGGTCCGAAAATGCTTTTAGTACAGCTGATTTGGTGCCAGAGTGGGCACAAGAAGAAGTTAGCACTGGGGTGAGGAAATGTAATATAGCACCGTTCACTTTACATAGGTTTGAATGCGTTGCCCAAACTGAACACAGAGACATTTTACATGCCACTTCAGCTAGCTAGCTAGCTAGCTAACAATGAGACTGCAGAAGCGCTCGCCATGTATGCAGCTAGCTATAGCATTTTACAGCTGATTATGTTGGTAGCCAGCTAGCCATTACCGTTTCTTCTACATAATGTCATTGGGATTATTTTCACATAAATAAAGCAAAAATGCTGTGCTGATTCTTCATGTCTAATCGCAGACTACCATTATGGCAGTGGAGTTTGATGGAGGGGTTGTGATTGGCGCTGACTCCAGAACAACAACAGGGTAAGTCACTTTAAATCAAGCAGCTGTCTTACCGTCTTCCTGACCTAATAGAAATAACTTGCTGATTTAAGTCGGCCTCTATTCCATTGACATGTTTGTGTTTAAAAACATTATAGCTAGAGTTGCCTAATACTCCCAATCGTTATTTTGTCCCCCAATTGGTTGTAGTGCTTACATTGCCAATCGAGTTACTGACAAGTTGACTCCCATTCACGACCGCATCTTCTGCTGCCGCTCTGGTTCTGCAGCTGACACACAGGCTGTTGCTGATATAGTCACCTATCAGCTGGGCTTTCACAGGTAACACATCCTATGGGGCTATACCTCTACACAAAGATCAAAAACTCCTCAGCACAGCTATATAGTGGCTATCTTGATACCACTCCCAGGATAAAATAAGTGCTTTGAGAACTGCCAAAATATTGTCGTAGGTGTCTGATTCAAGTTTTAATGTACATGCACAAGTACAGTGAAATGCCTTTCTTGAGTGTCATTCTATATTTATTCACTGTGAAATATCTCCCTCTGGGCCTGCTGCAGTATTGAGCTGGATGAGCCTCCACTTGTGCAAACGGCAGCCAATCTCTTCAAACAGACATGCTACAGATACAGAGAGGAGCTGATGGCTGGCATCATTGTCGCTGGCTGGGACAAAAGAAGGGGTGGACAGGTATTTGGATCATACACTCCAACCACTTTTCCCCCCACTGTCTCAGAGAAATGTGTAGGGTCATTCCACCGCAAAAAGCAAAGAAAGGATTTCGGAACAATCTGGGATGGTGGTGGGCAGGGTGTAAAATTAGCACCTGCCAAATGTGGAAAGATTTGGGTATTGGTGGGTAAGAATGTCTGTTTCACCAGCCATGTTGGTCAATTTGCAGGGCTATACAGTGAGAGCATTACATTCGCAAATACAAAAATATTACAGTATGAGCACGTGCGAGTTAGGCCTAGAAAAATTCTGCAGTAGCTGTTTTGTTTCATAGTTGTTAATTACACAAAGAAATGGGAATACTGTATCCCACCTCACACAGAAACACTGCCTGACAGGGGAGCTGCTGTGTGCAATGAATTAAGTGCTGATAGATTGCTTTATGAAAGCACTGTGCACAGGCATAAAAGTTGGTCTAATTTACTCAAAAGTCTATTATGTAAGACTTTGTCCTTTATGTTTTTTGGCAATTTACATTTAGTCCTCAAGCTCAGTTGTTTTTCAATGTTAGTTTGAGTCTTCTGCTTCAACTGATAGTGAAGACACACACTAGTCAGATCTCAAATCGTGACAGAAATCAAGTGGCGTCGTTACCATGATAAACTCACACCCTTAAAGGGGCAGCTAAACATTTTGTCTCTGATATTTTTATTAAAAGACTCAGGTCACCAAAGATACAATGAAATTGAGCAATATACCACATTACTTCTTACTAATACATTTCTTGTTTTAGAAACATTACAAAGCATGGTCATCTGTTTGTGTTTTTTGATGTAATTATGGTGAAAACATATTTTGGCTGGTAAAAAATCCTAGTGGCTGGTAGATGATCTACCTGCCACAGTGGCTGGTGACAAAAAAATTACATTTTAGGCCCTGGTGGTGGGTGTCATGGCTTGCTGAGATTACATGGATTGACTCTACAGTGACCCTTCCATCTTACCCAGGTGTACACAGTCCCAATGGGAGGTATGATAGTGAGGCAGCCAGTGTCAGTAGGTGGTTCTGGCAGCTCCTACATCTATGGCTTCATGGATTCTAACTACAAGCCTGGGATGACCAAGGAGGAGTGTCTTCACTTCTGTACCCAGGGTGAGTAGGACCAGAGGTTGACAGTCTAGCACAGTGGTGGGTAATTCCAATCTTGGAGAGCAGCAGTGTTTGCAGGCAATTGTTTGAGCCCTGAACTAACAAAGGTGATTAAAATGTAAGACCTTGATAAGTTGATTATTTGAATCTGTTGGGAAGGAACATTTGCCTGCACAAGCACAGCGGACCCTGTAGCCCACCTATGATCTTGCCACTGTCATTAGGCTGTTTCAAATCTCTTCAGCTGCTGCTTTTCTAATCTCTCTTCCACCATAGGTCATGACAACTGAACTGAAAAGACTTGATAGTTGGATATGTAATATGTTGGTTGTCGGGTCACATGTAGGTGTTAATATCCCTCTCTCCATACAGCCCTGGCGCTGGCCATGGAGCGGGACGGTTCTAGTGGAGGAGTGGCTCGTCTGGCAGCCATCACAGAGGAGGGCCTGGAGAGACGGGTTGTTCTGGGAAACCAGCTGCCCAAATTCTCCAACGCCTAGACAAGGAGCAGAGGGAAGTTCCTTTGCTGTGCAGACAATGTACCCCCTGTCAAGTCCATCCACATAAGCGCTATACCTAGTCCTGTGCAGTCGTAGGACTTTGGAAAGCCATGTGTTTGTGTCTTATTTTCGTTTTGCAAACTAAGATTTGTCATGCAATAAAAAATACTGAACCTTAGATACATTTGTGTTCCCATCTCTCAGGCCTGTTTTTATTTTATGGAAATTAAGTGAAACTTCACACAAGACAAGACTATAAAGGATAACTGGAATAAATATTTTGTTCTTAAGAGAAAGAGCTTACACCTTACTTAACAGGGCATTTGTCTGTATGTCACTACAGTCGACACAAGTAAATTAGAGGTTATTTAGTCCAAGCATGGAATGATTTGCCATTAATCTACAATTAGTCAGAAGAACATTGGAGATTAGACAGATAAAAAGAAAGGTAGCTATGACTGCAAGGTGACATTGTGTTTAAGAGATAATTGGCATAATATTTTCAGAGGGGATCTCACCTTCATTGCAGTGAGTTGGAAGTAGACTAATAGCAACACCATTTCCAAGATGTATAGTGAGGAATGGGGAGGACTTTTAACAAAAACTACCCCG
Source organism: Brachymystax lenok tsinlingensis (assembly GCA_030435695.1). Classification (NCBI taxonomy): domain Eukaryota; kingdom Metazoa; phylum Chordata; class Actinopteri; order Salmoniformes; family Salmonidae; genus Brachymystax; species Brachymystax lenok. The sequence continues at coordinate 15,720,539 of CM059787.1, forward strand.
AGAAATGTTGCATGCGATACGGACTTGAAGAGGTGACGCCGAGGAGTAGATCTAATATGTTGATCTGTGTATTTTCCTCGCGTGCTGCTGCCTTTTTTATGGAACGCGTTCACGTTTTGCGCGGGAATTTGATATCGTTCGTTGGCCTACATGCAGGCTAGATTGGAAACCGGCTGGCTAACGTTAGCTTATTGTTGTAGACTATTATTAATTGATTAGAAGGTCACATTCTACATTAGTATTCGTATTTCTGCTGCTCTTCCCTCTCAGGGTAACAATGTGGCACCTAGCAGACAGAGTAGAAAATAATAATGCTGGGCATATTACTCCGGTAGAACAACCAGAGGCAGAAGATGGTGATCAATTCCTCTCGTTTGCCAAGTGAGTTGCTTATGTTGCAAGAGTTTAGGACGTATTCTTTTTGAAAGATAAGCCATTATTTCAGGTAATATGAAGCTTGCTTTGTGTTGTTTTTTTTTTTCACCCTCAGGAGGTCCAAGGTTGTGCAGCGTCAGTGTTCAGAGATGGAGACTGAGCCTAGCCCTCCCCCACAGTCAAGCTCCTTGTCACAGAGTAGAGAGTATTTATGGCACAGGATTCTATTTCAGCCAAGGTGGATGTCCTCCACTCTCACCACCAACAATCTCACTCTTTTATAAACACATCAAGGTTTAGAAATGCTCCAGTCAAATTCACTCTTACTGATTGAGGTCTGTATGCTGTTTGTTAGTAAAGTGTCTCCTGAGCCCACCACATCCTACAGCCCATTTCAGATGCAGATGTTCTCAAATAAACCTGAAGGACTAGTGAGTACCTTAAGACTTAAACATGTGTTTCACAGTGGCTGTCATTTTTAAAATGGCACATCCTACGATTGAGGTAAAACGTTTTCAGATTTGTTGGCATTATGTTTACACGCAGGTTGGCGTGGACATGGCAGGATCACCTCCAGCAGGACACAGAGTTAAAAAGGGGGGAAGGCTGGGTTTAGGAAAGCTACCCTCTCCAGTGGAACTGATGGGCCGGAAGAAGAAGGGGAGGACAGGGGGGTGCAGCACAGGGCAGCCAGGTGGTGCAACCCAGGGTGGCAGCAGTGCTGCAGCACATTGGGGACCTCCGCAAGAGACAGAGCTCTATTGACCAGTAAGTGAAAGGTTTCTGATGCTAGATGGTGCAGAGGGGACATTGGAGATGGATGAGCCTGTGGCTCGTTGGTATTACTTGTTGGTTTTACTGTGCCCTCAGGGTAGAATGAGGGGAAACTGATTTTAATTGGATGCCATGGGGGCTGAAATGTGGTTGTGCATTCAGTGCAGGTGTAAAGGACATCATGCTGCTTGCTTAGTGAAGACCACTTCTAACCTATTCGGCCCATACCTGTCAGGACCGCGGGAACTCTGCCTTGCTGAGCCGTCTTACCAGTCAGCGCCACGCAAAAAGCTACTGTAGCTATTCACTGGTGCAAGTGGGGACACTTCAGGCTAAGGATTAAGTTTCACACGTCCCCATGTGCTACACAGGGATAGAGATCTACAAAGGCAACTCTGAAATGCTGTTGAGTCATAGTAGAATATGATTGGTGACTGAATAAAACAGAAAAACTCATGTTATTCCTACTTTTACCATTGTTGGTTGCCTTTGGACGATAAGCATTAAATATAGAACAGTAGTTCTTAAAATGTACCCAAACACGATCATGTCCCAGGTTGAAGCGAGGGAGTTGGTGGGGCTCCAAACCCAGGTGTAAGGCAGAAGAGGGCTGTTCCCAGAGGCAAGCAGAGGACAGCAGCATGACTTTCAGCACCACAGTGGAGAAGCAGGATGAAGTTACAGACTACCTCAGTCCAACCCTCTCTTGTCCTTACACCCAGCAGGAGGTATGGACTCAACTCTCACTGACTGATATTATATTTAAGAGTGACTGGAATTGAGGAAGCAAATGTGGATATCCCTTACTCTACTGTGATGTCTTTGCAGGGTCTGTTTGGAGGATTTGAACAAGCATCCCATCTTGCTCCTGGAGGAAATCCGATGATGTCATTTGTCCTGGCAACTGCTGATAGACAAGCCAAGGGGGGTTGGCAAGGCCCTCGTCTGTCCCACAATGAGTTCTGGGGTATTGGGCACACTCCAGAGGAATAATAGAATTTTGGTTACATTTCTCCAAAGCACTTGTAGAGTTTACATTGTATAAGGGCTCATAGTTTGTATTGATCAGATTCAGATTTTAAGGGATATGTTTTGCAATGTTACAATTAATTTGTTCAGATTTTACTGCTTAAAAAAATGATGTACAACATTTGGTCAGTTAATTTTATACTGGATAGCCAAGCAATGAAAAATATAGTTAATAAATACATAACATTGCATTCCAGTGTGACTAGTATAGTCTTGAACTGGGGAGCGTTATATGAAGAAATGAATTAGAGAAAAAAAGGATTTGACTTGGCTGCTCACCCCGCTCCTGTTTTGACAGACAGAGCCCATCCCTCTCCTCTGAGAAGTACCCAAAGGGCTGGCGGTCGGTCTTTGTGTTAGTGGAGTGTGACACTGGTGGCATCAACCTTCAACTGAGTCCATCTCTCAAAGGACCCTTTGACCTTGTTCTGTCATAGCCAGACAAGCACATAGGCCTGATTAGAAGTACATGTATTTATGTTCGGCTATCAAGGATGCTGTAAAGTAAGCCTTTTCCCTCAAATGTAGTCTACAGTGCTTCAAACCTACTGAACTGTATTCCCTTTTCCTTCAGTTATTACAATCAGTTATTTTTATGAGCCAGTTGCCTGTCTGGGTCACTGCTTTTCTCAAAACAAATTGAGTATAAACATTTAATAAAGACATTAACTTTAGCTTCAGACTTCAATGTAGGATAGTCATATTGGCCTTCTGTAGGCCTACTGTAGCATATCACTTTGTTTTCATATGTCCTCTAGGTCTTCATAGCAGTTATGCAATCCGAGACTGCATGAGTCATCGTTTTCCAAATGATGGGATGATGACATTAAGAAAGTGAAAGTACACATTATAACGGGATCATTACGGCGCTGACAAAGCCTTCATTGAAAAAGGACGCCATCCCCTTGTCCTCGTAACAGTTGGTATCGTCTGTGTGACATAATGACAAACCGTTATACAGTACATGTTCATGGCTCATATCTGCTGTACGCTGTGTCGCTGTTCTTGGCCTGCTTGATGGTCCTGCAGTCCAACCGGGTCAGAGAGATGCAGGTCGAACTGCGGGAGCTGCGTCAGTGGACCAGTCTGATGTGCGGGGACAGAAAGGAATCATCTACTGATATCTCGCGCTGCGGGGTAGGTGAGTTCCTACATTTACTAATAGGTTATAGGCTACACGAAAAAGTAAAACACAATTGTGAAACTTCGCTTGATGTGTAAAGAAGGCCTATGTTTTTGAGAATTTATGAGAAGTCAAATATTCTTAGGCTAGGCCTACCCACTAGGCAATTTCAGATTTTGAAGTAATGAATCAAGATGCTTGTAAATGCTTAGAACAATAAGGCCTATTCCACCACACTTCTCAATGGAGTTGAAGTCTGGAAAATGATGACAATGACTTCATTGTTTGCCACCAGGGTTGGGTAGTTGTTACATGTAATGTGATTACAAAATAACCTGGAAAAATATTGAAATCAGATGACAGATACTTTTGAAAAACATGATGATTATTTATTGGATTACTTTTCAAGCCAGAAGGGATGTTTGTGAAAAAATACATGATCATACCTTTCGGTTTCCTCAATGACATTCAATTCAGCAACGAAAATAGGCGCAAGTTTAAGTTTGTTCAGCCTGACCACAAGACAGAGACCACTATGATGACACACCAAATGCGTTTGATGGATCCTTTTTGTCTTGCAGGGTGGGCAATTCCAGTCCTCGAGAGCCTGATTGGTGTCACGGTTTTGCCCCAGCTCCAGCTAACACACCTGGCTCCAATAATCACCTAATCATGACCTTCAGTTTAGAATGCAATTTGATTAATCAGCTGTGTTTGCTAGAGATGGAGAAAAAGTGTGACAATCAGGCCCATGAGGACTGGAGTTTCCCACCCCATGCCTCATAAGGGGAAAGTAATCCAAAAGTAACAGAAAGTAATCAGAGTAATCCAAAAGTTACTTTGCTGATTACAGTTTTGGACAGGTAACTAGTAACAGGAACGGATTACGTTTAGAAAGTAACCTACCCAACCCTGTTTACTACATATCTGAAACATTTGATTCCTATCACGCTATCAGCTGATGTGTAAAGTATGTTTTTGAGAACTTATGAGACATCATCAATTAATATTCTTAGGTGAATGGGCTATTTTGAAGTTATTAATGCTTAGGAGTTTGAGCAATAAGGCTTATTATCCACCACACTTCTCAATGGAGTGAAGTCTGGAAAAGGATGACAATTACTTGATTGTTTACCACATCTGAAACAACGGATTCTTGTCACACTATGAGGTTCACATCTGATGTCATCTGGCATTTGACACAGATATCTGACTCTCACAGACATACACAATGGAATGGAATTCGAGGAAAGAGGGAGATTTCAAGACATGGGAGAAGGAGACAGCGGCGCACTGGTCAGTCCCTTCCGACACGCACACACGCACAACGCACACACACACACACAAAATTGACTTAATCATTTATCATTTCCATGTCATCCAGCAGGGAGGAGTGCCTTTCTTCACCTTGTTCCTCTGTCATCACACTCATATGGTTAGTCAAATGGCCAATGATTTCACAACTATACTGTACATTCTCTTTCTCTCACACACACACACACACACACACACCCACCCTATAGCCCTGTTTAGACCTGTCGCTAACATGCGTCCTTATCTTGTCCTGATCTTGCCCGTTTAAACTTATAAGATATTTTCAAAATCAGATCACAATGTGTCTTTTAATCATCTACAGCTGGCTAAAAATGTGGGCACAATCGGAATGTGGACAACATCAGGAAAAAGGACGCATGTTAGAACCCGGTATAAACGGCGCTTTGCATTAACTACAATACTCTCAAACATTATTTTGTCTCCAACATACACACACTCCATGTTTTTAACCACTATGTTGTCTCAGATGAAGATGACTACACTCTGGTAGAATGGGCTCTAGGACTGAGTCGTCTAGGGGAGGGGCTGCAGGTCTTTGGAGAAAAGGTCACCGTGGTAACCGAAGGGACTTACTTCATCTACAGTCAGGTAGCCTATTAAAACTAGACAATGTCATCCCTTGAGAGGCGGTCAAGCCAAGGACCCACTATACCATCACTGTGTTTGTGTACAGGTGCTGTATAAAGACACCACATGGACTATGGGTCATGTGATCAAGAAGCGTCTACATGGTATCGAGACCATCTTGATGAAGTGCATACAGAGCATGCCCAGCAACATCACTGTGGCCCAAAACACCTGCTACACAGCCGGTGAGTCGACCCAACCCCCAGCGTGTGTTACAACCAACATTCAAATTAATTACTTATAATACAGAACACAATTACAGCACTACTACACCCAGTGCTGAAGTTACTGGTGTTTCTCTCCCAGGTGTCCATTACCTGGAGCCAGGATCCACTCTGGAACTCTCCATTCCCAGGAAATCTGCTGGGCTTGTCCTCAAGCCTCACTCCACCTTCCTTGGCATGTTCAGGATCTGACACTGAGTGACGATCTAACACAAAACCATGTCTCTCCAGAACCCTACAATCCCTCACTGCCTATGATAACCCAACATGTTGACCTACTGCATTGTGTTGCCTGATATTTAATAAACTTATCAATATCAAACATTTTGCAAGTACTACTCAGCCAGTGTTTTCCTTTCAGCACTCATATTGCAGAACAGTTACCAAATATCACTTTTTTTTTTGTCTATTTTAGTATTGGAAAGTGCACAGATGTAATGTTTGAATTCCATGATTGAAAATACACAGGATATTAATCAAGCAAACAAAATAGTGCAGTAGTACAGTGACCCTATATTAAGTTTCAAGTTTTAATGTTACGTGCACAAGTACAGTGAAATGTCTTTCTTGCAAGCTCTAAAGAGTACAGTGAGTGGTGACCCAATATGAGTACGGTTGCGTGTACAGCATCATTGTGAATTTCCCTCTGCTAAATTAAACGTTCTCAGTTTGCCATCCTTGTCTATTGAAGACTGGTGTATAATCCAACAGTGACCTCTTGTGGTCAATACAGTGCGTTCGAAAAATATTCAGACCCCTTGACTATTTCCACATTTTGTTATGTTAAAGCCTTATTCTAAAATGTATTAAATAGTTTTTTTTCAATCATCCATCTACACACAATACCCCATAACGACAAAGTAAAAACAGGTTTGTAGAAATTTTTGCAAATGTATAAAAAAAAAATGGAAATATAATTACTCAGCACTTTGTTGAAGCACCTTTGGCAGCGATTAGAGCCTCGAGTCTTCTTGGGTATGACGCTACAAGCTTGGCACACCTGTATTTGGGGAGTTTCTCACTCTTCTCTGCGGATCTTCTCAAGATCTGTCAGGTTGGATGGGGAGCATTGCTGAGAAACTACTGAGTAAGGGTCTGAATACTTATGTAAATGTACTATTTCAGTTTTTTATTTGTAATAAAATTGCAAACATTTCTAAAAACAGTTTTTGCTTTGTCATTATGGGGTATAGCGTGTATATTGATTTAATCCATTTTAGAATAAGGCTGTAATGTAACAAAATGTGGAAAAAGTTAAGGGGTCTGAATACTTCCCGAATGCACTGTATGTGTATATATATATATATATATATATATATATATATATATATATATATACGCATATATATATATATATATATATACGCACCAGTACAGTAGGTGGCGGCATGCACCTCTAACAAGAATATGGACCGGGGGAGAGAGAGATAAGGCCAGCAATTGCACTGGGGAACGTTCATCCGTGGCTGTTTCCCGAAACCAAGTGTAGATGTGGACATGATTGAGGGCAGGAGAGAATGGGGTGAGAAGGGGTGTGGAGAGATAGATAGATAATAGGTTTTATTTGTTTTTAAGGATATATAAAGATGGTTCAAAGGATCCAATCAGCGGCAGGGTGGGGGCTTAGGTATATATATATTTTTTTATGTATTATTATTATTATTATTACTATTTTTAACCCCTCCACCACCCCACTCTTCGGAGGACAAATCTCTTTGTTTTTTGTTTTACCGTTTTTTTGCTACATGTACAGTTGAAGTCGGAAGTTTACTTACATACACTTTCAACCACTCCACAAATTTCTTGTTAACAAACTATAGTTTTGGCAAGTCGGTTAGGACATCTACTTTGTGCATGACACAAGTCATTTTTCCAACAATTGTTTACAGACATATTATTTCACTTGTAATTCATGGTATCACAATTTCAGTGGGTCAGAAGTTTACATACACTAAGTTGACTGTGCTTTTAAACAGCTTGGAAAATTCCAGAAAATGATGTCATGGCTTTAGAAGCTTCTGATAGGCTAATTTACATAATTTGAGTCAATTGGAGGTGCACCTGCGGATGTATTTAAAGGCCTACCTTCAAACTCACTGCCTCTTTGCTCGACATCATGGGAAAATCAAAAGAAATCAGCTAAGACCTCAGAAAAATAATTGAAGAGTCTGGTTCATCCTTGGGAGCAATTTCAAAATGCCTGAAGGAACCACGTTCATCTGTACAAACAATAGTACGCAAGTATAAACAGTATGGGATCACGCAGCCATCATACCGCTCAGGAAGAAGACTTGTTGATTACCTGAAAGTCTACCACTTGTATAAGATAAATTAAAACATGCTAATAATGGATCTTTGAGTACATCAAAGGTCTGATATACCTCTACTGGTATACTGTCAAGACCTTGTTTTTTCAGACCAAAACGATTTTATTGCCTCAAAGTTCCTCTTCTGTAAATTGGCCTTCACACAGGTCTTTCTGTAAATGTGTTAATTTCACATTATTATTATTATTATTAGAAAATAAATCCTTACAGTTAACATCATTCAGTGGAAATGGAGGAGACTGAAAAGAAAACATACTTAAAATATTTCGCTTCCTCAACAAAATATCATTTTGTGTATCATGGATAACTCCATTTGTAACGAGTTTCTGTAAATAATCTTTGGTACATTTTCTATGTTGAAGATTCAATAAACATTTTGTGAATTTTTCAAAAATTTTCATCCAATTCGCTTTATTTCTGTAATACATTACACTTGATCATTCTTGAATAAGTACCTCCATTTATTTGTTTTTCCTTTAACATATTTTGTGCCTCTACAGTACAGTTTCCATTACCATTTACCTGCGCTGTTACTTCCTCTATTTCCTTTATTAGTCCAATCTATTTTGACCTAAACTGCTTTTGTTTTAATGAGTATTGTATTGCATGGCCTCTAAAAGTACATTTAAAAGTTTCCCATACAATAAGGGGATCTGCTGTACCTATGTTGTGCAAAAAAAAATCCATTATGAATTATTTTGTCTTAGTTAAGAACAAATTGTCATCCAATAGGCTTTGATTCAATTTCCAATATCCCCGTCCACGTGGAGGCCAATTAGATGGTGGTCCGATCGCATTTGGTCTCCTATTAATACTTTTGATGCCAGCAAGAATGAGACCAGGAAGTAATCAAGACGGCTAGCTTGATTAAGCCTCCTCCGTGTATCTCACTAGGTCAGGGTTTTTTAACCTCCATAAATCCACTAGGTCTATTGTATTCATGATCTTTGATCTCCTTAAAGTGCTTGAGTGTGACAGTTTGTATAGTGATTTCCTTCAAAATCCATTGATGTACTTAAGACTATTCTAATCTCCCCACTATAATAATTGTCACGGTGTGTGCTACTGGGGTGAAATCAGGTGCAGGAGAGCGGAAGGTGTCGTAAAGGCGCACACTTTAATGGCATAAGAAAACAAAAAGGAAGGAACTCAACAATGGTCAACTATCCTAGGCCACTACATAAAGTGTCTAGCGCTACGACTAAACACAGTCCAACAAAATACAAATACGGGTGAACAAACGTTACCCGGTGAAACGAGCCTGGTTCTACACACACGTAACAATGAATAATTCCACACAACGACATGATATAATTCACAGGAACATATACATGCCATAATTACTGGAATGCAAACCAGGTGTGAGGTGAAAAAGACAAAAGCAAAGGAACAATAATATAACTGAGCGGCGATGGCTAGAAAGCCGGTGACGTCGACCGCCGAACGCCGCTCGAACAAGGAGAGGAGGCGACTTCGGTGGAAGTCGTGACAATAATAGATTATCCACACTTTCTCGAAAATATGATAATCATTTGTCCCATATAGATTAATTAGCCAGATCTGTTTTTGGTCCAACAGCATATTTAAAATAATCCAATCTTCCTTGCGGATCTGTTTGCACAGTTTGCACAATGGGATTAAAATGTGTGTTAGCTAGTATAAATCACTCCTTTTGAGTTTCTTTGCCCACAAATATATATTTCTCCCTCCCAGTCCCTTTTCCACCCAACCTGATCTATATTTGTAGAATGAGTTTCCCATAAACAATAGATATTATATTCTTTCTCTTCTTTTAGCCAAAAAATGATATTTTTTTTATGATCTAAGCCATTACAATTATAACTGGCTATACTTATTTCCCCACTTACCATAATGATGCCCAAGTTTCAAATATACTTACCATTAAAAAACACCAATGGCCTTGAGATAGAAGCTGTTTTTCAGTCTCTCGGTCCCAGCTTTGATGCACCTGTACTGACCTCGACTTCTGGATGGTAGCGGGGTGAACAGGCAGTGGCTCGGGTGGTTGTTGTCCTTGATGATTGTTACGTTCCCCAGTTTCTGTGTTGTGGGGTTTTGCTTGTATGTGTGTGTTTCAGGATGGCTTCCTGGAATTCCCCCCATTGCTAATTGGAGCTGACCCGGCCCCCTCGTCAGGATACAGCTGTATCTCATTAGACATCTCCAGCTATATAAGCCAGTGTTCTGTTGCTCAGAAGACAAAGGAGAGAGAAGGAGACTGATTGATGAGGTTTATGGCGAAAGATGAAGTGTTTGTTTGGTAAAACCCGAGTGTTGATTGTTTTCTGATAGAGCTGATAGTTGTTGCTCAGACAGGTTAGTTTGGTAGTATTTTGTAACCGGTCCTGCTGGTGTGTTTCTATCCAAAGGTCTGTATTGATTATTTGAAATTGTTTGTATTTTCTGTGTTTGTTCCCAGGGGGGAAGGGGAAGGCACCTAGGGAGTGCTTAGGCAAGAGGCCTGCGGGCATACATAACCCGTAGTATTTTACTGTCTATGCACACTAGGTAAGACCTGGACGGACCACCGCCTGTATTTTGATTAGTGCACCATGTGGTGCTAAGTTAGGTAAGTTGTGGGTAGGCAGCTAAGGTAGGAGAGGGGGCTTTGATTTTTACTTTCTCTGCTTTGGTTCCGTTCAGCCCCTTTTCCCCAAAAATTACCGTGTGACGGAATAAATTCTTTGTTAACGGTACCGCTCTTTGCTTTTGTCATCCTTAATCGCACCTACAGTCCCATACCTCTTTCACTCCGCTGGGAATTTAGAGCAGCAGGGAGTTGCGTTCCCTCCTCCAAGAGGCATGCGTAACAATGATCTTTTTGGCCTTCCTGTGACATTGGGTGGTGTAGGTAGTTTGCCCCCGGTGATGCGTTTTGCAGACCGCACCACCCTCTGGAGAGCCTTGAGGTTGTGGGCGGTGCAGTTGCCGTACCAGACGGTGATGCAGCCCGACAGGATGCTCTCAATTGTGCATCTGTAAAAGTTTGTGGGTTTTAGGTGCCAAGCCAAATTTATTCAGCCTCCTGAGGTTGAAGAGGCGCTGTTGCACCTATTTCACCACACTGTGTGGGTGGATAATTTCAGTTTGTCTGTGATGTGCACCTCGAGGAACTTAACTTTCCACCTTCTCCACTGCTGTCCCGTCGATGTGGATAGGGGGGTGCTCCCTCTGCTGTTTCCTGAAGTCCACGATCATTTCCTTTCATTTTGTTGACGTTGATTGAGAGGTTGTTTTGCTGACACCACATGCCAAGTGCCCTCACCTCCTCCCTGTAGGCTGTGTCGTCGTTGTTGGTAATCAAGACTACTACTTTTGTTTCATCTGCAAACTTGATGATTGAGTTGGAGGTGTGCATGGCCACACAGTCATGGGTGAACAGGGAGTACAGGAGGGGGCTGAGCACGCACCATTGTGGGGCCCAGCAAAGTGGATGTTGTTTCCTACCTTCACCACCTGGGGGCGGCCCGTAAGGAAGTCCAGGACCCAATTGCACAGGGCGGGGTTGAGACCCAGGGCCTCAATCTTAATAATGAGCTTGGAGGGTACTATTGTGTTGAATACTGAGCTATAGTCAATGAACAGCATGGGATAGGGCAGTGTGCAGTGTTCTGGTGATTGCATCGTCTGTGGACCTATTGGGGCGTTAAGAGAATTGAAGTGGGTCTAGGGTGACAGGTAAGTTGGAGGTGATAAGATCCTTGACTAGCCTCTTGTGCGAAGGCCGCCATCTATCCACTGTTTCTGGTTAGGGTAGGTTTTAATAGTCACAGTGGGTACAACATCTTCTATGCACTTTCTTATAAACTCACTCACCGAATCAGAATATACGTCGATATTATTCTGAGGCTACCCGGAACACTACCCAGTCCGCGTCATCAAAACAATCTTGAAGCGTGGATTCCGATTGGTCAGACCAGCGTTGAATAGTTCTTAACATGGGTACATCCTGTTTGAGTTTCTGCCTATAGGAAGGGAGGAGCAAAATGGAGTCATGTTCAGATTTGTAGGTTTAGCATATGTTGATATTTTGTGAATTGTATGACGTAGATAGGGAGAGATTGTGTATAAGGGTTAGAGAGGCTGGACGGGGTTGGGGTTTGGGTGGTGTAGTTGGGGAGGGAAGTTGTGTCTAGGGCTCTATTTCACGTTCTTAGAGGAACAGGACTAATGAAGAGACTAATGTAGTTAGGCCGTGACTGGCCTCACACTCCAGTACAGTAGGTGGCGATGTATATACCTTAAGTTGTATGCGAGCCGCCAACCCAATCCCCCGAAGAAGGCAGACACACCCCAGTTTGCGATGATAGCTAGTTAGCTTTAGCCTTTCGCTCGATGCTTGGTGGCATTTAATATACGTTTTGTCTGTCATTAAAGCATGGAAGGAAGGCAGTTAGCTATCTAACGTTACTTGTTGGTGGCATTTATTTGTAACTAACCTGGCGAACGAACCGTACACGGATCCAGTGATGGCTTATTTTGACATTAATATGCCTAACTTGGTGTTGAGGTATTAAAAGTAAAAATGTTATTCAGACAATATGTGTGGGCATAGGCAGACGTTGCAATTTGAGTATGCATTTTATGTATATTATGATATTCAATAATAGGCTACATCTATCAGTACAAACTTTGAGTTAAAAAAAAAAGTGTGCTAAAAAAATCACTAAACCACTGGGTCGCGATGTACACTAACTGGATTGTTAGTGTACATCAAAGAGAAACCCTGAATTACAGACACAGAAATTGGGATCAAAACATCATGTTTAATTAAAGCCACAATGAGACAGTGCCTAGTGAAAGTATACAACCCTTCACATTTTGCTGCCTTGAAATTTTATTTAAAAATAGATACAATTCAACTACACAAGTGAAATAAAATAATAAAACAACAAAGATGTCTTGATTGTGTAGGTCTTCACACCCCAATGTTAGTAGTTGGTGGAAGCACCTTTGGCCGCCATTACAGCTGTGATAAAGTTTGAATAATATTTAACCAACTTTGCACAACTCTAAGGCCAACATACTGTATGTCCATTGTTTTTGACAAATTGTTCAAGCTCATTAATGTGTTTGGGAATCATTGATGGACAGCAATATTCAAACCTAATTATAACTCTTGGAAAACTATTCTGGTGTGTCTTTGGCATAAACATTTGTGTAATAGTCTCTGAATTGTGGACAGTTGAGGACCTGGATCCCTTCAGGTAGCACTGTATGTTAGGGTAATCCTCACGCACCAGGGGCCTAATTTAAAGGTGCAACAAAGAAAGTTTGATGAATCCCAATTATTTTCTGCCTACTCTAATCCTAGAATCTGAATCTAAGAGATTTAAGCCTCAGTACACCAAAGGCGAGGAAGATGTTGACTGGTTTTGACACCTGACAGATATGTTCCTCCTTCAGCCGCTTCCTGGTCAACTACAGACAGAGAAACATAATTTACATTGTGTTTTCTTCTGTGTACTTCAGATCTGTGTATTTTGTTATATACTTTCCACATCTTGTGTTAGCAACTCATACCTGAGCCCTGCCCCCGGACCACATGCATGTTTCTGTCCCCATTCAGACCCCTGAGGAGAAACAAAGAATGTCAAACAGGCACTGAGTGTGTAATACTGGACAACCAGTTCAGCTGTGGAACAGAGAAGCTTAACAACTGAAGAGAATCATGTAAGGATATCTGGTTGTCTTCTAGATTAACAGTATTCTCTTGCCACGATTCATTAAGAACACTGGCAACATGTTTATTTTATGTTCACCTAATTCATACAATAATATATCAATGACTTAAGGTAGAGAGTTGAGAGGCTGCAGGTCCCACAGACTTGATGTCATCACAATGTTCAGGTAACTAGAGACATGAACTGTCACACTTTACTAACAGGAGGCTGACGTTGGATGGGAAATGTGTCTGTGTCATAGACCACCTCTCCAGGATCCCCTGAGGGGTTGTCTTCACACTGGACTGGACCCTGAAACACAACACATAGTAAACATAGTAACCTACAATATCAATGTTTCTGAAAACTGTTTTTAATCATAAAGAGTCACTGTTAATTTGCCAAAAATTATGTGTGTGTGTCTACACTCACAGGAAGAGGGGTGATGCTGGGAAGAGGGTTGGTCTCTCCAGAGAGGGGTTCTGGGAGTGCCTGATGAGGCTGCTTTGCTGAGATCTGAACATATTTCAACATTAAAACAGGTCTCTATAACTTGACATGTTAGCAGAATGTCACGTTGCTACACATTACAGAATGACCCTGAAACACAACACATAGTAACCTACAGTATTAATGTGTCTGAAAACTGTTTTTAACCATAGTCACTGACTATTTGCCAATTTGTGTGTGTGTGTGTCTACACTTACAGGAAGAGTGGTGATGCTGGGAGGAGGGTTGGTCTCTCCAGAGAGGGGTTCTGGGAGTGCCTGGTCAGGTTGATCATTTGAGTGTTTATTCTGGAAATTGGGTTATAATTTAGTACATTGTAATCAGTAATCATATTAATATGATTGAGAAGAATAAAACAAGAAGCCATTAGCTAATAAATACATCTGTCCTACAACCACGATGCAATAAAACACCTGTCCTACAACCACGATGCAATAAAACACCTGTCCTACAACCACGATGCAATAAAACATCTGTCCTACAACCACAATGCAATAAAACATCTCATGTTTGATAGCGCCACGCAATGGAGAGGAAACATTGGCTGCAATTAACCAAACTTAATACACAATACTGCTACACTTATAAAATAGCAGTATCTAGCCTCAACACACTTTCATAACAATAGGCTTATATTATCTTTACAAACGGTATCATTTTAGGCTAAGGATGTCAGTCCCAGCTCTGAGTTCAACAACGGTGCCTGAAACACCAAAAAAGGCCAAATCTAAACAAACACCTCTTCATTTTTCTAAAAGCTGTATTGTAATATACTGTATGTGTAAATCACAACTTTTTGTCCCTCTTTGGTCTGCTGATCTGCTCGACACGTGGTGCTGCTGTGTCGTTAGCATGCCTCATCCAAAACTTAAAACCTAATCATTCAAATGTTTATCACAAGCAACAGATCAGAACAAAGTACTGTAGCCTGGATGTCTGCTGACTAACCATATCACCACATATATTTACAACATTCATAGGTAGTATCTGTTATAATTTACAGTCAATGCTAACTTAGCATGTTTGGGAAATTGCAGAATTAACAGGCGCTGCACAAGATGGATACCGCTGCACATCAGAGAAAGTTCAATGATATACCTCCAGTTCACAACATCTACAACGGTAAACCTTTAACAAAATATGATATTAGCTAATAAACTTACCCCCATGGTACAACAGGCACCAATTTTGAATACTGAACTGATTTTTTTTTACTTTGACAGAGCTATGTCCCTTGCTTTCTGGAGCTTGTATAGTGTGATAGATAATACAGGAAGACTTGAGTATCTTCCGGTGAACATAGTGATGTACAAACTAAATTCTGTTTTATTTATTTATTTATTTTCAATTATTTTATCCTGCATACATCGCAGTGTGTTAAATTTTTTTGCCCAAAAACTTTATCCCAAAAATTCTCCATTAAAAGTGTTTTAGTTTTGGACTAGTCTTAATACGAGTTTGGAAAAACTGCCCCTCAAGTTTAATAGTGAGTAAAACTGTTCCAACATACCTTGCTTGTCCTTCATGTGGACCTCTGGTCAGGTTTAACAGTAAAATAATGACTTTCTCTGTTCCATGAATAGTTTGAGTTTGGTCTAGTGGTAGCGTAGTGATCCAGACTCAGGATATCATACACACAGTCCACCCGTCTGTCCTCTCAGGCAGCTTGTCTGTTCTCTGTTCATTCCTTCTTCTCCTTTTTCCCCGAGAACAGAAAGAGAGAAAGCAAAACCCAGATGTGTGTTAGTTCAGTCTGTGGGCCAGAAGTAATTTGTGTAAAAACTCACAATTTACTGAACATACAATGCATTCGGAAAGTATTCAGACCCCTGGACTTTTTCCACATTTTGTTACGTTACAGCCTTATTCTAAAATGTTAAATTCCCTCATCAATCTACACACAATACCCCATAATGACT
This sequence comes from Brachymystax lenok tsinlingensis, assembly GCA_030435695.1. NCBI lineage: Eukaryota > Metazoa > Chordata > Actinopteri > Salmoniformes > Salmonidae > Brachymystax > Brachymystax lenok. The sequence goes on from CM059787.1 coordinate 15,736,466, forward strand.
AAGCAAAAACTGGTTTTTAGAAATGTTTGCAAATGTATTAACACATAAAAAAACGGAAATATCACATTTACATAAGTATTCAGACTTTTTAATCAGTACGTTGTTGGAGCACCTTTGGCAGCGATAACAGCCTCGAGTCTTCTTGGGTAGGACGCTACAAGCTTGACAAGTTTCTTCCATTTTTCTCTGCAGACACTCTCAAGCTCTGCCAGGTTGGAGGGGGGAGCGTCGCTGCACAGCTATTTTCAGGTCTCTCCAGAGATGTTCAATCGGGTTGAAGTCTGGGCTCTGGACATTCCGAGACTTGTCCTGAAGCCACTCCTACATTGAAAAACATCCCCACAGCATGATGCTGCCACCATGCTTCACCGTAGGGATGTGTGGTGGATATTTAAAAATGAGTATCTGCTGGAGTCCAAATAAAACTAAGATTCTTTATTTCTGAGCTCAGAGAGAATAACAGTTACACAGCGCAGTGTAGACAGTCTGAATTCCTGAAGCATTGGGTGATGAGCACAGATCTTTATAGTTCCTGTTCTTGGGCAGGACTCTGTTCCCTTTTTATCTATACAAGTACACAGGAACAAGCTGGTTTGCAACGCAGGATTATACTCCCAAGAACAGGAGACTATAATAGGACAGTTTCACAAAGTTTGTCACATACTCAGAAATGTGGACACATATAATTAAAATGTTCCTTTTTTGTTAATCCCGTAACAATTATTTAATCCATTTTAAACATAGCAAGCTTCTAAATTCGCAATATCCTGTAGTCCACCAATTCTTCCTTATAAGTCTCATCCGTTGTGAGACAGTTTAAAACCTTCAACCCTTTACACATCATATACAGTTCTAACTTGCCAGTTTCTGATAATGATTAGATACAATTTACTAAAATCGTTTAAAGAAAGGATTCTTCAAGAGCTGAAGGGTGAGGGGTGGGAGCCTAGTTGGGCACTAGGTAAAGGTCAGGCCAGACATCACTGTCTTCAGCAGTAAAGGGTAGCACAGCTAATCCTTCACAACTTGCATTCTGGCCCTGGGTCATGGGCGCAGCGGTCTAAGGCACTGCATCTCAGTGCTAGAGGCATCACTGCAGACCCTGGTTCAATCCCGGGATGTATCACTACCGGCCGTGATCGGGAGTCCCATAGGGCGGCGCACAATTGGCCCAGTGTCGTCCGGGTTAGGGGAGGTCGGGGTAGGTCGTCATTGTAAATAAGAATTTGTTCTTAACTGACTTGCCTAGTTAAATAAAGGTTAAATAAATGAACATTTAACATTACATTTGGCCTTGAATTTGTTACCAGTTTTAAGCACATATTACAGAAAAACTTGAGCAGCAAAATCAATACAATGGCGAAGTCAACTTGGAGTATTCATCCTCCAAACCCGATCATCCATTCTTTCCACCAACCATCGGACTGGGGAGTAAATTCGGCACGTAACTTATTTTCAAATTCTGCTATCTGTTGTGTAATTGAGGAAATATACCTTGATGTATCTGTGGTGTCAGTACAACATTCAGGGCCAATTACTGTACAAGTGCCACCCACAGCCGCTAAAAGATAGTCAAGTGCTGCACGGTTTTGGAGGGTCATCATTCTCGTAGCAGCTAGTTCACCAGATAATTCTTCCATACTAGCAGCAGTATAGTTTGCCAATTTCTCAACAGCATGAGAGATATCTTGAATCTGGTTCAGGACTAACATCAATAACAACAATGTCAGGAACAATCACACAACTCGGTTTGACAGGCAGGTTTTCGTCTTCTACAGTTCAGTTGACGCATTCTTGGATTTGTGGCATTTGTACAGTTCTCAATAAACAGTGTGGGGTACAATTAGTGAGTGAAACATCGTACAAGTCTCATAGTCAGTAAGTCTTATTGTCATCAGGGGAAACCCCTGACAGAATTAGGTGTCAGTCCACAAACACTGTAGACGATGATACATGTCCGCATGGAAAACATTCTATCCATTTAGAAAACATGTCCACTATCACCAGACAATATATGTACCCTTGACAAGAGGAGAATTCAATAATGTCCATCATCAAATGACTAAAAGGCATCTCAGGTGTGGGGTGAGCTAAAATAGGCATGGGTGCAGCTCCTCCAACATTATGTGCTGCACAAATAGAACATTGTTCATAAAACCTTTCAGCAAAAGTAGTGAACCCAAATGTGTGCCAAAATCTATTAAATCTATTAACATATACAGACATCCTCCCTTTGACACATGGTCCAAACCATGTGACAATTTCGCAACGTAGGGAAAAAACACTTCAGGGAGAATGTTGCCACAGGGTTCCAAAAATGTGACAGACACCAAAACAGTACTGAGAGTCAGTGTACACTGAGGGACTTCCCCTTTCCCAACACACAGGCATGTGTAAGAGCAAACAGCTCTGCTGATCAGGGCGTGGTTTACACAAGAGGTCAACCACCTCACTGCAGTCATGTGCATCACCGTCAGACTGTGTGGGGAGTAAGGTTGCAGGGTTTAAGACAGTGCAGCACTAAAATGAGACATTGTTAATAACATATTCGGCTAATGTAACAGTCTTGCGGGGGTGAGATGTGCGGTTCTTGCCTGTGAGATAAGGGAGAAGACAGAATGAGGCACACGAACAGATAAGGGCCACACAGCTACAATGCCAGCACAGGCCAACACTGCCTCCGTTGCTGCCGCCACAGAGCACAGGCAAGGGAGCACTGCACGCGCAACAGTATGGAGACGTTTCCAGTAGAAACCAACAGGTCTCATCTTACCACCCACAGTTTGTGTCAGTACTGCTGACATAAACACAACAAACAAATAGAATGGTTTGGAGTGATCAGGTAACCCCAAACAAGGCAACGACGAGAGCGCCTGTTTAAGCCGAATTAGTGTTTCTTCACCATCTTTAGTCCACTCAATCTGATCCCCCATGGCCATGGGTTTCAAATGAATGAGGTTGGACAATTTCAGCTTAATCAATTAACTAAACTCTACAACAGCCAGCCATTCCCAGCAGTGACAACATCTGTTCCTTGGTGCATGGTTTAGGAACTTGTAAAATAGCTTTAACCCTGTCTGTGGCCAAACTCCTGCCCCCTGGTTGCTTTCTCATTGTCCAAATATTTCACTTACAGCAAGTTGGCGCTCAATTCATATGCAAAAATTGCTCTCAGCGTAACCTTGGTGCAGAACAGCCCACTGATAGTGCTGTCCTTGAAAAGAAAACATGAACCACTACTGAGAATCTGTGTGCACAGGAATGCTAAAAAATTCATTAGCCAAATCAACAACTGTAAACCAATTTGAATCTGGTGGGACAGAAGAAAGGATAGTGACTGGGTTGGGAGCCCTGGCATACACTGCATCGTTAACAGCTCTAAGATCTTGTACCATTTTCCGTTCATCAGATGCTTTTCTAACAGGACAAATTGGTGTGATGACGATGACGTGCAGGTGATGACGTACAGGTGATAACAGGCCCACTGCTCAGCAGAGAGGTCAGGATTTTACCAATGCCTGTCTCCGTCTCCTTTACACTAATAATAAACATATTCTCATTCAAATTAAGACTAATTTGATTATAGCTGCAACAGTGATATACAGAGTCATTGTCACACATTGCATATGAGCTTGTTTTGTTCTGTATATGCTTTGTGCTTTGTGGGGCCGATATGTGCCTTTAGGAGAGACTGACAAAGTCGTTGCTCCTCTCATTTTCCCTATGTCATATTTATCCTTTGCCCATAAACAGTCTGAAACCTGAGACAACAGTGTGCTGTCAGGGGTGGGCTTGTTATGTGCAAGGGAAACATGAACAGGGACTTCATTGTTCCCTCTGCGCACGACAAATGTTCTGTAAGCCCCAACCACAGAGGACAATTCTCTCCCGTCTGGCTGAGCCTCCCAGTCCATTGCCAACCTCACACCCCTCACCCATGTACCAAATGCTCCCCATTTGGTATCCTCTATATTGGAGATAGAGATATGGGGAACTGGGGCACAGAGAAGAACTGTTGATGTTCAATGGTTAAGTTCACATCAGCCAACTGTTGCTGCTCTGTCTCACAATGCCACAGTGACTCAAACAAATAGTCCAGAAAATGGTCCAATTCACACACTTATCAAGTGGATATCCCTGGTCATCCCTTATGCCTCTGATCTGGCAGACTCACTAATAACAAATGCTGGAGTGTGCCCCTGGCTATCTGTAAATAAAAAATAAAAATACATAATTGTGCCTACTGGTTTACTTAATTTAAGTAATTAGAAATTATTCATACATTTACATTTTATTAATTACATTTACTTTTGATACTTAAGTATATTTAAAACCAAATACTTTTAGACTTTTACTCAAGTAGAATTTTACTGGGTGACTTTTACTTGAGTCATTTTCAGTTAAGGTATCTTTACTTTTACTCATGTATGACAATTGGGTACTTTATCCACCACTGAATAAGTGGTCGGGCTTAGTTTGGCCTGGTCGAGCAAATGCATTCAGTGGGTCAGACAGATACCATGAATAATACCAATCGTAGCCTGGTACCTCTAGCGCGGTATAGATACCGATGCTTGGAGCGGTTACTACCAGGCCTTCCTCACTGCAAGAGATGTTTATTCCCAATTTACACAATAGGTCTCTTCCCATTACATTCACAGGGCAGTTCGGGGGAATAACCAAGTTTTACCAATAGGGGTTTGGTAAGGTTCTCTACCATTGGAATGCCAGATGCTCCAGAGGTCTTTATTACATCTTTTGACAATGGAACTTTGATATTGTTACATTTACATAAAATAGAAATGGTAGCCCCTGATTCGACCAGGAAATAATTATTCACACTGCCCACACACACATCCATATTAGGTGAATCTGCACTGTTAGAAGATCAAATTGGGTACTCACCAAAGTGGCATTGTTGGCTGTCTTTTCCTTCTACCTCATCCTATCTCGAGTTTCCTCCCCTGCGGATTAGATGTCACGTGGTTGTGGTGGATAGTAGGTGTCACTGTCCTCAGCTTCATCATAGCCACCCACAGCACCCCTGTTCTGGGGGCAATTTCTTGAAATGTGGCCACACTATTGACAATTATAACACCTCCATAGTTCTCATCTTCCTCCTCCTGCTCTTCATGTCCCCCTTCCTCGGTCTCCTGAGTTCCCTCTGTTCCCTCCCTCAAAAAACATTAGCTGGGCACTTGCTAGTTTCTTCTGTTGTTTCTCCCTTCCTGCAGCTTGTGTACAGCATGACCAGACTGTAGTCAGGGGGTGAGATTATGGTGGAAAACTGAGTCCACCATTGAGCACCGCTATGAGAGGGAGGGGGAAGATCCTTCATGATGTCTATCATCTCCCCCTTTACTCAATTCCGCTGGACTAGGATGGTTGGAACGGAATTTCCGCCACGGCCTGCTACTGGATTTGGTATTGACATCAGCGGAAACAGTGCGGCAGACGGTGGTGTGGAAACAGGAGGAGGAGGTAAGTCTGGATAACGTCCACAGGTGATTTTGGTGACCAGTCATTTGGGAGGCTAAGGGTCTTGGCGGGGGAGGGGGGCGGTCCTGAGGTGTCGGTATTCTACTCTGGAACTCAGTGTGTGGTGGTCAGAGGAGTTGGTATTCTACTCCGGTCAGAGGCGTGTCTTTTTCTTCTTCGTCTTCCTTAGATTCTCTGCAGTCTGCCCATACAGCCCCCACCCCTGCAGCTTGTGGTCCTGGGTGTGGAGGTGGTAGCTGTTGTTGAAGTGGGGGAGTGTAGGATGTTGTTACAGTTCATCTTCACGTCTGTTCCTTCTTTGCCTTTCTTTTCTTCAGCTTTCATCATTTCTAAGGTCTTCAAAAGCCAAGTTAACAAACAGATCACCGACCATTTCAAATCCCAACGTACCTTCTCTGCTACGCAATCTGGTTTCCGAGCTGGTCATGGGTGCACCTCAGCCCCGCTCAAGGTCCTAAATGATATCATAACCGCCATTGATAACAGACAATACTGTGCAGCCGTATTCATCGACCTGGCCAAGGCTTTCAACTCTGTCAATCACCGAACCTTTGGCAGTCTCTACAAATACCTAAGTGTCTGGTTAGACTTCCTATTTCGCAAACAAAGCATCCTTCACTCATGCTGCCAAACATACCCTCGTAACAACTGACTAACCTACCGATCCTTGACTTCGGCGATGTCATTTACAAAATAGTCTCTAACACTCTACTCAGCAAATTGGATGCAGTCTATAACAGTGCCATCCGTTTTGTCACCAAAGCTCATATACTACCCACCACTGCAACCTGTACGCTCTCATTGGCTGGCCCTCGCTTCATATTCGTCGCCAAACCCACTGGCTCCAGGTCATCTATAAGTCTTTGCTAGGTAAAGCCTGTCCTTATCTCAGCTCACTGGTCACCATAGCAGCACCCACCCGTAGCACGCGATCCAGCAGGTATGTTTCACTGGTCACCCCCAAAGCCAATTCCTCCTTTTCGGCCACCTTTCCTTCCAGTTCTCTGCTGCCAATGACTGGAACGAATTGCAAAAATCAGTGAAGCTGGAGACTCATATCTCCCTCACTAACTTTAAGCACCAGCTGTCAGAGCATTGCACCTGTACATAGCCCATCAGAAATAGCCTATCCAACTACCTCATCCCCATATTGTTATTTATTTTTTTGCTCCTTTGCACCCCCGTATCTCTACTTGCACATTCATCTTCTGCACATCTATCACTCCAGTGTTTACTTGCTAAATTGTAATTACTTCGCCACTACGGCCTATTTATTGCCTTACCTCCCTAATCTTACCTAATTTGCACACACTGTGTAGACTTTTCTATTGTGTTATTGACTGTACGTTTTTTTATTCCATGTGTAACTCTGTGTTGTTGTTTGTGTCACACTGCTTTGCTTTATCTTGGCCAGGTCGCAGTTGTAAATGAGAACTTAATGACACTGATGGTGCCTTCTTCTGGAAAATCTCCATTCGTTAAGCGGTACCATTGTGACACGTCCTCCGCAACACTCTGACCCCATTTGTTTACCATCACCATCAAAATAGAGGAGTGATCAGTTCATACTACCTAAACCATGTAATTGCATGGCTGCTAATATATTGCCTAATTTGTCGTTGAACCACTGGAGAACTAGTCCAAATTGGTATCGTACCTAGAGCTGTTGTGGTGACCGTATTACCTCCACACCGGTGGTCACGAGTCATGAAGGCAGTCAAATCCCATGTGACTGTGTAGTCACAGTAATTAGGCTTCTCCAAGCTCTGATGCTTAATAGCCTACCAAACTGTCTAACTGCCTGGTACTCAGCAGTCTAGTGTCCCTCTAATCACTCTGACAATGCAAATGTATTCAAAAATCAGCTTTCTATAGGCTAGGCCTACTATATTTATTTTTCAACTTTCCTAATATTAAGCACACTGCTTATACAACAGGAGTATAGCCTACCTGGCTGGCATGAAAACGAACCAATGGGAAAAGCGTCTTCCATTCTCTATTTAAGTGCATAGATGACATGTATTTTTTCCCGCTGCCTCTGTTTTTGATACAGGTGCATTATAATGGTCCATTCTCAATCCAAACAAATTTCAAATCAAATCAAATGTTTTGTCACTTGCACCGAATACAACAAGTGTGGACGTTACAGTGAAATGCTTACTTAACTGCATTGTTGGTTAATGGCTTGTAAGAAAAATAAGTGTTAAGAAAGTATTTACTAAAATAAACTGAAGTAAAAAAATACATATTATTTAGTATATGTAAAGACGAGATTAAATCAAGAATAGTCTAATGGGTGAACATATTAGACTATCACTTGTGAATTATGCTTTTTTTTTGCAACTTTTCTAAATCATAGTCGCACACCTCATGTAGCCTAGCCCATAGGCCTATACGTTTTAATAAGGTTTGTATCACACCTCATGTAGCCTAGCCCATAGGCCTATACGTTTTAATAAGGTTTGTATCACACCTCATGTAGCCTAGCCCATAGGCCTATACGTTTTAATAAGGTTTGTATCACACCTCATGTAGCCTAGCCCATAGGTCTATACGTTTTAATAAGGTTTGTATCACACCTCATGTAGCCTAGCCCATAGGTCTATACGTTTTAATAAGGTTTGTATCACACCTCATGTAGCCTAGCCCATAGGCCTATACGTTTTAATAAGGTTTGTATCACACCTCATGTAGCCTAGCCCATAGGTCTATACGTTTTAATAAGGTTTGTATCACACCTCATGTAGCCTAGCCCATAGGTCTATACGTTTTAATAAGGTTTGTATCACACCTCATGTAGCCTAGCCCATAGGCCTATACGTTTTAATAAGGTTTGTATCACACCTCATGTAGCCTAGCCCATAGGCCTATACGTTTTAATAAGGTTTGTATCACAACTAACTTCTTAAAATTAAGCACATTCATCCGTTTTACAAGGGGTGTAGAGCCTAAGCAGCTTGTGAGTTTCAAGTTTAGGGAAGATCATTTTCAGCATAAAAATACAGCATTACTTGCATAATTGCATTTGCGGTCCCTTTTGATAATGCTAGTGGTTGTATTAATCTGGGATCTATCGCGTCCCACAACTGTCCCAGACTATGTTTGGAATATGTATTTCTTGCACAGAATAGAATAGGTAAATCTTTGTACTAAGGGGGATAGTAGATTGACATAACAAACAGCAAAAGCAGTAGCCTAAGGCCTACTCATCTTGTTGGCTGACAAAAGTAAATGTGGACAGTTATTCCAATATCTTCAACTACTTTTTTCAAATCATCAATAGAGTCGCATCATGCTGCCTTACAATGTACTAAAAATCGAAACATCTAGCCCAATGTTTGTAGAACAACTAAAGTTACATTAACTCCAAATTAAGCATATAGGAATACCTACTTTTTGTTAACCGCTCAACACAGAATAGCTGCATGTGTGCACTCCCTAAAAATCGTTTGGAGAAAATATCTGTCTAAAAAATAAATATTGAATGTATTGTGAAAGTGTAGGCTATATTACAAGGATGTATTAGACTTTTTTAAATGTAGATGTTCCAAAGGTCAGCATCAGTGGCTTGTAGGTGTGGAAGCCAGGAGATGCTAAATGTGTTTATGTTAATTAACGGTCAATTGCCGTGAGACCGGCAGTTATCTCTAACCTGATATTCTAGTCAAACATGCACTCTATCACTTAGCGCAAAGTGATCTAGGAATGCACAATTCCTTTTATTTCATTTAGCGCAAAGGGATTTAATTCACATAAAGAAAATTCTAATGATGACCCATCAACTTAGTAAAACATTGACTGAGCGATTGCTGACCCTCAACTCCCGTGGACGTCAGGCGGGTCTCTCCGTTCCCTCGTTTGACGAGGAGGAATTTAAGCTAGACTCACAGAGCAAAAAGCCTCTGCCGGCAGTTTACCCTCAAAGCCGCAAGAGCCGCTGGTCAACGAAATGTCAGTCCCGTCTGGGGTTTGTGTTGGATATTTTAAAATTAGGATCTGCTGGAGTCCAAGTCAAACCAAGATTCTTTATTTCTGAGCTCAGAGATAATAACAGAGTGACACAGCGCAGTGTAGACAGTCGGAATTCAGAAGCATTGGGTGATGAGCACAGTTTGGAAACACCTACTCATTTCAAGGGTTTTTCTTGATTTGTAGTATTATCTTCATTGTAGAATAATAGTGACGACATCAAAACTATGAACACATATGGAATCATGAAGTAAGCAAATCAAAATATATTTTATATTCTTCAAAGTAGCCATCCTTTGTCTTGATGACAGCTTTGCATTCTCTCAATTAGCTTCACATGGAATGCTTTTCCAGGTTCCCACATATGCTGAACACTTGTTGGATGCTTTTCCTTCACTCTGCGGTCTAAACTCATCCCAGACCTCAATTGGGTTGAGGTCGGGTGATTGTGGAGGCCAAGTCATCTGATGAAGCACTCCATCACTCTCCTTGGTCAAATAGCCTTTATACAGCCTGGAGGTGTGTCGGGTCATTGTCCTGTTGAAAAACAAATGATAGTGGGACTAAGTGCAAACCACATGGGATGGCGAATCGCTGCAGAATGTTGTGGTAGCCATGCTGGTAAGTGTGCCTTGAAATCTAAATAAATCACAGACCGTGTCACCAACAAAGCACCCCCACACCATCACACCTCCACTTCCATGCTTCACGGTGGAACCACACATGCAGAGATCACCCGTTCACCTATTCTGCATCTCACAAAGACACGGCGGTTGGAAACAAAAAACTCAAATTTGGACTCATCCGACTAAAGAAGATATTTCCACCGGTCTAATGTCAATTTCTTGTGTTTCTTGGCCCAAGCAAGTCTCTTCTTCTTATTGGAGTACTAAGATGGCTGTGCTTCTAGTCAACTTTGCAGTATTTTGTTTTTAAATGTGTTATTTCTCACATTATTAGCCCAGGAAATGTTGTGTGTGATTACATACATCAGAGTGGCGGTAACTCACCAGCATTACGACCAGGTATATGACTTTCCCGAATCGGATACTTTGTTCATACCCCCCAGGGCAATTGAACTTATTCCAGAGGCTGACCCAAAACATCGCCAGTGGAGAAGAGGTATTCGGAGTGGTCTTCTAGTCTGACTCAGGAGGTGCGCACACCACTCACCGCTTCCGAGTATATTATTCGCTAATGTTCAGTCTCTGGATAATAAAGTTGACGAGCTCAGCGAGGATTTCCTTCCAGGGAGACATTAGGGATTGTAACATACTTTGTTTCACATACTCTCCAGAAGAAGGGCGGGGGTGTTTGTTTCATGATTAACTACTCATGGTGTGATTGTTATAACATACAGGAACTCAAGTCCTTTTGTTCACCAGACCTAGAATACCTCAAAATCAAGTGCCGATCGTATTACCTCCCAAGAGAATTATCTTCGGTTATGGTCACAGCTGTGTATATTGCCCCTCAAGCTGATACCATGATGGCCCTCAAAGAACTCCACCGGACTTTACGCAAACTGGAAACCACATATCCTCAGACTGCCTTTATTGTAGCTGGGGATTTTAACAAAGCAAATTTGAGAAAAACGCTACCAAAGTTCTATCAACATATTGTCTGTTGTACTCGTGTTGCTAAAAACACTTGACCACTGCTACTCCAACTTCCGGGATGTCTACAAGGCCCTCCCCCACCCTCCCTTCGGCAAATCTGATCACGACAGCACTTTGCTCCTCCTTTCCTATAGGCAGAAACTCAAAACAGGAAGTACCCGTGCTAATGACTAGTCAACGCTGATCTGACCAATCGGAATCCACGCTTCAAGATAGTTTTGATCACGCGGACTGGGATATGTTCCGGGTAGCCTCCAATAATAGCATAGACGATTACGCTGATACTGTGACGGAGTTTATCTGGAAGTGTACAGGAGTAAGACATTCAAGCGTGTTAACCCTTGCAGGCCTCCCAGACGGCATCCCTAGCCGCGTCCTCAGAGCATGCGCAGACCAGCTGACTGGAGTGTTTACGGACAAATTCAATCTTTCCCTATCCCAGTCTGCTGTTCCACCATTGTTCCTGTACCCAAGAAAGCAAAGGTAACTGAACTAAATGACTATAGCCCTGTAGAACTCACGTGTCATCATGAAGTGCTTTGAGAGACTAATCAAGGATCATATCACCTCTACCTTACCTGACACCCTAGACCCACTTCAATTTGCTTACCGCCCCAATAGGTCCACAGACCATGCAATCGCCATCGCACTGCCCTATCCCATCTGAACAAGAGGAATACCTATGTAAGAATGCTTTTCATTGACTATAGCTCAGCATTCAACACCATAGTACCCTCCAAACTCATCATTAAGATTGAGGCCCTGGGAATGAACCCCGCCCTGTGCAACTGGATTCTGGACTTCCTGACGGGCCGCCCCCAGGTGGTGAAGGTAGGAAACAACACCTCCACTTCGCTGATCCTCAACACTGGGTCCCCACAAGGGTGCGTGCTCAGCCCCCTCCTAAACTCCCTGTTCACCCATGACTGCATGGCCACGCACACCTCCAACTCAATCATCAAGTTTGCAGATGACACAACAGTAGTAGGCCTGATTACCAACAATGACAACACAGCCTACAGGGTGGAGGTGATGGCCCTGGGAGTGTGGTTCCAGGAAAATAACCTCTCACTCAACATTAACAAAACAAAGGAGCTGATTGTGGACTTCAGGAAACAACAGAGGGAGCACCTCCCTATCCACATCGACGGGACCGCAGTGGAGAAGGTGAAAAGCTTCAAATTCCTCAGTGTACACATCACTGACAAACTGAAATGGTCCACCCACACAGACAGTGTGGTGAAGGCGCAACAGCGCCTCTTCAATCTCAGGAGGCTGAAGAAATGTGGCTTGGCACCTAAAACTCTAATAAACTTTTACAGATGCACAATTGAGAACATCCTGTTGGGCTGTATCACCGCTTGGTATGGCATTTGCACCACCAGCAACCGCAGGGCTCTCCAGAGGGTGGTGCGGTCTGCCCAACGCATCACCGGTGGCAAGCTACCTGCCCTCCAGGACACCTTCACCACCCGATGTCACAGGAAGGACAAAAAGATAATCAAAGACAACAACCACCCAAGCTACTGCCTGTTCACCCCGCTAACATCCAGAAGGTGAGATCAGTACAGGTGCATCAAAGCTGGGACCAAGAGACTGAAAAACAGCTTCTATCTCAAGGCCATCAGACTTAAAATAGCCACCACTTGCACATTAGATGCTGCTGCCCTATTTATATAGACTTGAAATCACTGGCAACTTTAATAATGGAAAACTAGCCACTTTAATAATGTTTACATATTTTGCATTACTCATCTTATTGTATATACTGTATCTTAGTCTATGCCACCCTGTCATTGCCTGTCCAAATATTTATATATTCTTAATTCCATTCCTTTACTTTACATTACATTAGTGTGTATTTTTCTGAATTTGTTAGATATAATTGCACTGCTGGAGCTAGAAACACAAGCATTTCACTACACCTGCAATAACATCTGCTAAACACGTGAATGTGACCAATACAATTTTATTTCGATTTTAAAAGTGGTTTCTTTGCAGCAATTTGCCCACGAAGGCCTGATTCACGCAGTGACGTTGAGATGTTTCTGTGAAGCATTTATTTGGGCTTCAATCTGAGGTGCAGTTAACTCTAATGAACTTATCCTCTGCAGCAGAGGTAACTCTGGGTCTTCCTTTCCTGTGGCGGTTCTCATGAGAGCCAGCTTCATCATAGCGCTTGATTGTTTTTGCGACTGCACTTGTAGAAACTTTCAAAGTTCTTAAAATGTTCCGTATTGACTGACCTTCATGTAGTCTAAGACACTGCATCTCAGTGCAAGAGGCGTCACTGCAGTACCTGGTTCAAATCCAGGCTGCATCACATCCGGCCGTGATTGGGAGGCCCATAGGGCGCACAATTGGCCCAGTGTTGTCTGGGTTTGGCCGGTGTAGGCCGTCATTGTAAATAAGAATTTGTTCTTAACTGAAGGCACACATGTTAATTGAAATGCATTCCAGGTGACTACCTCATGAAGCTGGTTGAGAGAATGCCAAGAGCGTGCAAAGCTGTCATCAAGGCAAAATGGTGTCTACTTTGAACAATCTCAAATATAAAATATATTTAGATTTGTTTAACACTGATTCCATATGTGTTATTTCATAGTTTTGATGTCTTCACTATTATTCCACAATGTAGAAAATAGTAAAAATAAAGAAAAACCCTGGAATGAGGTGTGTCCAAACTTTTGACTGGTACAGCATCTTTATAGCTCCTCTTCTTGGGCGGACTCTCAGTTCCCTTTTATCTATACAATAACACCGCTGGCTTGCAATACAGGATTATACTCCCAAGAACAGGAGATTATAATAGGACAGTTTCACAAGGTTAGTCACATACTCAGTTATGTGGACACATACAATTAAAATGTTCTAATACAGATGGTGCCAGGTTTCCACCAGACGTGGTGCTTGGCCTTCAGGCCAAAGACTTCAATCTTGGATTTATCAGACCAGAGAATCTTGTTTCTCAAGGTCTGAGGAGCCTTTTGGCAAACTCCAAAAGGGCTGTCATGTGCCTTTTACTGAGGAGTGGCTTCCGTCTGGCCACTCTGCCATAAAGACTGATTGGTGGAGTGCTGCAGAGATGATTGTCCTTCTGGAAGGTTCGCCCATCTCCACAGAGGAACTCAAACTCTGTCAGAGTGGCCATCAGGTTCTTGGTCACCCGATTGCTCAGTTTGACTGGGCGGCCAGCTCTAGGAAGAGTCTTGGTAGTTTGAAACTTCTTCCATTTAAGAATGATGGAGGCCAATGTGTTCTTGGGGACCTTCAATGCTACAGAATTTTTTGAGTACACTTCCCCAGATTTGTGCCTCGACACAATCCTGTCTCGGAGCTCTATGGACAATTCCTTCGACCTCATGGCTTGGTCTTTGCTCTGATATGCACTGTTAACGGTGGGACCTTATATAGACAGGTGTGTGCCTTTCCAAATCATGTCCAATCAATTACATTTACCATAGGTGGACTCCAATCAAGTTGTAGAAACATCTCAAGGATGATCAATGGAAACAGGATGCACCTGAGCTCAATTTCGAGTCTCATAGTAAAGATTTTGAATACTTATGTAAATAAGGTTTCTGTTTCTTATTTTTAATACATTTGCAAAAATTTGAAAAACCTGTTTTTGCTTTGTCATTATGGGGTATTGTGTGTAGATTGATGAGGGAAAATGTGTATTTAACTTAACAAAATGTGGAAAAAGTCAAGGGGTCTGAATACTTTCCGAATGCACTGTAAATTGGTAATTGAAAGCAGACAGTGGACATCAATCTAGACATGTTTAAGACTGCGGGATCTTTCTCAGTTCATCTTTCCTTGGCCTTTCCTTAGTTGGGCAAAAGTCTGTCCTCCACCCTCTACTCCATCCGCTCTCCTCCATGACCAGGAAACCAATAAGTGGTCGAGGAGTTGTCAATTCATTAGTAGGCAAACAGAAGATTTATGAAATCTTCCACACCCCCTTTTGAATTGGCTTTTGTTTTTTCGGAGGAGAAAAGCATAAACACATTTAAAAACAACATGCTACTTATTGTTGTACCTATAAAATGTCTTGCAAAACTAATTTCATTTGTTTTTATCACTTAACACATTTATTTTAGGATCCACCACTGTAAACGTATTTTGCTTGATAACACACGAGTTGAGAAGGAGAGTCTAATTTCATACCAGCACATTTTTGTTCATGCTCTCTCTCCTCGATTTACATTTTACCTTTTTCAAATGGAAGTGAGAGAGAACATAAGTGAGCAAATCCAACTGAGAAAAGGCTGTTGATTCCTCACATCCTCTCTCCTCACCTCCTTCTCAAATCAAAGCACATTGGATGAGAAGGTCTTAGGTCCCTCCCTTCGAACCTTCTCCACCAATGGGGTTGACAAGGAGGTGAGGAATAGCAGAAATATGAATTGAGAAAGATCCTGTGTTTCCTCTACTAGTCCAGGCAATATGTGCCAAACTTTAAGGTGATATGTTCACTTTTTCATAAAAGCATGAAACTTGGTACACTTGTACAGTTAAGGGCCCTGAACATTTTCAAATACGGAGCCATTGCAAAAACGCCTCCTGGTTGTCGTGGCGGACATTTTCCAAATAATGTATTTTGCGTCACATCTCCTGAACGAACATGATGACACAGAAAGGCGATGTCTACCCCTATGTTGATGGTCAAGGATTACAACAATGCCATGCAAAACATAAAAAACTACTTCAGGCGGCCATTTTGCTATTCCGCCATAACTGGACAATATATTTTCCATCACACCTGATGTCTACACCTCAGGTCAATGAATACAACAGATCCATGTACAACATCATAAACAGTTACGATTATTATATAAATCACTGTTTCTGACAACATAAACACAATATAATATCATTTATGTGGCATACAGAGCCATACAGTTGTCTACTGCTGTCATCTTGTCCCTGGTTGTGAATGTGGATACTGTGTGACACTGTAAATTCAAGGAACACAGGAAGGCCTTTGATATTGTCTGGACCCAGTGACTTGGTGATTTCATGGGCATGTACAGTATGGACCTCAAGTGCTTGTGGGTCCAAAATGTCACCCACCACTTCTCAAATTATATTTCAGAAGAGAACACTTCCATTCTGTAGCAATTCACAAGTCCCCTTAATGCACGCACAACATCAGAAACAACTACAGGCGACCATTTTGCTGTTCCGCCATAAACGGACAATGTATTTTACGTTATATCAGTTTAACCAAACATGATAATACAGAAAAGATTATGTCTACCCCCATGTATTGATGGCCAATTATTAAAATACCAAAACCAATTCAGATTATTATTATTATGTAATGGTGGACTGCCATGGGAAGAAATCCAATGAAAACGCTGTTGTTTCGGACAATGTACGCAATATAAAATTATTTCTGTTGATTTGAAAATTGGATTACACTGGTTTTTTTTCCTTCTGATTCTACTTGACCAACAATCTATGCATTGAGTCACCATTGCCACCCAGCTAAGTCAGGAGCAACTGCACACTGCTAACCCCAAACCTGATAACACAGGGAAAAAAGGATGGAAGTTTCTGATATTCTATGGTATGCTAAACAAGATTGATACAATCACAGGGCCATTTTTCAACTACTTCAAATGTAGTGTCATTATGGGAAAAACCACAGAGTTTTCAAACCCAGAGTTCCAAGTGGCCAATACTACCAGGAACGTCTCGTGAAGCAGACTCAACAGGCCAGCCGGGGTTTGGGGAGTAAATGGGAGAAGTGAACATTTCTTTCTTAATACACGGCTGTGACTGTACGTCAACCTATATTCAAGCCAATGTCCCAAGTAGCTGAACATGTCGTTACTACAAACTTGTGAAAGAGGGTACTGCATCTCTGTGGCAGTACCCTCTCCAGGTGGTTCCCTGTGCAGTCTGTAGTGAGACATAACTCATCTCTCCTATCCTCTTCCTTATATATATATATATATATATATATATAAAAAAAAGATATCTAATTTTTTTAAACGTAACCTTTATTTAACTAGGCAAGTCAGTTAAGAACAAATCCTTATTGACAATGATGGCCTGCCCCGGCCAAACCCGGACGACACTGGGCCAATTGTGCACTGCCCTATGGGACTCCCAATCACATCCGGATGTGATACAGCCTTATTACCACTGACTGGTTCATGGCCAAAACCACATCATACAACCCAGAGGTATTGAGTGGACCCTGTTCTCCCCTGCTATAAGATCTATAGACAACAATCTCTCATTGTCCCATTTGGAGGTCTGAGCAGAACAGCCTCAAAACAAAAATCCACCTATAATAAAACAGCAACGTCAAATCTGTTCTGTTGTATAGTTGCCAAGAATGACAGGAGAAGGACGGAGTCTTTCAGCAGTGGATGTCTTAACAGAATCTTCTGTCCGAATAAAATACACAACAGTAAGCTATACAAGAAGACCAGTTGTCAAAATGTCACCGAGCAGATCAAGAGACTATGACTCTGGTGGCTTGGCCACATTCTCAGAATGCCCAGATACACTCATTATGGACTTCTGGCCTGATGGTGTTGAAGTGGATTGAAGTATAGAATATTGACAATTTGTCTGGCTTAGTGTTTAATGTTAACTTTGCTGCCGCTTGCTCTTTGGGGGTCTAGGCTGGTTTGTTGATGACTTGCTCTTTGGGGGTCTAGGCTGGTTTGTTGATGACTTGCTCTTTGGGGGTCTAGGCTGGTTTGTTGATGACTTGCTCTTTGGGGGTCTAGGCTGGTTTGTTGATGACTTGCTCTTTGGGGGTCTAGGCTGGTTTGTTGTAAAGCTCTCCGTGACAGTAGTTGTTGTGAAAAGGGCTATTTGCATTAACTGATTGTGATGTGCTGCACAAATGCATCATTTGTGGGAGGATTTGCTCCTTCTCTGTTCCTTTCATCATGAACATCTCCAAATGATCTTGATTGATGTTGTTATCTTGACTGTTAGTGCAATCTTAAAGGAGAATTGTGAATTGCTCCAAAATGGACATGTTCTGTTATGATGTTACAGGCTTTGGTTTTTCCTTTTTACATTTCGAGGTTGGATGTTAGCACGTTAACACGTCGGGCGCACTGATTGCTGTCACATCGTTAGTCAATACGTGTTACACACGTGCTGGCTTGTTCATCTCGTTAGTCGGAAGGTGTTTCACCTGTGCTGTCCCAGGTGATAGTTAAGAGTGGCTGGCCCAGTGCTCCAGTTGTCTTGAGAGATGTGGAAGGTTAACACCTTTAGTTTGCTCTCCTCATTTGTTTCTAGATAACCAAGTCCTTTATCGATCTTCTGTGTCTTTGTATTGCTTCACCTTTTGGATTTCTTCCTGTCTTTAAGTTTGGTGTGGGTTTTTATTTTGTTGGGCAAATTTAGTGGCCGCTCGTGGTGGGTGTCTTTTAGGTCCCAGTTGTTGTTGCTATGTAACTTTCAGTGGACTCCCCCATGAGTGTCTTTCAGAACCCCTCCTAAAACCCCACCTGTTTCATTTAGGTTGTTATCAGTGACTTCTGTTTGAGTTACATTTTTGGTTTTCTTATAAAGGGAACGTAAGAAATATAATTTGATGAGTGGCATTTGGGACCCACAAGCACTTGAGGTCCATACTGTATGTGCCCATGAAATCACCAAGTCCCTGGTTCCAGACCATTTCGAAGGCCTTCCTGTGTTCCATGAATTTACAGTGTCACACAGTATCCACATTCACAGCAAGGGGAACGACAACAGCAATAGACGACTATAAGGCTCTGTATTCTGCAGAAATAATATTCTATTGCATACATTGTCAGAAACAGCAATTTCTTGCCATGGCAGTCCAACATCGTATAATAATCTGAACTGGTTCTGATGTTATACATGGCACTGTTGTAATCCTTGACCATCAAAACATAGGGGTAGACATTACATTTTCTATGTTATCATGGTTGGTTCTACAGATACAGTTTTGGCCAAATATATTGGTACCCTTGCACTTTTCTTAACGTTATGGTTGGTATTAGTTCCTGTGTAGGTGTGTGCATTGTGTGTGCGCGTTAATACCTTGTTGATAATATCCCTCATGGCAGGTAGTTTTCCGTTCTCTGTTTCCATCAAACAGCAGCTCCTGTTCAACTGTCTCTACTGCTGAGTTCCTGAGACCGTTATGAGAAGAGGATACTGGCAGGTAGGAGAAAAAGTGAGAAGGGTGGACGCAGGGATTGAACCCCCGGTATCTGGTGGGGAGCTTCCCACCAGTGTTATCACTCAATAACTGCTCTGCACAGAAGAGCTGGTGGTTATAGGTAGTGTAGTATAATAGAAGTAGGTGGTTATGGGTAGTGCATTCAAGTTGAATAGAGGGTTATGGGTAATGTAGTACCTGTGTCCAAAGTTAACAGAGACCAGCTTGTCCAGATTTAGGCGACACTATTCTTCCACGTCTGAAGCACTCATCACAGCCGTGCGGTTCTGTGCACTGACACGGTTCACCTGACGACAGACAGGAGGTAGAGAGGGCAGGTGAGATTCCACAGGTGGACAGAGAGAAGAGCTGTGTGTGTGTGTCAGTCGTGTGTGTCCATGTTTGTGTGTGTGTTTGTCTGTGTGTGTGTGTGTGAGTGCCTCCAAAGAGCACATATTGGTAGATGAAGAAAAAAAAAGCTGAAATTAAATATCCATTTGAGCATGCTGAAGTTATTAATTACACTTTGGATGGTGTATCAGTACACCCAGCCACTACAAAAATACAGGTGTCCTTCCTAACTCAGTTGAAGGAGAGGAAGGAGCCCATTCAGGGATTTCATCATGAGGCCAATGGTGACTTTAAAATAGTTAAGAGTTTAATGGCTGAGAAAACTGAGGATGGATCAACAACGCTGTAGTTACTCCACAACACTAACCTAATTTACAGAGTGAAAAGAAGGAAGCCTGTACAGAATAAAAATATTCCAAAACATGCATCCTGTTTGTAATACTGCAAAAAAATGTGGCAAAGCAATTAACTTTTTGTTCTGAATACCAAGTGTTATGCTTGGGGTAAATCCAATACATTACGGAGTACCACTCTCCATATTTTCAAGCACAGTGGTGGCTGCATCATGTCATGGGTATACTTGTAGTCATTAAGGACTGGGGAGTTTTTCAGGATGAAAAAGAAACGGCGCTAAGCACAGGAAAAAATCCACCAGACACTGGGAGATAAATTCACCTCTCAGCATAACAATAATCTAAAACACAAGGCCAAATCTACACTGGAGTTACTTACCAAAAAGACAGTGAATGTTCCAGAGTGGCCGAGTTACAGTTTTGACGTAAATCTGCATAAAATGGTTGTCTAGCAATGATCAACAACCAATTTGACAAAGCTTGAAGAATTTTTTAAAGAATAATGAGCAAATATTGTACAATCCAGGTGTGCAAAGCTCTTAAAAATGAAAAAGTATATACAAATATTTTCCTTAAAAGTCTTATTTTATTTGTACTAATGTTACTGTCCCCACTACAACAAACAAAATACTTAAATACATGTAATTTTGTCCTTGAAATACTGTAGAATTCCATTAATTCCTATAGAATACCACAGTATGAGTCATAAAACCTAGCGGTCAGAGGGAAATGGTTCCAAAACATTAAATAAGGGCTGTGTTTCGTGTAGGCTAACCCTGGCATGACGTTTTGATAACCAATATAGTTGTCTCTATTTACTCTCAGAAATCAAAAATGGTGGAAAAACTATTGGAACCGCTTCCCTGTTTGACAGCTAGATTTTATGGGTATTATGACAACTACACTGTGGGGCTCTATGAAGGACTGCTCCTACTAGGGAGTGCCAATATGGCCGACCGGTGGCTTCAAAGCCTTTCAATATTATTATTATTTAACCAATAGCCAATAAATAACGTCAGCAATCCAATCCAGGGTTTATATACATAATTTATTGTATCTGTGCATTCATAACAACCTAACCAACACAATTAAACCCTTACAACATTTATATTAGATCAAATAAGCTTTATTTAGCAATTCATTTTTGTTGATGAACAAATTGACACTCATTGACCTCCATACTCAATTCGTGGGCTTATTTTTCACGGACAGATTTTCGGAGGATTAAAACCTCTCGCGCCACCTCTTCCTCGGTTTCCACTAGTTATCACAGACAAAGTCAAAATTGTCTATTTATTTATTTAAAAAAATATTTTTGGTCTTAAAGGGATACTTCCGGATTTTGGCAATGTACTTCCCCAAGAGTCAGACGAACTCGTGGATACCATTTTTATGTATCTGCGTGCAGTTTAAAGGAAGTTGATAACTAGCACTAACGCAATTGCTAACTAGAGTTAGAGCAATTACTGGAAGTCTATGGGTATCTGCTAGTATGCTAGATACCCTAGCATATACCCAGAGACTTCCAGTCATTGCGATAACGCTAGTTAGTATTGGCTCACGAAACTACCTACAGTGGGGCAAAAAAGTATTTAGTCAGCCACCAATTGTGCAAGTTCTCTCACTTAAAAAGATGAGAGAGGCCTGTAATTTTCATCATAGGTACACTTCAGCTATGACAGACAAAATGAGGAAAAAAAATCCAGAAAATCACATTGTAGGATTGTTAATGAATTTATTTGCAAATTATGGTGGAAAATAAGTATTTGGTCACATACAAACAAGCAAGATTTCTGGCTCTCACAGACCTGTAACTTCTTCTTTAAGAGGCTCCTCTGTCCTCCACTCGTTACCTGTATTAATGGCACCTGTTTGAACTTGTTATCAGTATAAAAGACACCTGTCCACAACCTCAAACAGTCAAACTCCACTATGGCCAAGACCAAAGAGCTGTCAAAGGACACCAGAAACAAAGGTTGGGAAGACTGAATCTGCAATAGGTAAGCAGCTTGGTTTGAAGAAATCAACTGTGGGAGCAATTATTAGGAAATGGAAGACATACAAGACCACTGATAATCTTCCTCAATCTGGGGCTCCACGCAATATCTCACCCCGTGGGGTCAAAATGATCACAAGAACGGTGAGCAAAAATCCCAGAACCACACGGGGGGACCTAGTGAATGACCTGCAGAGAGCTGGGACCAAAGTAACAAAGCCTACCATCAGTAACACACTACGCCGCCAGGGACTCAAATCCTGCAGTGCCAGGCGTGTCCCCTGCTTAAGCCAGTACATGTTCAGGCCCGTCTGAAGTTTGCTAGAGAGCATTTGGATGATCCAGATGAGGATTGGGAGAATGTCAGATGAAACCAAAATAGAACTTTTTGGTAAAAACTCAACTCGTCGTGTTTGGAGGACAAAGAATGCTGAGTTGCATCCAAAGAACACCATACCTACTGTGAAGCATGGGGGTGGAAACATCATGCTTTGGGGCTGTTTTTCTGCAAAGGGACCAGGACGACTGATCCGTGTAAAGGAAAGAATGAATGGGGCCATGTATCGTGAGATTTTGAGTGAAAACCTCCTTCCATCAGCAAGGGCATTGAAGATGAAACGTGGCTGGGTCTTTCAGCATGACAATGATCCCAAACACACCGCCCGGGCAACGAAGGAGTGGCTTCGTAAGAAGCATTTCAAGGTCCTGGAGTGGCCTAGCCAGTCTCCAGATCTCAACCCCATAGAAAATCTTTGGAGGGAGTTGAAAGTCCGTGTTGCCCAGCGACAGCCCCAAAACATCACTGCTCTAGAGGAGATCTGCATGGAGGAATGGGCCAAAATACCAGCAACAGTGTGTGAAAACCTTGTGAAGACTTACAGAAAACGTTTGACCTCTGTCATTGCCAACAAAGGGTATATAACAAAGTATTGAGATAAACTTTTGTTATTGACCAAATACTTATTTTCCACCATAATTTGCAAATAAATAAAAAATCGAACTAAGTGATTTTCTGGATTTCTTTTTCTCATTTCGTCTGTCATAGTTGAAGTGTACCTATGATGGAAATTACAGGCCTCTCATCTTTTTAAGTTGGAGAACTTGCACAATTGGTGGCTGACTAAATACTTTTTTGCCCCACTGTAACTTCCTTCATACTGGACACAGAGACCTACAAATAGAATCCACAAGTTCCTCTGACTCTGGGGAAGTAGATAATTGCCAAAGTATCCCTTTAGTTTAAGGTTAGACATAAGTTTAGCAGTGTGGTTAGGGTTAGTTATAAAAATTACATTTTAATTAGAGACATTGTAGAAATAGGTGGGGTTTATGACTTTTGGCTGTGGTATTGGACCCTTTTCTTCTCTCCCCCAAGCATGATGTGACGTTAATTGCTTACCACACCTGTGTGGAAGTACCTGCTTCCAATACAGACCCCTTTCCAGTACACGACACACTGACGTCATGCACAGATGCGCGTGACCCTTAGCTGCAGTAAGAAAGCCATTGCCATCTGCGGCTGCTCAACATACAGTATATCACAAAAGTGAGTACACCCCTCACATTTTTGTAAATATTTGAGTATATCTTTTCATGTGACAACACTGAAGAAATGACACTTTGCTACAATGTAAAGTAGTGAGTGTACAGCTTGTATAACAGTGTAAATTTGCTGTCCCCTCAAAATAACTCAACACACAGCCATTAATGTCTAAACCGCTGGCAACAAAAGTGAGTACACCCCTAAGTGAAAATGTCCAAATTGGGCCCAATTAGCCATTTTCCCTTCCTGGTGTCATGTGACTCGTTAGTGTTACAAGGTCTCAGGTGTGAATGGGGAGCAGGTGTGTTAAATTTGGTGTCATCGCTCTCACACTTCCTCATACTGACTGGTCACTGGAAGTTCAACATGGCACCTCATGGCAAAGAACTCGCTGAGGATCTGAAAAAAAGAATTGTTGCTCTACATAAAGATGGCCTGGGCTATAAGAAGATTGCCAAGACCCTGAAACTGAGCTGCAGCACGGTGGCCAAGACCATACAGCGGTTTAACTGGACAGGTTCCACTCAGAACAGGCCTCGCCATGGTCGACCAAAGAAGTTGAGTGCACGTGCTCAGCGTCATATCCAGAGGTTGTCTTTGGGAAATAGACGTATGAGTGCTGCCAGCACTGCTGCAGAGGTTGACGGGTTGGGGGGTCAGCCTGTCAGTGCTCAGACCATACACCGTACACTGCATCAAATTGGTCTGCATGGCTGTCATCCCAGAAGGAAGCCTCTTCTAAAGATGATGCACAAGAAAGCCCGCAAACAGTTTGCTGAAGACAAGCAGACTAAGGACATGGATTACTGGAACCATGTCCTGTGGTCTGATGAGACCAAGATAAACTTATTTGGTTCAGATGGTATCAAGCGTGTGTGGCGGCAACCAGGTGAGGAGTACAAAGACAAGTGTGTCTTGCCTACAGTCAAGCATGGTGGTGGGAGTGTCATGGTCTGGGGCTGCATGAGTGCGGCCGGCACTGGGGAGCTACAGTTCATTGAGGGAACCATGAATGCCAACATGTACTGTGACATACTGAAGCAGAGCATGATCCCCTCCCTTCGGAGACTGGGCCGCAGGGCAGTATTCCAACATGATAACGACCCCAAACACACCTCCAAGACGACCACTGCCTTGCTAAAGAAGCTGAGGGTAAAGGTGATGGACTGGCCAAGCATGTCTCCAGACCTAAACCCTATTGAGCATCTGTGGGGCATCCTCAAACGGAAGCTAGAGGAGTGCAAGGTCTCGAACATCCACCAGCTCCGTGATGTTGTCATGGAGGAGTGGAAGAGGACTCCAGTGGCAACCTGTGAAGCTCTGGTGAACTCCATGCCCAAGAGGGTTAAGGCAGTCCTGGAAAATGATGGTGGCCACACAAAATATTGACACTTTGGGCCCAATTTGGACATTATCACTTAGGGGTGTACTCACTTTTGTTGCCAGCGGTTTAGTCATTAATGGCTGTGTGTTGAGTTATTTTGAGGGGACAGCAAATTTACACTGTTATACAAGCTGTACACTCACTACTTTACATTGTAGCATTGTAGTGTTGTCACATGAAAAGATATACTCATATTTACAAAAATGTGAGGGGTGTACTCACTTTTGTGATATACTGTAGATGTAATGACCTGACTAGATCATAAAGGAACAATTGTCTAGACAGAGGTTTGAGTTTACGGTTTATTAACCCAACTTCAACACACGTTACTGTTTGGCCATAGCCCACGCCAAATAAATGCAATATACCCCACAAACCAACCGTGACCTTCTCTTGTGAAGGCCAGACGTAAGAGAGAGAACAATGGCTAAACCTGGTCTTAACCCCCGCCCAACCCCCCTTCATGCCACTCCGTCAATCACCAGGATGCCCGGCATCAGAACATTCCAGGCATTCCCGTGATTGGCAGATAGTAGGTTGATTGGCATGTCGGACCCCGCGAACCCTGGGGTACTGGTAAGTACAACACAACCAACTAAAAACCTAACACATAACACACAGCTGTCTGTGCGGGTTGCTACACAGCCCCACCGCCAAAGTCCCTCGTCCCCGAGGGAACAAACAAAGTCTCTGAGACCCGGAGGTCTCCTCTGTCTGTGTGGCCGTGATGGTCGCAGAGTGTCCCGATGTGAAAAAGGGGGCTCCATCCATGGCAGGGGGCTGCCCCTCTGGGACCCAGGGGATGAAGGCAGGGATATGGGAGACAAGGATGCGTGAACGGGGAATATAGTCCGTGGCTCCGGGGAACCACGCGGTGACACAGGGAGGGAGACAGGGGGAGTGGGCTGTCTGGAACCTTGTCTGCGGCACCTGGGGGTGGGTGCCTGGAGAATGTCATTGCCAGAGAGGGGAATTGTGAGGGTCCCTGGGGTTTGGGGAGAAGAGGCCCTTCTGTATGGGGCTAACCTGTCCCAGTGCAATGCCACCTTTCTCCTCCTGGGAGGAAGCTGCACCCGGTAAACAACCTCCCCTACCCTCTCCAAGACGCTGCAGGGTCCCACCCAGTGACTGTCCAACTTGAGGCATCTGCCTTTTTTCCTTAGGGGGCTGTAGACCCAGACCAGCTCCCCAGCCACAAAGTGCCTTCCCCGGGTGTGCACGTCATAGTTCCTCTTCTGCCTCACACCTGCATTCACCAGCTGCTCTCTGGCGAAGGTGTGGGCTGTCTCCAGGCGGTCCTGGAGTCTCCGGGCATACTCCGGCCCCGGGGGAACATGAGGGCTATCCAGGGGCCGACCATACGCCATCTTCGCAGGGGTGCAGATCTCTCTCCCCAGCATGAGGAGGGCAGGCGTGCAGGAGGTGGAGTCTTGGACACCGGAGCGGCATGCCATGAGGACCATAGGCAGGTGCTTGTCCCTGGTGTTTGGCAGAGACGATGGCCAGCTGCTGTCCCAAGTGTTTTGTTGAAGTGCTCCACAAGGCCATCACTTTGAGGATGGAGAGGAGTAGTGCGGGTCTTGTGCATACCCAGCCTCTCACACATGGTGGCGAACACACGGGACTCAAGGTTTCTGCCTTGGTCGCTGTGGATGGACTCCGCAGCTCCAAACCGGCAGAACATCCCCGCTGTCAGGGCGTTGACTATGGTCTGCCTCCTGGTCAGGCAGAGCATAGGCCTCGGCCCATTTTGTGAAATAGTCCATGGCCGTGAACACCCAGCGGTTTCCACTGCCTGTGGTGGGGAACGGCCCAACTACATCCACTCCCACCCTCTCCATGGGAGCCCCCACTGGGAACTGTTGGAGCTGAGTATGAGAGCGGCCTGGGGGGCCCTTTCTCGCTGTGCAGTTGTCACAGTAGCGGCAAAAGTCCTCCACATCCCTCTTGTGCTGCCCCCAGTAAAAGCCCTGACGGAGGCGGCGGAGTGTTTTTGTGAGTGTCCAGTGGAGCCGTGCTTCCCCATCTGTGCCGGTGGACTCTTCCTGAAGACGATGGTGGTTGGGAAAGAAAGCCAGGGGTCCGCACTACCCGGTCTATGTGGACCCTGAGCCGTTTTCCTGAGCTCTGGTGGACATGGGGCAAACCTGGCGCAGATGGCCTGGCTGGCCACAACCCCAGCAGACCCTGGGACCAGGGCGTGTGTTTCGTGTCGCCTGTAGTGACACAGCACGAATGAGTTCAGTCATTTCAGCCACCCATGCAGGCTTTTCCAGCTCTAGGCTGCTCTGCCCCCCAGCCCGTACAGTGGGTCTGTCTCCCTGCACCCCCACCAAAGCCCCAGCCCACACTAGCTCCCTCTCCAAAGCCATCTCCAAGGCTATCTGCAAGGACTCAGGATGAGCCAGCTGGGTCTGTATGCGCACTACAGAGCGCCTGTATGAACTGGTCCCGTGCTAGCTCGCTCTGCACGGAGGGGGGCATGTGAGCATAGGCCCGCCGAGAGAGGCCCTCAATGTCATTAGCTAGCACCCGTAGTGGCTCCACAGGCTGCCTGAGTCTATTACCCAGTTCGGAGCGCAGCAGCCCGGGCAGTACACACTGTCCATAGCGCCTCCTCAGTGCTCCCACCAAAGCACCATAATCACGTCTGTCCTCGGGGTTAATCAATCAAACAGGCCAGAGCATCATCTGTGAGGCATAAAGCCAATTGCAGTGCCCTATCTTCATTCGACCACCCCCTAAAATGAGCTAACAGTTCAAACTGAGCATGAAAAGCTTCCCAATCTGCCTTACCCGAATACTTCCTTGGCCATAATCGTCCCCTAACTCAACCCCTTCACTTTAGGATTCCCTCGAAGCATTTTCAACCCCCGTTCTCACCTACGGTAGATAACCGAGGTCAGCTAGCTAGCTGGCTAACTTGTATCAACCTTTTTACTTCTGACACCAATGTAATGAAACAGCAGTGAGCAGGTATCGAACCCTCGACCTTCTAGCCACAGGTCCGATGCGCTATCGACTGTGCCGCAAAAGCATGCTCAAGCGGCAGAGTCGATATCCGCGTTTATAAACCCAGGGTCGTTACAATAGACTACATTTACGTTATTACTTCTAAACAATAACTTTTGGGGGTTCTCATAAGTTTACAAGTATGTTCCAATTCTTGCTTCAACAGTCGCTAAGATGATATTTGGTTGTGATCTTTACAAAATAACTACGTTTGGATGCAGCAGTTATCTAAAATGCTAACGCTCATTGACAAAAGCTAGCTAAAAGAGCCATTTTACTGTTTAATTTTTATTTATTTTTTAAGTATAATGCAGTTGATTTGCGATGATGACACAAACATATTAAACAGGACGTTCATACGAGCCTAAAAAAGCGTTAGTGTGAAATGCAACATGTAAATAGGAATTCTATATAAACGCCCCAGAGTTCTGACACAAACTTGCGCGCATCGACCTTGTGCGGCAATATTTGTAAACGCAGAAAGGGGTCTATACTTTGCCCCTCATTTACTCAAGTGTTTACTTTATTTGGCAGTTACCTGTAGCTAACTGGACCACGTCTCTACACGCATAGCAAACTGCTAGCCATTAACTACAGTCACAAATATGGTAGTGAGAGGAAGCCCCCTGGCTGGCAGTGAGAGAATATTGATATATTTTTTAAAGAGTACTAATGTTATTAAAGTCGCTTACTCGCTGGCTATACCGTCAACGGTTCGCAGCATCGATTCTCCACACAATACTCATTGTACATGAATGAAGAAATATCGGGCAACAACACCATTACCTTAAATCGTTCGGCATCTTTTTCAAACCCCTTGAACAAATTTAGCTCCGGGTCCGAGCTTTCAAAACAAGTCGAACGCGCCCATTGAAACAGACTGTCTAGAGACGATAAGGGCATGGCGAATCAATCCCTGTCTCGTTAAACCAACCGGTGACTCAACTATTGATTACAAAGCCTGGATGTGTTTGTGTGGTTGTACTTCGAGTGTACACCACACGGTGTCGGTGTTGTATTAGAGTATAATGAAAGATTATGATATAAAACCTATAGTTAATGAAAGGTTTCCCCTTTCATCTGTGTTATAATACTTCAGATATGGAATATGGAAACCAGAAGTATTTTGCATTGTCAGACATTTATTGCATATTAAATGTCTTAACTGGCAATATTGGTAGTAATTTTTTTTATTGAGTACACTGATGTTTGTAGCCTTTATTTCCTCAGATACCCATGATTGTCTCTCATTTACAAGACTGGAGTTTTGTGAACGAAGATATAAACACATTCAGCTAGTGTTTGTCATGGAGCCATAAAACCCAATGATGGTTATATTTTACCAAAGACTGTCCAAGGCATCAGAATACCATCTATATAACAAGACCCCGGCCTAAAACATCAGCACCACAGGTAATTTCCACAAAGCTGTGAACGATCTGTGAGACAAAGCAAAAAGGGCCTTCTATGCCATCAAAAGGAACATCAAATCTGACATACCAATTAGGATCTGTCAAAAAACATTTGAATCAGAATTCTGCAAAAATATCCTCTCCATGCACAACGTAAAACACCAAATAATGCATGCAGAGCAGAAATAGGCCTATACCCGCTATTAATCAAAATCCAGAAAAGAGACAAATTCTACAACCACCTAAAAGGAAGCGATTCCCAAACCTTCCATAACAAAGCCATCACCTACAGAGAGATGAACCTGGAGAAGAGTCCCCTAAGCAAGCTGGTCCTGGGGCTCTGTTCATAAACACAAACGGACCCCACAGAGCCCTAGGACAGCAACACAATTAGACCCAACCAAATCATGAGAAAAGACAAAGATAATTACTTGACACATTGGAAAGAATTAACAAAAAAACTGAGCAAACTAGAATGCTATTTGGCCCTAAACAGAAAGTACACAGTGGCAGAATACCTGACCACTGTGCCTTGCGAAAGTATTCACCCCCCTTGGCATTTTTCCTTATTTGTTGCCTTATAACCTGGAATTTAAATGGATATTTGGGGGGTTTGTATCATTTGATTTACACAACATGCCTACCACTTTGAAGATGCAAGATATTCTTTTATTGTGAAACAAACAAGAGATAAGACAATAAAAACAGAACTTGAGCGTGCATAAATATTCACCCACCCCTCCCAAAGTCAATACTTTGTAGATTGTTGCCCATTCTTCAAGGCAAAACTGCTCCAGCTCAAGTCTTACCACAGATTCTCAATTGGATTGAGGTCTGGGCTTTGACTAGGCCATTCCAAGACATTTAAAGGTTTCCCCTTAAACCACTTGAGTGTCGCTTTAGCAGTATGCTTAGGGTCATTGTCCTGCTGGAAGGTGAACCTCCGCCCCAGTCTCAAATCTCTGGAAGACTGAAACAGGTTTCCCTCAAGAATTTCCCAGTATTTAGCGCCATCCATCCTTCCTTCAATTCTGACCTGTTTCCCAGTCCCTGCCGATGAAAAACATCCCCACAGTATGATGCTGCCACCACCATGCTTCACTGCAACAAAGTTTGCTGCTTCAGTGTCTTTAGATATTTTTGGCAGATGATACTATGGAATACTGAAGTATAATTACAAGCATTTCATGAGTGTCAAAGGATTTTATTGACAATTACATGAAGTTGATGCAAAGAGTCAATATTTGCAGTGTTGACCCTTCTTTTTCAAGACCTCTGCAATCCGCCCTGGCATGCTGTCAATTAACTTCTGGGCCACATCCTGACTGATGGCGGCCCATTCTTGCATAATCAATGCTTGGAGTTTGTCAGAATTTGTGGGTTTTTGTTTGTCCACCCGCCTCTTGAGGATTGACCACAAGTTCTCAGTGGGATTAAGGTCTGGGGAGTTTCCTGGCCATGGACCCAAAATATCGATGTTTTGTTCCCCGAGCCACTTAGTTATCACGTTTGCCTTATGGCAAGGTGCTCCATCATGTTGGAAAAGGCATTGTTCGTCACCAAACTGTTCCTGGATGGTTAGGAGAAATTGCTCTCGAGGATGTGTTGGTACCATTCTTTATTCATGGCTGTGTTCTTAGCCAAAATTGTGAGTGAGCCCACTCCCTTGGCTGAGAAGCAACCGCACACATGAATGGTCTCAGGATGCTTTACTGTTGGCATGACACAGGACTGATGGTAGCACTCACCTTGTCTTCTCCGGACAAGCTTTTTTCCGGATGCCCCAAACAATCAGAAAGGGGATTCATCAGAGAAAATGACTTTACCCCAGTCCTCAGCAGTCCAATACCTGTACCTTTTGCAGAATATCAATCTGTCCCTGATGTTTTTCCTGGAGAGAAGTGTCTTCTTTGCTGCCCTTCTTGACACCAGGCCATCCTCCAAAAGTATTTGCCTCACTGTGCGTGCAGATGCACTCACACCTGCCTGCTGCCATTCCTGAGCAAGCTCTGTACTGGTGGTGCCCCGATCCCGCAGCTGAATCAACTTTAGGAGACGGTCCTGGCACTTGCTGGACTTTCTTGGGTGCCCTGAAGCCTTCTTTACAACAATTGAACCGCTCTCCTTGAAGTTCTTGATGATCCGATAAATGGTTTATTTAGATGCAATCTTACTGGCAGCAATATCCTTGCCTGTGAAGGCCTTTTTGTGCAAAGCAATGATGACGGCACATGTTTTCTTGCAGGTAACCATGGTTGACAGAGGAAGAACAATGATTCCAAGCACCACCCTCCTTTTGAAGCTTCCAGTCTGTTATTCAAACTCAATCAGCAAGACAGAGTGATCTCCAGCCTTGTCCTCGTCCACACTCACACCTGTGTTAACGAGAGAATCAATGACATGATGTCAGCTGGTCCTTTTGTGGTAGGGCTGAAGTGCAGTAGAATTGTTCGGGGGGAATTCAGTTTATTTGCATGGCAAAGAGGGACTTTGCAATTCATTGCAATTCATCTGATCACTCTTCATGACATTCTGGAGTAAATGCAAATTGCCATCATACAAACTGAGGCAGCAGACTTTGTGAAAATTCATATTTGTGTCATTCTCAAAACCTTTGGCCACGACTGTATACTGAGATAATGTGACAGATCATGAGACACTTAGATTGCACACAGATGGACTTTATTTATCTAATTATGTGACTTCTGAAGGTAATTGGTTGCACCAGATCTTATTTAGGGGCTTCATAGCAAAGGGGTTGAATACATATGCACGCACCACTTTTCCGTATGTTGTTTTGTATTTTTTATTTAAACAAATTATTTGTTTCTTTTCACTTCACCAATTTGGACTATCTTGTGTATGTCCATTACATGAAATCCAAGTAAAAATAAATTTAAGTTACAGGTTGTAATGCAACAAAATAGGAAAAACACCAAGGGGGTGAATACTTTTGCAAGGCACTGTAAATATTTTACTATGTATAGACTCCGTGAGCATAGCCTTGTTGTTTAGAAAGGCCGCCGTAGGAAGACCTGGGTCTTAAGAGAAGACAGGCTATGTGCACACTGCCCACAAAACGAGGTGGAAACTGAGCTGCACTTCCTAACCCCTTGCCAAATGTATGACCATATTAGAGACACATATTTCCCTCAGATTACACAGATCCACAAATAATTCTAAAACAAACCTAATTTTGCTAAACTCCCATATCTATTGGGTGAAATACCACGGTGTGCCATCACAGCATCAAGATTTGTGACCTGTTGCACAAGATTCACACGTCCCCTATACCCACTGATTAGTATGAGTAAATATGTGCCCTTTGGTTTCCATTGGGGGGTCAGTTATTGTTACTATGTCCGTTGGTGCGTGTGAGTACCTGTGCTGTGTGTTTTGGCTTTCGTGCCATTGTGGATTGCGCAGATGATTACGGGCCTCGTCCCGTGTGTGTCAGGGATCAGCCAGGCTCCACCACCACACAATCACAGAGATCACTGTTACCTGAGTTCTAATCACCCACACCTGCACGTCATTGGATCATCAGCACAGTCAGCATATAGGCACTCCCCCAACACAGTCACTTTGTCTGGTCTCGTTTGAGTAAGGACTCACTCCCTGTTCCTCTAACCTCGACCTTCGTTATCTGCCTTCCAGTGTCTCCCTCGTCTTCCTGGTTCCAGTGTTCATCCTCCGGCTACCTCCTTCTCCTCATACAAGAATACCTGTCTGGATTTCCCATCACCATCTTACAGAGACTTTCTCTACTTCATTTTTTCATCACCAGCTATATTTCATTAAACCTGTTACTCCTTTTTGAAACCTTTTTGTCTTGAGTCTCTGTTCCATAACAGTGCGTTAATCATTGTGCGTGTGTGTTATTTATTCGAGGTACTCCACGTTCTTTTGTTTTGGGTTTCTACCCTGTGTTTTCTTATGTGTTTGTTTGGTCTTCGTCCCCGTGCCTTTACACGGCACGCCGTAATTTGGGTGAAATAAAAAAAAACTATTATGCATTCCTGCACCTGTCTCCCCAATCATTCATACCAACGTGACAGGTTTCATGGCTGTAGCACATTAGAAGATCAATTTATAGAGTGCAATAAAAAACTATTCTGGGATTTTAAACAAAAACACTTTATTTTTGTCTTAGAGGGACAATATAAACATGAGATGAAAGGTGATTTCCTAAAGAGTTCAGGAAGCTAAGCTAGAGCTCTGTGAGACATTTACAGTGATGGGGGCAGACATTTTGATCAAGAGAGACCTTTAGAAAATATGCACATTTTCTCTAACACTAAATATACAAATATGTATTTTACAGTTATAAAGAAGGTGAAATATTATAGTTAGTCATTTTTTTTTTTTGATTATACTATAATTTGAAAAAATATAAGTCATTTCAAGCCTTATTCATACAGTTTTATTTCATATTTACATATTTTATTTGTCATTTTTAGAGTGTGTACTTGAGCTTGTGTCCTCAAAAGTGACAACACCTCAGCAATTTATAACAATTTTTTTACCAGAAAGGTGAGATTTTAACCTTTCTTGGAGTATGCAGCTTTACTAGTTACTGTTTATGGCCCTCTCATGATAAATAATAAAGTTTGGGGATTCGTAGATTACATTTAGTTACAGAGGTTTTAAACCAAGACTTTAGAAGGTTCAGAGAACCATATGTGTGTGTGTGCGCCCTTTCTCTCTCCCTTCTGCAGGACTATGGATCCAGGTGTGACTGTCGTGACTGTCACAGCTGCAACCTAACTATTTAACATGACTGAGTGAGTAATTATTGGATATCGACTGTGAATTGAACTGTGGATACTACTCCAGTGTTACTGTTATTGTGTGCCATTAGGACTTTTATGGCAGCTTTTGTTATATTCAGGTGCCCTGACTCGGGAAACAGTACGGCAGCTCTTCACACCTGGCGGCCTGGAATTGGCTGGTATCTTCTGAGGAGGAAACCCTACAAAGAGGGAAGATTCATTTGTGTTCACATGCCACCTACCTGAGGTCCTCTTGTGTGTTTCAATCTTGAAGCAACGCTGCCATTGCTGCTGATTCCTTGCCTCTCTACCAGAGAGATACCTGGCTGACGACAGTGGAGCTGCAGGCTGCTGACCTCACCAGGCGTTGTTCCCACACCTCAACTGAGCAGAGACGATACAAATCCAATACCCACAAACCCACGCTCTCTATCCCTCTCTATCCCATGCTTTTTTATTAGCGTGAGCGGACTATCATTTTGGACTACCGGCTGTTTTGTTAGACACGTGACAAATACATTTTGATTTGATTTGATTTGAATGTGTGTTCCACACCGTCCGCTGCTGATTCCTTGCCTCCCTACCAGAGAGCTACCTGGCTGACTACAGTGGAGCGGCAGGCCGATGACGTCAACAGGCGATGTTCCCACACCTCAGCTGAGCAGAGGATCCAATACAACAAACCATGCAGCATATCCTCAATGGTATAGTAGTACAGCG
This sequence comes from Brachymystax lenok tsinlingensis, assembly GCA_030435695.1. NCBI lineage: Eukaryota > Metazoa > Chordata > Actinopteri > Salmoniformes > Salmonidae > Brachymystax > Brachymystax lenok. Next base: position 15,771,266 of record CM059787.1, read on the forward strand.
TCTTGGTTGAATACTAAGATTCTCTTTTATATTCTCCTCTACATTTGGATTGACACTGGTGCTTGTGTGCATCTAAGATGTTTTATGAGCTTTGATGAGAGGCATAACCATGTGGCTTTAGAAGTATAACACAAAAACCTTTGATAAGTCTATCCATAAATCTTACATATAATACTGTTTTCTAAAAGATATTATTAAAACTGTGTTGATGGTCCTTTTCCCACAGAAAATAATCCAACTCATAACTCTGATTTGGACTACTTGGTTCTGTCAAAACACCCACACTATGATGAAAGTTCCTAGATATGGATTTTCTTGTAAACAAACTATAGTTTTGGCAAGTCGGTTAGGACATCTACTTTGTGCATTTTTCCAACAATTGTTTACAGACAGATTATTTCACTTATAATTCACTGTATCACAATTCCAGTGGGTCAGAAGTTTACATACACTAAATTGACTGTGCCTTTAAACAGCTTGGACAATTCCAGAACATGATGTCATGGCTTTAGAAGCTTCTGATAGGCTAATTGACATAATTTGAGTCAATTGGAGGTGTACCTGTGGATGTATTTCAAGGCCTACCTTCAAACTCAGTGCCTCTTTGCTTAACATCATGGGAAAATCAAAAGAAATCAGAAGTCATTGTAGACCTCCACAAATCTGGTTCATCCTTGGGAGCAATTTCCAAACGCCTGAAGGTACCACGTTCATCTGTACAAACAATAGTACGCAAGTATAAACACCATGGGACCACACGGCCGTCATACCGCTCAGGAAGGAGACGCGTTCTGTCTCCTAGAGATGAACATACTTTGGTGCGAAAAGTGCAAATCAATCCCAGAACAACAGCAAAGGACCTTGTGAAGATGCTGGAGGAAACAGGCACAAAAGTATCTATATCCACAGTAAATCGAGTCCTATATCGACATAACCTGAAAGGCCGCTCAGCAAGGAAGAAGCCACTGCTCCAAAACCACCATAAAAAAAGCCAGACTACGGTTTGTAACTGAACATGGGAAATAAAAATAAAACTTTGGCCATAATGACCATGTTTGGAGGAAAAAGGGGGAGGCTTGCAAGCCGAAGAACACCATCCCAACCGTGAAGCACAGGGGTGGCAGCATCATTTTGTGGGGGTGCTTTGCTGCAGGAGGGACTGGTGCACTTCACAAAATACATGGTATCCTGAGGAAGGAAAATTATGTGGATATATTGAAGCAACATCTCAAGACATCAGTCAGGAAGTTAAAGCTTGGTTGCAAATGGGTCCTCCAAATGGACAATGACCTCAAGAATACTTCCAAAGTTGTGGCAAAATGGTTTAAGGACAACAAAGTCAAGGTATTGGAGTGGCCATCACAAAGCCCTGACTTCAATCCTATAGAACATTTGTGGGCAGAACTGAAAAAGCAAGGAGGCCTACAAACCTGACTCAGTTACACCAGCTCTGTCAGGAGGAATGGGAAAAAATTCACCCAACTTATTGTGGGAAGCTTGTGGAAGGCTACCCAAAATGTTTGACCCAAGTTAAACAATTTAAAGGCAATGCTACTAAATACTAATTGAGTGTATGTAAACTTCTGAGCCACAGAGAATGTGATGAAAGAAATAAAAGCTGAAATAAATTATTCTTTCTATTCTTAAAATGAAGTGGTGATCCTAACTGACCTAAGACAGGGAATTTTTACTCTGATTAAATGTCAGGAATTGTGAAAAACTGAGTTTAAATGTATTTGGCTATGGTGTACGTAAATGTCCGACTTCAACTGTATGTAATAACCTTTCTATGCTTGCAATGCGCAATGATGGAAAAGTACTGGGTAAATGAAGATGTACTGTTTTAGTTCTCAGGCTGAGAATTGTCTGCACCTGCTGATAGTCACACAGGCTCAGGGCCGAGATGGTAGAGTGAGAAACCACAGTCTAGACATGTTTTTCTCATCTTAGATACTTTGTATCTAATCCAATGCATCAATGTTAAGATATGATTGACGGTAGGTTGTATAAAGAGTGTTGTCTCCTGTTTCGCCCCACAGATCTTTACTATAGACGACTGAGGTATTCTGTATGTGAATCTCTGTCTGCAATTGCATTTTATTAATAAAGAGTTTTATACCAAGGTTCGGTTGTCTGTGTCATCTATCTGGAAGACTGATTGTTAAAGGAAACGTACATCCCCCCATGCAAATGACCACCCAACAACTCCTTTCCCCAGTCTCTCCTGTCCTCTCTGTCACTCCTCTCCCCTGTCTCTCCTGTTTTAGTTATTTGAATTTTATTTAACCTTTATTTAACTAGGCAAGTTAGTTAAGAACAAATCCTTATTTACAATGGCGGCCTACCAAAAGGCCTCCTTTCAGGGACGGGGGCTGGGATAAAAGTAATACTACAAAAGTAATAATATAGGACAAAACACACATCACAACGAGAGACAACACAACATCACATAAAGAGAGACCTAGACAACAACATAGCATGGCAGCAACACATGACAACACAGCATGATAGCAACACAACATGACAACAACATGGTAGCAAGACAACATGGCAGCAGCACAACATGGTAGCAGTACAAACATGGTACAAACATTATTGGGCACAGACAACAGCACAAAGGGCAGCACAACATCCCGCAAAGCAGCTGTCAGTAAGAGTGTCCATGATTTAATCTTTGAATGAAGAGAATGAGATAAAACTGTCCAGTTTGTTGCAGCTCGTTCCAGTCGCTAGCTGCAGCGAACTGAAAAGACGAGCGATTCAGGGATATGTGTGCTTTGGTGACCTTTAACAGAATTTGACTGTCAGAACAGGTGTTGCATGTGGAGGATGAGGGCTGCAGTAGACATCTCGGATAGGGGGGAGTGAGGCCTAAGAGGGTTTTAAAAATAAGCATCAACCAGTGGGTCTTGCGACGGGTATACAGAGATGACCAGTTTACAGAGGAGTACAGAGTGCAGTGATGTGTCCTGTAAGGATCATTGGTGGCAAATCTGATGGCCGAATGGTAAAGAACAACATAGCCGCTCGAGAGCACCCTCAGGTGCCAATCTATAAATGATGTCTCTGTAATCTAGCATGGGTAGGATGGTCATCTGAATCAGGGTTAGTTTAGCAGCTGGGGTGAAAGAGGAGCGATTACGATTCTAGATTTAACTTTAGCCTGCAGCTTTGATATGTGCTGAGAGAAAGACAGTGTACCGTCTAGCCATACTCCCAGGTACTTGTATGAGGTGACTACCTCAAGCTCTAAACCCTCAGAGGTAGTAATCACACCTTGGTGGAGAGGGGCATTCTTCTTACCAAACCACATGACCTTTGTTTTGGAGGTGCTCAGAACAAGGTTAAGGGTAGAGAAAGCTTGTTGGACACTAAGAAAGCTTTGTTGTAGAGCATTTAACACATAATCCGGGGAGGGGCCAGCTGAGTATAAGACTGTATCATCTGCATGTAAATGGATGAGAGAGCTTCCTACTGCCTGAGCTATGTTGTTGATGTAAATTGAGAAGAGCGTGTGGCCTAGGATCGAGCCTTGGGGTAGACCCTTGGTGACAGGCAGTGGCTGAGACAGCAAATGTTCTGACTTTATACACTGCACTCATTGAGAGAGGTTGTTAGCAAACCAGGCCAAAGACCCCTCAGAGACACCAATTCTCCTTAGCCGTCCCAAAAGAATGGAATGGTCTACCGTATCAAAAGCTTTGGCCAAGTCAATAAAAATATCAAGGGCAATGGTGACATCATTGAGGACCTTTAAGGTTGCAGTGACATGGAAACCGGATTGCATACCAGAGAGAATACTATAGAAATCAAGAAAGTCAGTCAGTTGATTATTGACAAGTTTTTCCAACACTTTTGATAAACAGGGCAAAATAGAAATAGGCCTATAACAGTTAGGATCAGCTTGATCTCTCCCTTTAAATAAAGGACGCACCGTGGCTGCCTTCCAAGCAATGGGAACCTCCCCAGAGAGGAGAGACAGGTTAAAAAGGTCAGAGATAGGCTTGGCGATGATAGGGGCAGCAACCATAAAGAAGAAAGGGTCTAAACCATCTGATGTTTTTTTGGGGTCAAGTTTAAGGAGCTCCTTTAGCACCTCAGACTCAGTGACTGCCTGCAGGGAGAAACTTTGTAGCAGGGCAGGGGAAAAGAGGGAGGAGCATCTGGGCTAGTCGCATTAGAAGGGGTGGGACATGAGGAAATGTTGGACGGGCAAGGAGGCATGGCTAAGTCAAATAGGAATCCTGACTTAATGAAGTGGTGAGCTCAGCCACGTGCCTCTTGTCAGTAACAACCACATCATCAACATTAAGGGACATGGGAAGCTGTGAGGAGGAGGGTTTATTCTCCAGGTCTTTAACCGTTCTCCAGAACGTCTTGAGGTTAGACCCACAGAGAGAGAACTGCTCCTTAAAGTAACTTTGGCCTTCCGGATGGCCTGAGTGCACTTATTTCTCATTTGCCTGAACGAGAGCCAGTCAGCCTGAGTATGCGTGTGCCGAGCCTTTCGCCAAATGCAATCTTTGAGGTGGAGTAACTCTGCAAGATCATGGTTGAACCAGGGGCTTAACCTGTTTTTAATTCTCATTTTCTTTATGGGGTGTGTTTGTTACCAATACCAAGTGTCTTCAACCGAGTGGATCAAGCTGATTCTATACCAATTTACATAGGCCAGGTCATGAAGGAACGCTTGCTCATTCAAGTTTTTTAGCAAGTGGCTGTGACAAATCAGGACAGATAGTTTCACTGAGAAGCCTCTACGAACGCAGGCTGCACTAAGGTCATTACAGAAAACACCAGACTGATTACCTATCAGGATTATTTGTGAGGATAACATCGAGGAGAATAGCCTTTTCTGGGTGTTTGGAGTCATACCTTGTGGGATTGGTAATAATCTGAGAAAGATTTAGGGAGTCCCATGGCTTGGTCAGGTGGTTTAAGCATGTCCCAGTTTAGGTCATCTAGCAGAACAAATAGTGTAAGGGGACAGGAGAGAGCTTAGGGCAGGTAGGGTACAGGCCGGTGCTGATGGGAGACGATAACACCCAGCAACAATCAACTAAGAGCTATTTGAATGTGTAATGCTTAAAACCAGCAAATCAAATTGTTTTGGGACAGCACTGAAGGTGATCCTTGGTAAAGATTATCACTCCCCCACCTTTGGAAGATTCTTGTTCTGAGAAATGAAGGCTATTCCATGCGAGAAATTGCCAAGATCTCGTACAACGCTGTGTACTACTCCCTTCACAGAACAGCGCAAACTGGCTCTAACCATTTAATGAAGCTGCCAGTTGAGGACTTGTGAGGCATCTGTTTCTCAAACTAGACACTCTAATGTACTTTTCCTCTTGTTCAATTGTGCACCAAGGCCTCCCACTACTCTTTCTATTCTGGTTAGAGCCAGTTTGCGCTGTTCTGTGAAGGGAGTAGTACACAGTGTTGTACGAGATCTTGGCAATTTCTCGCATGGAATAGCCTTCAATTCTCAGAACAAGAATAGACTGACGAGTTTCAGAAGAAAGTTCTTTGTTTCTGGCCATTTTGAGCCTGTAATCAAACGCACAAATGCTGATGCTCCAGATACTCAACTAGTCAATAAAGAAGGCCAGTTTTATTGCTTCTTTAATGAGCACAACAGTTTTCAGCTGTGCTAACATAATTGCAAAAGGGGTTTCTAATGATCAATTAGCCTTTTAAAATGATAAACTTGGATTAGCTAACACACCGTGCCATTGGAACACAGGAGGGATGGTTGCTGATAATGGGCCTCTGTACGCCTATGTAGATACTCCATTAGAAATCTGCCATTTCCAGCTACAATTGTAATTTACAACATTAACAATGTCTACACTGTATTTCTGATCAATTTGATGTTATTTGAATGTACAAAATATGTGCTTTTCTTTAAAAAGTAGTATCCCCAAACTTTTGAACGGTAGTGTATATATCCTGTCAACTCTGATGCAGCACTTCTTGATTGTTTTTGAATAGCAGGACAGAAATAAAGTACCTCATGTTGATAAGACAGGTTGAATAAATCTCTTGGCAGGGGTTAGAAAGGATGGACCCCCTAATTGAGTGCACACGCTTGCCCTAATAATTGGCCCTAGTAATAAAGACGTAATTTCAACGGTAAAAAGGAATGACCTTTTAATGGGGCATTAACACAACCAGTCATTATAGTTTATTTTGAATGTCAAACAAATCACTTCAAAAAGTAAAACAAACAGGATGGTCACCCTAGCACACACTGTCAACTAGGCTACAATGTGTATTACCATGAACTTCAAATAGACCTATACCCAGTGATGTAGTGTTAAAAAAAATTGGTGGCTAAAATATTACCCTTCCTATACTTTCAATTGATTTTTTTTGAAGGTGGGTAAACTGAGCTTTACTTGTGTTTACCCTCTACTAGGCTTACACCCCTGCCGGTAGCCTACCATCTCAGTCAAGGAAATTTTAACACACGCAGAATAGCTATCCTACATTCAATATATTACATGAGTTGAATCAAAACATGTTTTACACCCTAGTTTCTGAGTTGTCCATAATCCACTTCATTTTTTATGAAGGAGGAATGGCAAACAAGTGGCGAAAATGAAAATCTATGCGTGGAGGAGCTCAGCTGAGGCCGATATGCAGCACTACTGGATGGACAGCTAAATGGTTTAAACAATGACACTTAGAATTTGTGTTAATGTGGTTATACCAGGCAACTTTACTGATTAATTGACTGATTCATTGGGACACAGTTCAAATTATTAACAGGCAAATCATAACTGCATAACTTTAGCAGAAACTTCTTTCACCAACTTTTCATTTTATAACAAGTCATATGTATTGTTGTGATTGATTTCCCCTCCCCCTAAATCCAATGTATACAGCACACAGAGCAGAACGCATTGCTAATGCCTCTGCAATGCAATGCTGCAGGGCATTTGTAGCGTTCCATTGGAAATGAATGTACTTCTGGTGTACCAAAACGTATTGACGCTGTCGGTGTGATCAAGGCGTATTGTTGAAGGGCTCTGGCTAGTATTTCTTAGCCAGCTACACTCTTAGAAAAAAAGGTGCTATCTAGAACCTAAAATGGTTATTTGGCTGTCCCGATAGGATAACCCTTTGAAGAACCCTTTTTGGTTCCTGGTAGAACCCTTTTGGTTACAGGTAGGACTCTTTCCACAGAGGGTTCTACATGGAACCCAAAAGGGTTCTAATTGGAACCAAAAAAGGGTTATCCTACGTGGACAGCCAAAGAACCATTTCAGTATTTACAACAGATACTAGAATGATGAAGTATGAAGCTAATGATAAAAGGAGCCTACCCCAGCAGGTTGCAAATACTCTGCTAAGTTTTCATAATAACTTTGCTTTACAGAGAGTAGGCTACTGAGACAGACAGTGATGTGGCACTCAGTGGTGAGGCTGAGGCAGGCAGAAATGCATGCAGGAGGAAGCAGAGGAGATAGAGAGCGAGGAAGCAAGCAGAAAGAGATTGGTTCCCAAACTTGGTGTTGGTGCCCCATGTGAGGTCCCCTGAGAAAATCTGTACTAATGTTATCAAACAAGTTAGGAACTTTAAAAAATAAGATATGTTTCACTATGAACACCTCCACATGGCCTATCTTCCCTATCGGCCTACATTCATCATGACATGATGTCAGAATTAAAGAACTCACACGTCGAAGATTCGTTTGGAAAATGTTGAAATCCTGATGTGGTGATCGAAAAACTGAATGAACATTTTGTGCCACAGCGCAATGTGATTCACGAATGACATATTTCCATAAACAGATTCAACAAGGGAGAGAGACAGTGGAATATCTTGTGAGAAATCTGTATTAGCTAGCTGAACACTGCAAGTTTGGAACTACAAAGGACGAACAAATAAGGGACCGGACTAGGATTGGCATTATGGACAGCGATGTTTCACAAAAGCTACAGCTCTTGCCAGACTTGACACTGGAGAAGGCGATACAAATGGCGCTCCAGTCAGAGCAGATAAAGAAGCAGCACGCTCCAGTCAGAGCAGATAAAGAAGCAGCACGCTCCAGTCAGAGCAGATAAAGAAGCAGCACGCTCCAGTCAGAGCAGATAAAGAAGCAGCACGCTCCAGTCAGACCAGATAAAGAGGCAGCACGCTCCAGTCAGAGCAGATAAAGAAGCAGCCCGCTCCATTCAGAGCAGATAAAGAAGCAGCACGCTCCAGTCAGAACAGATAAAGAAGCAGCACGCTCCAGTCAGAACAGATAAAGAAGCAGCACGCTCCAGTCAGAGCAGATAAAGAAGCAGCACGCTCCAGTCAGAACAGATAAAGAAGCAGCACGCTCCAGTCAGAACAGATAAAGAAGCAGCACGCTCCAGTCAGACCAGATAAAGAAGCAGCACGCTCCAGTCAGAACAGATAAAGAAGCAGCACGCTCCAGTCAGAGCAGATAAAGAAGCAGCACGCTCCAGTCAGAACAGATAAAGAAGCAGCACGCTCCAGTCAGAACAGATAAAGAAGCAGCACGCTCCAGTCAAAGCAGATAAAGAAGCAGCACGCTGACATGCACGCGGGAGCTGAGAACTACATTGATGAGGTGAGACGCAAACCACAGCGTTACAACAAACATTCTAAGCAGACTGCAGGCAGCCAGAACAAACAGTTTAAGCAAAGAAACAGTCGGTCAAAACAAGGAAATTGCTCACGTTGTAACCGTAGCCATGATAACAGTGAAAATTGTCCAGCATCCACAAAAGATGCAGGAAGTGTAACAAAATGGGGCCTTTTGAGATTTGCGAAGTTACAGCTGAGGATGAAGAGAAAATGCAAGGGGCATTCTATTTAGGATCAGTTACTAAGCAGTCTGATTCTGAAAATCAGTGGCATGTTGAGCTCCCTGTGAATGGCACAAAAAAATTGACACTGGTGCTGATATTACAGTGATGTCTCAGAGCACTTTCCAGAGCTTGCCACAGCGCCCCCTGCTGGTTAACATTAGAACTGATGTTCGCAGCCCAGGTGGCAGGATTGATTGTATGGGGAAATTCCAATAGCCACGACTGAAAGCAAAGGAGAAGTACAAATTCTGGATCTTTGTAATTCGAGGACCATATGCTAATAACCTACTTAGCAGAACCATTGCATGCACAATGGTTTTGGTCCTCAGAGCAGCACAGATGTGCTACTGAACTGTGAACCGGTCAAGATTGTTTTAGACCCGAGGCAGTCCCCTATTCTCTGACTTTGCCACGCAGAATTCCTTTTCCACTCCTTCCAAAAGTGGAGGAAGAACTAAACAGAATGGAAAGAAATGGCATCATGGAGGGAGTAACCGAGCCAACACACTGGTGTGCTCCCATGGTGCTGGTGATTAAGAAAAATTGCAAAGTGAGAACATGCGTATACTTAAAACGACTCAACGAAGCAGTGAAATGGGAGAGGTTCATTTTCCCCAGATAGCACCAAAGCTCTGGTCATGTGCTACATCTGAAAAGGCTGTCCTCAGGGAATGGTGCTGCTACCCTACTCGCTACAGGGATACCACACAGCGAGAGCGCATCTATCGGAGTGCGACGGACTTGTGCTATATCAAGTCAGGATTGTCATCCCAGCTTCACAGAGCGAAGAAGTTCTACAACAGATACACAAAGGTCACATGGGGCTGACAAAGTGCAGAGAAAGAGCCAAAACGTCAATGTGGTGGCCGGACATCAGCGCCCACATCGTGAGAAAAGTGAGTTTCTGCAGTTTCTGTACAGAGAAAAAACCAACTCAAAAGAAAGAACCACTCGTCATGACACCTTTACCTAAGGGTCCGTGGCAGAAGATCGCAGCCAACCCGTGTGAGCTAGAGGGCAATAAATACCTCATAGTGGTGGACTACTATTCTAGGGACATAGAAATAGCTCACCTGCCCATTACGACTAGCCAGCAGGTCATCACCCACCTCAAAGGTATGTTTGTAAGATGGGGGATTCCTACCGAGCTCGTTAGCGACAACGATACTTAGTTTGTCTGCACTGAGTTCAAGGAGTTCAGAAAGAAGTACGGTTTCGCTCATACCACCTATAGTACTCGCAGGCAAATGGAGCTGCGGCGAGAGCTATGCAGACAGCTAAGCGAATTCTTAAACAACCAGACCCACACATGGCTCTGATGTGCTACCAAGCCACGCCCATCAGCGCAACAGGAGCAAGACCAGCACAACTCATGACTGGACTTCAGATCCAGACGACGGCCCCGTGCTGGATGGGAAACGCATCAGCCACAATAGTGTTAAACAGAGGGACCAGAAAGCCAATGAAGCTTACCAGTTCTTCTATAGCAGGAGGGAGGCATTCAGTGCGCCCCCCTACCGGAATTACACCCTGGACAGAGTGTCAGAGTCAAGCTGGATGGAGAGAAAGGATGGAAAACCCCAGCAGTTATCATCAGAAAATCTCCAGAACCGAGATCCTACTTTGTGGAAACTGAACACGGCACCATCGCTCAGAGAAACAGGCGACACCTTCAGGCTTTTCCAGAGCCACCTACTCCAGAGAGACAGCAGCAGAACAACAAAGGAGTCACCCAGTATACCAGTGAGGGCACACAGGCCCCGCCTGTGAGCCAGCCAACTCCATCCCCTAACTCAGTCCACAACATCAGCCAGCCTCACCACAACTGGTGACACTGACCTCCAGAGGTCGAGGGGTAAAACTACCACTGAGGTTCAGAGACACTTGGGGGGAAAAAGAAAAGAAGGAAAGCGGTATAGGAACAGCGACTGTTTCAGGCCAATGTCCTAGTTGACACAGTTATTTGTATTGTTGATGTTAAAGAAAAACAACATTTCTGTTACAAAAAAATATATATGTAATTGAAATTCAAATAGTTTGTTTTGAAACGGCCCACAGGGTGAATATATGTATTAGGTAGAGAGGATGTTATAGTTTTGATTTCTCTCTGAAAAGGGGAGATGTAGTGATGTCTGATAGATATCTCCATAATGGATTGGTTATGCGTGTCATTGTCATAATCGGATATGTCTAACCTAGCAATGAGGGCTAGCATATAGGATTTTGGTGGACTGCATGTTAATTGTCTGATTTAAGAGTTATTAAACATAACTAAACCGGATAATTCACTGCCTCGTCTCCATCATGACAAACGGGAAGTGAAAACTTTGGGAGAATTTGACTTCTGGGTAACTGAGATTAGACCGACATTAAAATGCAAACAATACAGCTCTTAAAATGGAATATGTTTTGGTTTAGTTGCTGGTGCTACGTGTCAATGTGAATCATTTTTCATATTTCACCCCCTTTAAGGGGTATAACATTACAATTGTATAGATAATAGGCTATGTGCTTGTAGATCGACTGAGGTGAATGAACCTATAGCAGCCAAGGTGATCATGGCCAGGGTCTGTTCTCCTAATAGCATTTGAAAGCATTTGAATTGTAAAGAAATGCAGTAAATGAGCTTCAACTTTCAAAAAGTTGGAAGGAGGACCTCACTAAAATTCAAACCCTAGTTACGGCCTTGATAGTACAGTAATCCCCTTCTAAAGTACTGTAATGATAGCAGTAGTAATAATAATGGTATAAGCATCAGTAAGGCAGAGTCCATCGAATTAACTGCATCAGGAATCACTGATTTATTAGTTTGTAAGCTGAACATCACAGTAAGGTACAGAACGTTTGATTTGCTTGCTGGGGGGCAAGGAGATCCCCAGCTCTGCTAAAACCTTTGACAACTGCGTGCCATTTTCAAAGGACTGTTAAGTAAACTTTATAACTATTTGGTTGCAATATCATCACCTCTTGAAGAGCATAGTCAGAAATACAAATGAACTAGCTTTAACGGTGTGCCACCTAAAAAATATGTCTTAATAAAAAAATGTATCCACCACCATGCTAGAGTGGCTAATGCTACTTCCTGATGTTGGCCACCCCATTCAGCCAGGGGTAAACAACAGACTGCTGCAACCTGATTGTCTGTATGTGAGGTGCAACATCCGGAAGTTGTCAAAAAAACTGAAAATGGTGTTGGAAAGTTGTGTTTTAATGAGACAGTACGCATATTTTTCACAGTGTCACACCGGTAAAGCTAGTTAAGGAGGAAACCGACCAGGGGTTAAAAAAAACCTTTACGGAACCAAAAAATATCTACCTTTTTCGAGGAACGGAAACTAAAGTGATCCGGAACAGAACCGTTCATTTTTTTTCTGGAGAACTGGTTACTAACGTTCCTTTTTGTTCCAAGTATATAATTCTGTAATATAGTGAAGTTATGATGCTAGTAATAGCTTAAAAACATTCAAATTCACGTCGCATAATGATCATGCTCAGCGCTTCAAGCCAAGCCTCCTCCATGTCCACCCCTCTCTCCCGCTCTCTCCCCTCCAGTGAAATGTCAGTCTCTTCTCACGCCTGCACTTATCTGTCCATCAAACATGTTAAACTACACTACATGACCAAAAGTATGTTGACACCTGCTCCTCAATCCTATCTGATGAATCCCAGAGCATGTTCCAGTCTGTGCTAGAAAAACAGTCATGTAGCTTAGCATCTGTGTCATCTGACCACTTCCGTATTGAACGAGTCACTGGTAGGACATTTCATTCCAAAACCATAATTCTATCCTGATTCCTGCTTACAAGCAAAACCTACCAGTGACTCGTTCAATACGGAAGTGGTCAGATGATGCAGATGCCAAGCTACAGGACTGTTTTCTAGCATTTCTCAATAAGTGCATTGATGATGTCACGCCCACAGTAACCGTACATACATATCCCAACCAGAAGCCATGGATTATAGGCAACATCAGCACTGAGCTAAAGGGTAGAGCTGCTGCTTTCAAAGAGCAGGACAGTAATCCGGATCCTTATAAGAAATCCCCCTATGCTCTTTGATGAACCATCAAACAGGCAAAGCGTCAATACAGGACTAAGATTCAAACCTACTACAACGGCTCTGACGCTTGTCGGATCTGGCAGGGCTTGCAAACTATTACAGATTACAAAAGGAAACCCAGTCACGAGCTGCCCGGTGACACAAGCCTACCAGACGAGCTAAATTATTTCTATGCGCGCTTTGAGGCAAGCAGCACTGAAGCATGCATGATTGCACCAGCTGTTCCAACTGTGTAATCACGCTGTCTGTAGCCGATATAAGACCTTTTTAACCGGTCAACATTCACAAGGCCGCAGGGCCAGACGGATTACCAGGACGTGTACTCAGAGCATGCACTGACCAACTCTTTTCAACCTGTCCCTGAACGAAACATACCTACATGTTTCAAGCAGACCACCATAGTCTCTGTGCCCAAGAACGCCAACACCATCATTAAGTTTGCCAACGATACAACAATGGTAGGCCTGATCACCGAAAATGATCAGACAGCCTATAGGGAGGAGGTCAGAGACCTGGCATTGTGGTGCCAGGACAACAACCTCTCCCTCAACGTGATCAAGACAAAGGAGCTGATTTTGGACTACAGGAAAAGGAGGACCGAGCACACACCCATTCTCATCGACGGGGCTGTAGTGAAGCAGGTTTGAGAGCTTCCACATTACCAACAAACTATCATGGTCCAAACACAGGGCATGACAACGCCTATTCCCCCTCAGGAGAATGAAAATATTTGGCATGGGTCCTTAGATCCTCAAAAGGTTCTACAGCTGCACCATCGAGAGCATCTTGACTGATTGCAACACCGCCTGGTATGGCAACTGCTCGGCATCCGACCTCAAGGCGCTACAGAGGGTAATGTGTACGGCCCAGTACATCACTGGAGCCAAGCTTCCTGCCATCCAGGACCTCTATACCTGACGGTATAGGGAAGGCCCTAAAAATTGTCAAAGACTTCAGACACCCTAGTCATAGACTGTTCTCTCTACTACCGCATGGCAAGCGGTACGGGATCGCCAAGTCTAGGTCCAAAAGGCTCCTTAACAGCTTCTACTCACAAGCCATAAGACTGCTGAACAGTTAGCCAAATGGCTACCTGGACTATTTACATTGACCCCCTTTTTATTTTAAAGCTGCTGCTACTCAATGTTTATTATCTACGCGTAGTCACTTTACCCCTACCTGCAGTACCAGTCAAACGTTGATTTATTTCATAGTATTAATGTCTTCACTATTATTCTACAATGTGGAAAATAGTAAAAATAAAGAAAACCCCTTGAATGAGTAGGTGTGTCCCAACTTTTGACTGGTACTGTACATATGACCTTTACTACCTCGACTAACCCGTACCCCTGGACATTGACTCGGTACCGGTACCCCCTGTATATAGCCTCGCTATTGTTATTTTATTGTGTAACTTTTTTTTACTTTAGTTTATTTAGCAAATATTTTCTCACTCTGCACTGTTCGTTAAGGGCTGGTAAGTAATCATTTCATGGTAAGGTCTACATCTCCATAAATAAAATAAAATTGTATTTGTCACATGCGCCAAATACAATTTTATTTTATTTATGGAGATTGCATTGCTTTGTGCTCGATTTTATACAGCTGTCAGCAATGGGTGTGGCTGAAATAGACAAATCCACTAATTTGAAGGGGTGTCCACATACTTTTGCATATATAGTGTAGCTTACCTGTTCCATAGCAAGCTGCTCTATCCACACCAATGTTCGGAGTAAATGAGTTAGCTAAATGTACAGTAGCTTGATAACAGGCCAGAGAGGTAGCAGAGGTGGTAGAGATTAGAAAGGTGAGTATTGAATAGAGAGCGAGAGATGGTCACTGACAAAAATGTGTTGGTCTTGTATTTCCATGGTTTCCAGGCAGAGTGGAGCGATCACCCTGACCTAGGTAGTGTTCAAAGGCAGATCTCTCGATAGCTCCTTTCCCACCATGTTCCCTGCCAAGACAGACACACAGGTATTATTCACACTCTGCAACGTAGCAGAAGTGAATACAATGGAACAGGGTGAACGGTCACCAACCACACAAGCCTCGAGCGCGTGCATATACCTACACACACAACACCTACTCTGGCACAAAAAACAACTCTCATAGTTGAGACCTTGAGAATAGCATAATATCCATAAATGGGTTCATGTCTAGCTGTCTGAAGGTCAACATAGCGTGTGTCCTGGATAAAACTCTAGAGGATACTGTAAACGTTGCTAAATAAACAAGATATCGTCATATCGTTATATCTACATGACATGCCTCCCAGGGTTTCTGCTAGTCTCTCTAGCTGTAAGTGAGGTTTCGGCTGAGAAGTGTTTTTACTATGTTATGAAGCAAAGTGAAGTCAACAGAGATAATGGGAAAGGAAGCAAGCAAGATGAAAAGGGATTCCAAGTGGATTGTGCTCTTTATAATGGATTTTTATCTAATTGTATAAGCTTGAAAGCATGGTTTCTACAACTGTCTTTTTGTGACAGAACCATATAAACTAACTCAGAGCTCACAGATAATATTTACATTCAGCGAAAACCCACATTCCTTTCTTCCTCTGGTTTTGCCTTGTTTTTTATTGAACTGATACTCAGGCTCCCACTGCCTTGGGCTTATTGTTGCTTTAAGGGAGAAAGGCAGAGTAATCCTGAGAGAACAGACTACAGACATCTGTTATACAGACCTGTTAGACTACAGATCTTCTACTACTACTACATACCTAGACTACAGACCTGAGGTTTCTGTCTCATTTTACAGGCTCATTCAGGTCTGTAATTATCTACACACACTCGAGTGCCCTTCCTGTTACATTAATTACAGCCTTTCATATTCTTTGTGTTTTACAGAGAATTTGCAACGGTGGAAGACAGGGAGAGAGAACGAGAGTGGGGGTGATCGAGAGAGAGAGCGCGCGAGAGAGAGAGCAGAGAGAGAGAGAGAGAGAGAGAGAGAGAGAGAGAGAGAGAGAGAGAGAGAGAGAGAGAGAAGGAGAGAAGGAGGGAGAGAGAGAGGGAGGGGGAGAGAGGGAGGGAGGGAGGGGGAGAGAGGTACAGGGGGGAGAGATATGGAGGGAGGGAGGTGGTCAGAGACAGGATGTGGCCGTCACAACCCTGTCAGAAGCCCATTTACAGTGCATTCGGAACGTATTCAAACCCTTTCCCATTTGTTACAATACAGCCTTATTCTAAAATTGATTAAATAAAAACATTTATGGGCACACCTGGTTTCAATTCCCAAATTACATGTTCATTATTTAACCCTCTGTTTCCCCATGTTCTTTGTGCGTGATTATTTGTTGTTTTTGTCGGTCTATTTAATGGCTGGCTTTATCGCCCGTGTGTTTAGGGCATGTTGGATTTTTATCATTTTTCACGTGTTTTTATTAAATACGTTATTCACTAATCTCTGCTTTCCTGCGCCTGACTTTTACACCAGCTACACACACCGGCTTTTGACAACACACCTGTCTATGTAAGGCCCCACAGATGACACTGCATGCCAGAGCAAAAACCAAACCATAAGGTCAAAGAAATTTTCTGTAGGAATTCTTTTTATCTGTAACATTGAAGGTCCCCAAGAACACAGTGGCCTCCATCATTCTTAAATGGAAGAAATTTGGAACCACCAAGACTCTTCCTAAAGCAGGCCTCCCGGCCAAACTGAACAATCGATGTCCACAATCGATGTCCACTCTGACAGAGCTCCAGGACAACGACCCTAAGCACACAGCCAAGACAACGCAGGAGTGGCTTTGGGTCAAGTCTCTGAATGTCCTTGTGTGGCCCAGCCAGAGCCCGGACTTGAACCTGATCGAACATCTCTGGAGAGACATGAAAATAGCTGTTCAGCAACGCTCCCCATCCAACCTGACAGAGCTTGAGAGGATCTGCAGAGAAGAATTGGAGAAACTCCCCAAATACAGGTGCACTAAGCTTGTAGTGTCATTCCCAATAAGACTTGAGGCTGTAATCGCTGCCAAAGGTGCTTCAACAAAGTACTGAGTAAAGGGTCTGAATACTTATGCGAATATAATATATGTCATATATTTTTTGTATTTTTTTGCAACAGTTTCTAAACCTGTTTTTGCTTTGTCATTTTGGGGTATTATGTGGAGATTGATGAGAAGAAAAAAATATTTAATCAATTTTAGAATAAGGCTGTTAAGTAACAACATTTTGAAAAAGTCAAGCGGTCTGAATACTTTATGAATGCACTGTATATAAGGAGAGAGCGATTAGGTTCATGTTTAGCTGTAGAAAGAGATGTTGTTATGGCCAGTGCAGATTTCATGATTTATCACCGTAACCACAGGAGCAGCAGTTGTGTTGTTGTCCTTCTCCCTTTCTCTCTCCTCAGGAAGTGGTTCAAAAAGAGGAACACAAACACTCACTGACCACAGACCACAACCCTATTTACACTCAAACAGACTTGGCGTCTATCAGTCTCTGTCTCTACATCTGAGTCCTGGTGCTTTTATTTCACTACACTAAACATGCTGCCATTGCAGACATTATGGCCTGATGTTCTGGTCTCAGTGTTTCCATCCAGTGCTATACCACCATAACAATTTTCTCTATCCTTGTTATATTCCCCTCCACACGCTCATCCTTTCTTGTATCTCACATCTGAGTCTCTCCCTAAATCCTAATAACTCAGAAGCAGCTATAATTTACTGACATGGACTTCAACATGTTGGGAGACTAAGTTGCTGTACTTCGGGGAGCTCGTTTATTCCTGTTAACTGCATGCTGGTACGATCCCCAATAAAGATTCACATCACATCCCGAGAGAAAAACAGTGGACACAGAATCACAGATAGCCAGTGGGGGATTTGTTGTGATGGAGACTTCATTCATAATTGATCAGAGCTAATTAGGGAGCAGGTATTTTTGTTGAGAAGATGCTAATTATACATGCAAATTAGCAAATCAGCAACAGCCCGAGTCTACATTTTAAACAGGAACAAAAAGCTAAACTTAGAAATGGACTTTATGGAAGTACTAAAACAAATAGACACTAGTATACACTATATAACTTCAGAGACCACACATTTAACAAAAGGTAAGCTCAGAACTGCTCATATACATTGCAATGGCTTTGTAATCTAAACAATTGGTTTCCCCATGGTTAAGAGCTGGGACACAGAATGAGTTTGTGATTACACACTGCCGTGCCAAAACCAGTCATGGGCAATAGGTCTGGAAACTGTGATCGACACAATCACTCACTGTGGAACATTTTCCAACCTGCCGTCAAAGCTCATAGAGCGGGAAACACATTGAAACGTTTAATGCTCAAAGGAGAGAGGTTGACTAAGTGGTGGTCAGATGTCTGTTAACAAGAGTGTGTGGCACAGTCACTGCTCTAACATTCAGATCATACAATCCAGGACAATGAGCTCAACTCTCTCCTGGAATACAGCACAGTCCCTTCACATAGCACTTTCGTTAAAGCAGGCATTTGAGTCAGTATAACACACAACAAACAGCTTTCTATGTAGTGTGGTGTACCTATCCGCCTCAGCCTACGTGTGAGAGGCTCCACAGATGAGCAACACTTCAGTCAGTGGGTGTATTTGGTCCCTCAGGCCATTTAGGAAGACAGGTTGTGTGAAGAGGACTCTTATGCTCTGTCAGAAGCCTCATTTTTACCTGTTTCTAACATACGTCCTTCGTCCTGGCATTGTCCTGATCTTGTTCATTTACACATAACAATCAGATCACAATGCCTCTTTTAATCGTCTACACCTGTCTAAAAATGTGGGCACAATCAGAATGTGGACAAGATCAGGACATAGGACACACGTTATTATCAGGTATAAACGGGGCTAGAGAGACATGAATATGGTGGTTACACCACTCTGGTTCCACACAATTAGTCCCTGTATTACCACCACCCCCAGATACTAATTCCTGGCTCCGTCATGCTTCTTGGCTCTTGCTGCTCATCATCTACCACAGAAGTATAGAGGGTTTTAGATTGTTTTCAACATGGAGACAGACAGTCTTCATCAGCTTCTCTGGACCAGTGGCCAGATGGTCAAGAAGTAAAGCCACGTATCATTATGGAACCTTGGCCTTCTCAAACCACTGAGCCTCTTAAAATGTTTCCCTGTACTTTTCCTGTCATCTTCAAGTGACCAGGTTCAAAAACACACATCTATTTTAAGCTGTAGGCAGATGCCGCTGTGTGTCCAGTTGTGCATGTGACCTTTGTTCGCTAAGACCTGGAGAAAAGGGCTTTCTGCAACTTTACCTCATTCATTGGGTTCAATCGAACTGAGAATTTATATGCAGAAAAGACAGGCCCTCTGGGTTCTTCTTCACACCCTCAACATATCAAAGCGAGAGAATTATTGCTTTTGAGGATTGAACTCAAAAGTGGGTTTCAGTCAACCTGAATGACAGGTGTAAATATTGTTGCAAGAGTTAAACATAGAGACACACAATTAAAATAATATTTGTGTTCAATATCAGGATAATTATAGTCTCTATAGTCTGTGGAGTAAAGACAGCTTTGAAAATATGTCAGTTGTTCATGAGTGAGTGGGATTTGCGGGGTGCAGAGGAGTGATGTGATCTAGTTGGTAAATTCATGTGGTGGTAGTGATTATAGCTGAACAGCCTCTTATGTCACTGAATGGCCAATAAGCGGTTGTAACAGACCAGGGAGAGACAGAACATGACAGAGAAAAGATGAACACACATGTTAATGTGTGTGTGTCATTAGTGAATGTTGGGTGAGGTTTGCAGTATAAAAACAGAGGACAAAGAAATACCTCTTACCGCATTGAAGAAAATCTAAATCAAATCATGTTATTTGTCACTTGCTTTGTAAACAAAAGGTGTAGAGTAACAGTGAAATGCTGACTTATGGGTGCTTCCCAACAATCCAGAGAGAAGAATAATAGAAAAATTATAACACAACGAATAAATACACAATGAGTAAGGATAACTTGGCTATTTACACGGGGAACCAGTACCGAGTCAATGTGCAGGGGTATGAGGTAATTGAGGTAGCTATGTACATAGGGATAAAGTGACTAGGCATCATCCCACACACAAGCACATGGACATGCACACACACACACACACACACACACACACACACACACACACACACACACACACACACACACACACACACACACACACACACACACACACACACACACACACACACACACACACACACACACACACACACACACACACACACACACACAGTGCATCCTTGGGGAGTTGAGGACTTTCATGGAATAAGAGGCTCAATTAGATAAATGAACACACAGTTATTACAGTCAGTTATGGCAGTCATTAAAATGGTCTTTAGGGGTAATGTTGGGAGAAGGCAGTGGTCGGGCTGAACTGTGTCTGGGAATGTGGAAGAAGCAAGGGATAATTGGTGGCATAATATTGTGACAGCGTGTTGCGTGATGGATGAGCCTCTAATTTTGAAAACCACAAGGGAAATCAGTGATGGAGAAAGTGAGTTACTGTTGTCAGCAGAGACACAGAAGTCCAGGTACCTCACAAAAAAACAACTGATATTAATGCCAGCCTGAACCCTTGGGACTCTGAGTCACAGAAGATTATCTAAGTGCGCTGAATCCAGCTACAGGAAAATAATCCAACAGGAAATGTGAATTATTATGTGGATTATAATTAATGGAAACTTTTGTAGCAGTTGATACATTTTTTGTAAGGGAAAATCAAGTCTGAAATGTCAAGTTTTGAATTTCCTGCGTTGCAAGAAAGTTCTCCTGCAACAGGGTGATCAAATTAAGACCCTACATCTGTACTAGGAAGCCTCTGAAATGAAGTAAGATATGGAACAATGTCCCAAACCACTTGTGTATGGTGCCCGACTTACACTACGCAAGCATATGCAATAGTGGAGAGAAACTGAAAAAGAACTGAGCATGAAAAAAGAGTGAACGAACTGTAGAGAATGACAAAGTAGCATATGCAATATCACATTGGTCCAGCCCCCTAGAGAGAGTAAGGCCAGCTATGTAACCTTATAGATGCAGTAATGGGAGAGATGGAGAGAGAGGGGGGATCTGAATGGATGTAAGATTTTAGAGAAAGATGAGCAAAAACGTTTTGATGCTAAGCTAACTTCTAACCTTTCCTACATATCAGTACATTCTGAGCCCTAGCACCTAGCATAAAGCACAGATAGGGTTTCATCAAAATGAGCCCACATTGACCTTAAATGTTCCCTCTGCATCACCCTGGCAGGCAAGTAACCAGCTTGATTAGCTATCTACCCTCCTCCTACCCTCTGCATGTTTACCACTAGAAGAGAAGGGGCCTTGGGGGAGGGGTCTGCTGCTACTTACAGAGGTGAGCAGAGAAACCTGCCTTTCATTACCAGCAGAGAGCAGGGCCAGGGGTTCAAGAAGAGGGTAGGTTCTGTTCTCTGTTACATACGCATTTCTGTGATCTC
Organism: Brachymystax lenok tsinlingensis; assembly: GCA_030435695.1. NCBI lineage: Eukaryota > Metazoa > Chordata > Actinopteri > Salmoniformes > Salmonidae > Brachymystax > Brachymystax lenok. The sequence goes on from CM059787.1 coordinate 15,792,605, forward strand.
ACATGCACACACACACATGCACTCACGCGCTTGCACACACACACACGCACATACACAGGTATTGTGAGGTACACTAGAAAGTGACATCATGCATATTCTGTCTCTAATGTGGGACTAAACAGAGACATGTTGAGGTAGTTGACCTCCATTTTACTGAGGCATCCACAGGATGATTTACTGCAGCCATTTTGTGTTACAACACCTTCCATTATCTTCAAAACTTCCCCGAACATAACAAATCTGCTTTTTAGAAGGTGATGACAGATCTTTATGAACTGTCACCTGTAGTTATACATTGTAATTTGAGAATAAACACAATTATGGCTATTGAATATGTTTGGCTGCATTTCATTACAGCCTGAGACAAATAAGCATTGATCTTCTGCAGTAGCTTTCTTCAGACATGCTTCTAATACTGAGTGCTCTGATCTCCTGGAGGAATTCAGTGGTCCCCTAACCAACAACACACACAAACACACACACACACACAACCTCTGAAAAACATGCATATTGACACCAGATGCCGGATAAATCAAGCCATATGCTCTGTCCTCAAGTTTCTAAGTATCTGCATGGTGAACAAAGATACAGGGATTCAAAGAAACACACATGCATAAAGGATTGAGTTCCCTGCAGACTGTCATGATGGGAGTTCCCATAAACCATGCTGGCGGTTTGTAGAACAGGTCAGTAATGAGCGTGAGTGAGCATGTGTTTTCAGTCTAATGAATGAGTGATTATGAGGGGCTGTAAGTCATCTACATGGGTTTGAAAGGAAAAGGAGGAGGTAAGTGGGGTTCAGGGGTGAGGTGGGGGGACTCAGCGAGTATGTGGGGGCTCAGGGGAGGTGGGGGGACTCAGCGAGTATGTGGGGGGCTCAGGGGGAGGTGGGGGCCTCAGGGGAGGTGGTAGGGGGCTCGGGGAGGTGGGGGCCTCAGGGGGAGATGGGGGAGACTCAGGGGAGGTGGTGGGGGTTCGGGGAGGTGGGGGCCTCAGGGGAGGTGAAGGGGGCTCATGGTGGAGTTGGGGAGTGCAGAGGGCTGAGGGACTTGGAGGGGGATGTGAGCCCAGGGGGGAGATTCCCATTCACTCACTGTAAATGTGTCTTATCACCTAAAGACGTCACTGATGATAGCTGTATTAATAAACATAAAAAACAAATGTATTTTTCGTTTGGTTTCATCTGATTCAAAACCAAGCATTGTCTCCCTTCCCCTCAACGAAGGCAGTTTTTAATGTTCGGACCAATTCGTTCGCCAAGTAACCAACCTACTTTTGGTTCTTTAGACTGCTTTGAAATAAATCTTAATCATTGAAGCTTTATTAAAAGATCAAGTTTGGGGGTAGCAGAACAGTGAGCGGACATCCTGTTTTGCAGGGATGGGCAATACATAGAAAGCCCTTGGATCAATAAAAATAAAGAAAAATGGTTTGACAAGAACTCAGTTTTGGTCTCAACTTACTGTATAGTAGAATACACAAGATGCAAATTAGAAATTTGGTTGTGTTTCAGCAGTTCTTCTCTGACAGTCAATCAATGAACCCATGTCAGCTAACATTTTGTAGATTGGTATGTTAGTCCAGTGGCCAGCTATCTAAACGTAGTAATCATGGTAGAATTACCAGCCGGGGGGCCCCATTGATTTTGTTAGTCAGTCTAACTAAAAATATAATATTAAAAACTGCAAACATTTATCTCCACCCTATGGCAAAATGTGTAAAATTGCAAGACATTATCTGTAAAACATCATTTTTAGCCAGCTCCTGTTTTGGTTGTGTCTAAAAAGTCTTCATGTCGGCTAGATTTATATGCCCATCATGAAACAAGAGATATGAGGATGCTTATTTTCCTGTAACAATTGCTTGATTTCTGTTTCATATCATTCGAAACCAAGCCCTCCTTAGGCTACCCTTGCCCAAGCCTATAGGCTGTTACGAAGGCTGGTTCAACAGCCATCTGTAGTTTCCTTTTTATCCTGTCGATTTTATGATATCATGCATCTGACCCTAATCTATTTAGAACTATTGTTGTTGTTTACAAAAAAAACAACAGTTCTTTTTTGGGGGTTTAATTTGAAAAAGCTAATTTATTTGAATGATTCACCGTCCTGGCTTATGGTCCAGCTTGCATGCGGTGCAATTTAGGAGCCGTCTGCAATTTCTGGAGAAGTATGAATGCCATCTGTAAAATGGTTGCATTATGTTTATAAAGCATTATATTTGGGAGCAGTATAATGGTGAGCGGACAGTCTCTTTATATTGGATATTTGTCCAGCTTCTGTGAAAGGTTTTCATAAAAGCCTTCATTATCTGCATTGCCTTAATATTATGTGCACAGGCTGCGCAACTATGGTACCTCTAACTCTACTTAGCCTGTTTAAAACAAGTTGCTGTTTTGTTTTGATTCAAATTATTCACTCTCTGTTTAAGCCTTATCAATAGTGATTTATTACTTGCTTATTGACAGCGTTTGGCATGTCCATGGCTCAGACATGGCAGACATAATGCAATTTACAGTAGACCTGGCTCCTACTGTATGTCAGGGCGAATGCTATGTTTAACAATATATTTTGATATTGAAGCCATGCAATTAGGCTTCTTACAATACGGACTGCAGCTCTGACGTCACATAAATTTTTGTTTTTATCAAAAACTACTGATTTCAGCACTCAACGAATAGCCCGCAGTTGCACACAACATTGTTCTGTGTAATTGCGAGCTATTCTTTGGGTGCTGAAATACATTGTTTAAAAAAATAAAAAAACATAATTTTATGTGACGTCAGAGCTGCAGTCCGCTCACACTAGTCGCTGCACAACTCCATCATAAATCATGGAGTTGAGTTTAGCCAGTTAGTTAAAATAGAGCTCTAAATTGAATACTGACAGGCATCATCATTCTGCGAATTCTGACCCAATCTGTTGAATCGGCCATCTATTGGGCACTTCTATGAAGAGCCAGACTTGCTTGAAGACAAATAACAGTTATTTATGTGGTCCTGGGTGGAGTGGTCTAAAGAACAGACAATAGTAAAAGATAACACACCCAGATAGGCTAGAGAGTAAACCAGGATAGGACAAGGACCAGGCCCTGTTAGGAGGAAGGACAGCCACATCTCAGAAAGAGGAGACAACATCAGAAGAAAAAGCTGAGAAACACAGGTGATGTAGCAGCACAGAAAACACAGGTGATGTAGCAGCACAGAAAACACAGGTGATGTAGCAGCACAGAAAACACAGGTGATGTAGCAGCACAGAAAACACAGGTGATGTAGCAGCACAGAAAAGAGGGATTGTCTAAAGGGATTTATGCTTGTGGAGTTCAGAGGTGAGGAGTGGTTGGTCAGAGGTGAGGAGTGGTTGGTCAGAGGTGAGGAGTGGTTGGTCAGAGGTGAGGAGTGGTTGGTCAGAGGTGAGGAGTGGTTGGTCAGAGGTGAGGAGTGGTTGGTCAGAGGTGAGAAGTGGTTGGTCAGAGGTGAGGAGTGGTTGGTCAGAGGTGAGGAGTGGTTGGTCAGAGGTGAGGAGTGGTTGGTCAGAGGTGAGAAGTGGTTGGTCAGAGGTGAGGAGTGGTTGGTCAGAGGTGAGGACTGGTTGGTCAGAGGTGAGGAGTGGTTGGTCAGAGGTGAGGAGTGGTTGGGGTGAGGAGTGGTTGGTCAGAGGTGAGGAGTGGTTGGTCAGAGGTGAGGAGTGGTTGGTCAGAGGTGAGGAGTGGTTGGTCAGAGGTGAGGAGTGGTTGGTCAGAGGTGAGGAGTGGTTGGTCAGAGGTGAGAAGGGTTTGGAGTTAAGATGGGAGATTAAGCTGGGTGTGAAAGGTTAAAGACATCCTCCAGTAATATTTGAAGTTTTCCTGTTGAAAAACGATATCCCAAGTATAAATAGTGTAATATAGTTTCAGTTTAGGTTCAAGTTATATTCATTGTATGTACAGGATACACATGGTCACCTCGCTTCGAGGTGGTCACCCCGCTTCGCGTTTTTCGGAAACTATGCAGTATTTTGTTTTTATATGTATTATTTCTTACGCTGTTACCCCAGGAAATCTTAAGTCTTATTACATACAGCTGGGAAGAACTATTGGATATAAGAGCAACGTCAACTTTCCAACATTACGGCCAGGAATATAACTTTCCCGAAGCGGATCCTCTGTTTGGTCCACCACCCAGGACAATGGATCGGATCCCAGTAGGCGACCCAAATCAACAGCGCCGCAGAAGGGGCAGACGGAGTGGTCTTCTGGTCAGGCTTCGTAGACGGGCACATAGCTCTCCGCTCCCGAGTATACTACTCGACAATGTCCAGTCTCTTGACAACAAGGTAGACGAAATTCGAGCAAGGGTTGCCTTCCAGAAAGACATCAGAGATTGTGACATTCTCTGTTTCACAAAAACATGGCTCACTCAGGATACGTTATCAGTGTCGGTACAGCCACCCAGTTTCTTCACGCATCGCGCCGACAGAAACAAACATCTCTCTGGTAAGAAGAAGGGCGGGGGTGTATGCCTTATGATTAACGAGTCGTGGTGTGATCATAACAACATACAGGAACTCAAGTCCTTTTGTTTACCTGACCTAGAATTCCTTACAATCAAATGCAGACCGCATTATCTACTAAGAGAATTCTGTTCGATTATAATCACAGCCGTGTATATCCCCCCAAGCAGACACCTCGACGGCTCTGAAAGAACTTCATTCGACTCTATGTAAACTGTAAAACACATATCCTGTGGCTGAATTTATTGTAGCTGGGGATTTTAACAAGGCTAATCTGAAAACAAGGATCCTAAATTTTATCAGCAAAGCGAATGCGTGACCCGGACTGGCAAAATTCTGGATCATTGCTATTCTAACTTCCGTGATGCATACAAAGCCCTCCCTCGCCCTCCTTTCGGCAAATCTGACCTCGACTCCACTTAGTTGCTCCCAGCCTATAGACAGAAACTAAAACAGGAAACGCCCGTGTTCAGGTCTGTTCAAAGCTGATCCGACCAATCTGATTCCACGCTTCAAGATTGCATCGATCACGTGGACTGGGACATGTTCCGGATAGCATCAATAACATTGATGTATACGCTGATTCGGTGAGTGAGTTTAGGTGATGTTGTACCCACGGTGACTGTTAAAACCTATCCAAACCAGAAACGGTGGATTGATGGCAGCATTCGTGCAAAACTGAAAGCGTGAACCACTGCTTTTAATCATGGCAAGGCGACCGGAAACATGACCGAATACAAACAGTGTAGCTATTCCCTCCGCAAGGCAATCAAACAAGCTAAGTGTCAGTATAGAGACAAAGTAGAGTCACAATTCAACGGCTCAGACACGAGACGTATGTGGCAGGGTTTACAGTCAATCACAGATTACAAAAAGAAAACCAGCCCTGTCACGGACCACAATGTCCTGCTCCCAGACAAACTAAACAACTTCTTTGCTCGCTTTGAGGACAATACAGTGCCACTGACACGGCCCGCTACCAAAACCTTCAGGCTCTCCTTCACCGCAGCCAATGTGAGTAAAACATTTAACTTCTTAGGGAGCAGCGCACGAGGTGACGGTTTTGGAGAGCCTGGCGTGCCCAAAGTAAAATGCCTCCTATTCAGGCCCAGAAAATAGGATATGCACATATTTAGTACCATTGGATAGGAAACACTCTGAAGTTTCTAGAAGTGTTAACATTTTGTCTGTGAGTATAACAGAACGGATATGGCAGGCAAAAACCTGAGAAATTTCTGTCCTGGAAAAAGTGGTTTTGACACATTGCCTCATTTGGAACCCCTCCCTTATGAAAATGTCCATATAAGGGCATATGAATGCAGTACCTATTGCTTCCTCTGGATGTCAACAGTCTCGAGAAAGTGTTCTGATTCTTTTTAGATGCTTTTAGAGCAGAGAAGAAGACGAATAAGGAAGTGTCCGCGCAGATGTCAATAGAAGTAAATGCGCGCGCTCCCGGCTGGCGCGTTCTTAGTTTTTTTCCTTTCTTATCGCCCAGTTTATATTCCGGTTGAAATATTATACTATTTATACATAAAAGTGTTCCTAAGGATACATTTAAAATTATGTTTGATTGTTCTTGGACAAGTTTATAGGTATAAGTTGAACGGTTCTCTTCACGTTTCAATGGACGATTGGAGGCTCTATTTTCTCATTATAACGCGCCAAACAAACAGAGATTTATGGATATAATACATTACTTTTTCTAACAAAAGAACCTTGGATTGTCTTCGTTGGACACTTGGGAAGCCCTCAGCAGAAGTTCTTCAAAAGGTAATTGATTTGTTTTCGCTGTGAAATGTGTTTTCTGTGAACCGTGAAGGCTTATGAATTCATGCTAATGGGAAAATATGTGGGGTGCTATCCTCAAACAATCAAATGTGGTGCTTTCGCCGTGAAGCCTTTTTGAAATCTGAAGCAGAGCTTTTGATGACTATGAAACACTTGTATATTGATGCATGTTTAATAATTCAACTTTTGGATTTTGAATTTGGCGCCTTGCATTTCACCTGGTAGTGTGGGGAGCGCTAGCGCCCCAGCGCACCTTGCTGCTCCTTAAGAAGTTAAACGTGTTAACCCTTGCAAGGCTGCCGGCCCAGATGGCATCACTAGCCGTGTCCTCAGAGCATGCGCAGACCAGCTGGCTGGTGTGTTTACGGACATATTCAATCAATCCTTATCCCAGTCTGCTGTTCCCACATGCTTCAAGAGGGCCACCATTGTTCCTGTTCCTAAGAAAGCTAAGGTAACTGAGCTAAACGACTATCGCCCCCTGGGCACTCACTTCTGTCATCATGAAGTGATTTGAGAGACTAGTCAAGGATCACATCACCTCCACCCTACCTAACACCCTAGACCCACTTCAATTTGCTTACCGCCCCAATAGGTCCACAGACGACGCAATCGCAATCACGCTGCACACTGCCCTAACCCATCTGGACAAGAGGAATACCTATGTAAGAATGCTGTTCATCGACTACAGCTCAGCATTTAACACCATAGTACCCTCCTAACTCGTCATTAAGCTTGAGACCCGGGTCTCGACCACGCCCTGTGCAACTGGGTCCTGGACTTTCTGACGGGCCGCCCCCAGGTGGTTTGGGTAGGAAACAACATCTCCAGCCCGCTGATCCTCAACACTGAGGCCCCACAAGGGTGTGTTCTCAGCCCTCTCCTGTACTCCCTGTTCACCCATGACTGCGTGGCCATGCACGCCTCCAACTCAATCATCAAGTTTGCAGACGACACTACAGTCATAGGCTTGATTACCAACAACGACGAGACGGCCTACAGGGAGGAGGTGAGGGCCCTTGGAGTGTGGTGTCAGAAAAATTACCTGTCACTCAACGTCAACAAAACAAAGATGATTGTGGACTTCAGGAAACAACAGAGGGAGCACCCCCCTATCCACATCGACCGGACAGTAGTGGAGAAGGTGGAACGTTTTAAGTTCCTCTGCATACACATCACGGACAAACTGAAATGGTCCACCCACACAGACAGTGTGGTGAAGAAGGTGCAACAGCGCCTCTTCAACCTCAGGAGGCTGAAGAAATTTGGCTTGTCACCAAAAACCCTCACAAACTTCTACAAATGCACAATCGAGAGCCTCCTGTCGGGCTGTATCACCGCCTGGTACGGCAACTGCTCCACCCACAACCGTAAGGCTCTCCAGAGGGTAGTGAGGTCTGCACAACGCATCACTGGGGGAAAACTATCTGCCCTCCAGGACACCTACACCACCCGATGTCACAGAAAGGCCAAAAAGATCATCAAGGACAACAACCACTTGAGCCACTGCCTGTTCACCCCGCTATCATCCAGAAGGCGAGGTCAGTACAGGTGCATCAAAGCTGGGACCGAGAGACTGAAAAACAGCTTCTATCTCAAGGCCATCAGACTGTTAAACAGCCATCACTAACATTGAATGGCTGCTGCCAACATACTGACTCAAATCTCTAGCCACTTTAATAATGAAAAATTGGATGTAACAAATGTATCACTAGTCACTTTAAACAATGCCACTTTATATAATGTCTACATACCCTACATTACTCATCTCATATGTATATACTGTACTCTATACCAGATATTACTGCACGGTTGGAACTAGAAGCACAAGCATTTTGCTACACTCGCATTAACATCTGCTTACAATGTGTGTGACCAATAACATTTGATTTGATTTGAAATGCTTACTTGCAGGTTTCTTCTCGACAATGCAACAACAATAATAAATAATAAAAGATAAGAATACTAACATAAAGTAAAAGGCTCAGTAGAGTAGTATAAACATTTTAGCATAAGCAGGGGCGCAACTTTCACTGGGGACAGTGAAAGCTGTATTTTTGTCTCCCCATTTTATCATTGGAATGTGATACAAAATGAGGCAACAGGGGTCTTTAGGATCATGCGGACGCCTCCAAGCTGTCGGGTAGGCTGTTTGGAGTGTTTACCCAACTGGATAAAAAAATATATTTAATTATGCCCCCCCCCCACACTTCTAAAACCAAAGTTGCACCCGTGGGCATAAGTATAATACAGGAAGGCACAATTTATAGTCCAATATTTACATGTTTTGGGGAAGAGGGGATTGGGGAACAAGTGTTTAATTGTGCTGTATTTAGCAATAATAATAAGAGTCTGGTATCAGCAGTTGTGTTTCGGTTTGTAGCATGAAGATTCTGTAAGTGTATGTATGTGGATGTGTTTATGTCTGTGTGGGTGTGTATGTATGTGTGTGGATGTGTTTATCTCTGTGTGGGTGTGTGTGTGGATGTTTGTGGATGTGTTGACGTCTGTGTGGGTGTGTGTGTGTATGTGTGTGGATGTGTTTATGTCTGTGTGTGTATGTGTTTATGTCTCTGTGTGGGTTTGTGTGTGTGTATGTGTTTATGTAGATGTGTGTGGATGTGTTAATGTCTGTGTGTGTGTGTGTGTGTGTTTATAGACTATACTGATTTAAATCAACAACGTCACAGCCTATATGAACAGTTTATAGACTATACTGATTTAAATCAACAAAGTCACAGCCTATATGAACAGTTTATAGACTATACTGATTTAAATCAACAACGTCACAGCCTATATCAACAGTTTATAGACTATACTGATTTAAATCAACAACGTCACAGCCTATATGAACAGTTTATAGACTATACTGATTTAAATCAACAACGTCACAGCCTATATGAACAGTTTATAGACTATACTGATTTAAATCAACAACGTCACAGCCTATATGAACAGTTTATAGACTATACTGATTTAAATCAACAACGTCACAGCCTATATGAACAGTTTATAGACTATACTGATTTAAATAAACAACGTCACAGCCTATATCAACAGTTTATAGACTATACTGATTTAAATCAACAACGTCACAGCCTATATGAACAGTTTATAGACTATACTGATTTAAATCAACAACGTCACAGCCTATATGAACAGTTTATAGACTATACTGATTTAAATCAACAACGTCACAGCCTATATGAACAGTTTATAGACTATACTGATTTAAATCAACAACGTCACAGCCTATATGAACAGTTTATAGACTATACTGATTTAAATCAACAACGTCACAGCCTATATGAACAGTTTATAGACTATACTGATTTAAATCAACAAAGTCACAGCCTATATGAACAGTTTATAGACTATACTGATTTAAATCAACAACGTCACAGCCTATATGAACAGTTTATAGACTATACTGATTTAAATCAACAACGTCACAGCCTATATGAACAGTTTATAGACTATACTGATTTAAATCAACAACGTCACAGCCTATATGAACAGTTTATAGACTATACTGATTTAAATCAACAAAGTCACAGCCTATATCAACAGTTTATAGACTATACTGATTTAAATCAACAAAGTCACAGCCTATATCAAAAGTTTATAGACTATACTGATTTAAATCAACAACGTCACAGCCTATATGAACAGTTTATAGACTATACTGATTTAAATCAACAACGTCACAGCCTATATGAACAGTTTATAGACTATACTGATTTAAATCAACAACGTCACAGCCTATATGAACAGTTTATAGACTATACTGATTTAAATCAACAACGTCACAGCCTATATGAACAATTTATAGACTATACTGATTTAAATCAACAAAGTGTTGTTCAAATGCTGAGTTTATTGTTCCTGCCAGCTTGGTGTGTCACACTTGCACATGCTTCACAATTTATTTCTTTGTAGGCTATAACCTTAAAATAGGCTAATAATATAGCCTAAATAATACATTTTCATTAGGCTACCTGTCTGGTTCCTGACCTATTTAGAGTGTGTGTTTATATCCGGTATAATAGGAATATTTGAATTGATACAGTCACCTTTTCATGTTGTTTATTCAAATATTTTTCATTGAAATCATATGGTTTATTTTCAATACTTCAAAACCAAATAGTAGGTCCAGGTCGTCACAAAAATTGATGGGTGTTGGTTAAATGTTGATTTTAATTAATTAATTTAATGAGGTGCAGTTTTTTTCTTCCTGTGAGCAAAGAGCAGTTGGAAAGGACATGGAGTGCTGGAGCAGTGAGCGGGATTTCCAACCACTCAACTCCGCTCACATACTCTGTATCCTGCCCAACTTCAATCTTTGGAGAAGGTCAAATGTAAGAGGTAAGATCATTTGGAGGTCAGATGTTCTCTCTGAACGAGGTTTGTATGCCTATAAAATGAAGGTGCAGAGCCCTGTGAATTGATGTCATGGGATCAGAGTTCAGCTGGAGTTGTCAGTCATGAAGTGGAATTAAAAGGTGAAGAAGGGGTTAAGTTATAGAGTGAAGAAATCCCCTTGTCTGACAATTTGGTGAGAATTAAGAGCAGCAGTGGGACCCTGGCCAAGCTAATCCTTAAAGCAGAACAAACCTTGATAAGAAGGTTATGAGAGGTCATCACAGGCACTCTATTGACCATGGCCACATTTACAGACACACACACATAAATATATCACGTCATATAACTCCTCTCACCTAAAGTAATTGATTCTGACTCTTTTTAGATTTTTCTTGGAATAACTCTAGTGTTTTCCCGTTCACTACTCCTCTGTTCCCAGAAGAGCCAGAGGGGCCTAGAAGCCGGGGGCTTGAGTTTCAGCACAGGGCAGACCTGGGAGGGGGAGGCAGGGTATGGGTGGCAGGACAGCTTGGTCTCATAGACTAGACATAGTAAATGTAAATCCGGGACACCAAATTACTATGTTAGGTTTGGTATGGTTACATAAGACAAGGTTACTTAAGGCAAAAACAAAAGTATGGTGATTGGTGAGCGTATAACACCAACATCTAGCAACCCAAAGATTGTGTGTTCGCAACTTTTTAATTTGTAACTACTTAGCATATTAACTAACCATTCCCCTAACCTTAACCCTTTAACCTAACTCCTAACCCTAACCCAAAACTTAACCCATAACCCTAACCCCTAGCCTAGCTAACGTTAGCAAATTCGTAACATATTGCACGAATTGCAATTAGTAACATATCATATGAATTGTAATTCGTAACACATCATACTAATCGGAGAGTCCCAGATTTACATTTACTATGTGACTTGTACCCTTGAGTCCAGGTTGTGCAGGAAGGCCCCTTCGTTTCCTCCTTAGATGGTGGGGGAAGATCTTCCAACATGGGAGAGATAAATGGGCAGGGGACAAGACGGGATGGCGTGGATGTGTGGACAGGGGGTAAGATGGATAGAGGAAGTTATTGACAGACAAGGGGGATGAGGGATATGTGATGATGACTATATAAACACAAACGTAAGCTTGAGTAAAGACTGGCTGTGGACACAAGGCAGACTGGTTGACAGAGAGATGGATGGACATACTTATAATTGAACAGATAAAACTAAATGTTGTAACGTTAGTCCCCAACTACCAAGAGGTACTTTCCTTAGAGTCTGCCCAGAAGAAGATGTCTATATGGAATGATTGTTATAAAGTAAGCAGACAGAGTTCTTAACAACCTCCACTATATACACAGACTCTCTCACACGCACATTCACACCTGTCTTTCTGCTCTGTCTCTCCCTAGGCCCCCACCACCCTGGCTCCACACTTGAGTGCACACAGGAATGTAAGGGGAATGACACAATCCTTTAAGTGCTGAAACCTGATTGGCCCAGTCTTTTATCTCTTCAACAACAGCCCTAATGGATAGGCATTCAGATAGGGGTTAAAGGTCACGCAGACAGACACTAGGAACCAGAGCTAGCTCAGTACGCATCTATCTCTCACACACACCCATCTCTCACACACACCCACTCACACACACACCCATCTCTCACACACACACACCCATCTCTCACACACACCCATCTCTCACACACACCCACTCACACACAGACACACTCACCCATATGCACGCACACCACCTGGGACTGCCTATGTTGAAAATATCCAATTATAAAACCATTTCAAACTGGGACACTCCAACTCTTTTGTTTGCGAGGGGATTTAACAGCAGGACTGAATGGCAGATTTCTACAGCAACCCCCAGTAAACATTGATTTGATTTGAAGTGTGGGTCTGGAGAGGGCATTTATTGTTTTACATTGGGGCAAGGGTCAGAGGTCAGTGGGCTTGGAGGGGTCATCCTCTCATTGTTTATTTGCAGCACATGAAAGCCTCTGTGACACACTTCCTCTGAAACAGCAGAGTGCAGGGCACAGGAGGGCCATGGGACCTGGGACTGACTCAGCAACAACACAGATAATAGAAGCACATACATGATCTTTAATGCTTTGAAAACCCCAACACCCAGATTAAGATTATAGTCTGTGTGAGTAAATCAATAAATCAATCAAATGTATTTATAAAGCCCTTTTTAAATCCGCAGATGTCACAAAGTGCTACACAGAAACCCATCCTAAAACACCAAACAGCGCAAATGTAGAAGCACGGTGGCCAGGAAAAACTCCCTAGAAGACTAATAAGAAACTTAGAGAAGAACCAGGCTCTGAGGGGTGGCCAGTCCTCTTCTGGCTGTACTAGGTAGAGAGGAACCAGTCTCTTCTGGCTGTGCCGGGTGGAAATTATAAGAGTACATGGCCATTAAGGCCAGATTGTTCTTATAGTCTTCAAGATGACCAGCAGGGTCAAATAATAATCACAGTGGTTGTAGAGGGTACAACAGGTCAGTGCCTCAATAGTAAATGTCAGTTGGCTTTTCAATGCCAAGAATTCAGAGGTCGAGACAGCAGGTGTGGTGGAGAGAGAGAGAGTCGAAAACAGCAGAAAACTCTGTGGTGAGCTCTCTGTGGGCTGCTCTGAGATGGGGCAGTGGACGTGCTGTTAACAGGGTAGTTAGTAGCAGGGTGAGAGCAGAGCACTACTCCAGAGGACTGAGGAGCAGGGGGGGAGAACACACAGGAAAGTGTCAGAGAACAGAGTCAAGGACAAGCTGAGAGCTCTCTGGGGTACGGGTTGTCCCTCTGAAGGAAGGAGCAGGAGAGAGAGGAATGTCCGTGAGGGAGATAAACTGAAATGGGTGAGGGTTGGGGGGGGTGTAGGTTCAATTCCCAAACCACAACCCCCCTCCCCCTCCCCCCTCCCCCTCCCACTCCCTCACTGTGGAGGTCACAGTATCTGTGGGGAGGAATGTTTGAAACAAGAGCTGCCAAATAAACGGATCACCTTAAAACGATTACAGGAATATGGATAATATACTGAAGCTGGCTGTGCATATGTGTGAATGTGTGTGCACTCCATATTTGGGATGCTTCACTTAGTATGCATGAGAGTGTGTGGCCTTACTTGTGTTTCACTTTGTATTTGTGTGTGTGTGTGTGTGTGTGTGTGTATGCATTAATGTGTGTGCATTTGAGAACTCTGAAGGGAGTGTGTGTAATGTGTGTGTTATATCAAGCACAGTTGCCTGTTAAAAGAGGAGTAGGAGTCCTAGGTGATGAACACTGGTGTGTGTCTTTATTGTGACTGAATACACATTACACACAGAAAGGATGGGGGAATCAAAACATACTTATATACACAATATTTAAAAGGCAACTTTATAAAAGATAGGTCCCTGTTTTTATAACAGATCCTCAATGTGAAGACCACTTTACAGACAATCCTTTAATTAATAAGGAACCACACAATCTCCCCAAACATGTGAAACTGGTGGCATGTGAAGGGACTTTGCATGGCAGATCTAACTGTATTACCCAGGGAGGGCTTTCCGCTTTATAGAAAAGGCATTTTGATTTCAATTCACATAGAAGATCAAATGGCACTCGAGCAAGACGGAAACACACCACCAATAACATCAACCAAGTAATGAGAGGCCAGACTGATGTCTGTCCAGGTCAAAGACGTCCAATTAGAAAAGACTTAAGCAGTGTTCTCTTGGTCTCGGTAACCACGGTCAGGGACCTCCTTCAGTCTGAGTGTGTGGATGTGAGCTGCCCAGTCCAGCAGCAACAGGAAGTTGAAATGCCCAGCCAGCCATACCCCAAGAGAAACACAGGAAGTACTGCAGCTTCTGAGAGGAGCAGAGGTGTAGACAGAGAGATCTCTATCTCTGACTAAAAAACCCAATTTCTCGTTTCAATCTATAAAAGTGCTGATCAGTCCTGCTCTCCTCCCACACAGCTGACCCAGGAGAGTCATGCACAGTCACCGAGGAAGATGAGGAGAGGAAGGCTTGTATGACTACAGTCTGTTCTGGTCTAAATGCCTACATTACCCATAACACCTGAGGAAAAGCAAGGCATTTTGAAACCAAAGGAAAACGTGAGGCCCATCCGATAGGAGTCCAAACACACATTTTCCAGTCCGTTAAAAGAGCTGTCATCCACATCATCGTATAATCCACATGGATTAATAATCCAAGACACAACATTTGTGAAAGTGTCACCATGTTGCAGTAGCGTAGTCCGCTACTGGCTAGTTCATATTCTTCACCATGAAATACACCAATAGAAAAGCTATAGTCCTTAGGTTGGCGTTGGCATTGATCTGTGCTTCCACTAGTATCACCAGTGTGTTCAGGACCACAGGTAAACATTCAAGCAGTGAAGCAGAGGAGGAATAGTGAGGGTGAACTGGCCAGTGAGGCAGTCTCCCACCAGACCCCAGCACCAAGCCTGACTGACCACTCGGTGGTCAATGAGGACAGGTTGAACAGGTTGTAGGGAAGTTCATCTATAATGAAGTTAAAGTTCGTATTGAGGCTCTGTCACTACGCTGACGGACTTCATGTCTAAGAAGGGACTGGTGCCAGGGTGAGGAACTGCGTGGGTGTAGCACCACAGGGTGCTGGATAGGTCCATGGGTGTGCAATGTTCTGTGTGGTGTGTGCGTGCTGGTGTCTGTGTTGGGTCAGGGCAAGAGGTCAGGGGTCAAGGTGAGTTGTGCTGGGGTTAGAAGCGTAATGTTCCAGGGCTCTTGGTCATGGTCAGAGTCTGGATGCTGGACAGGATCTTCCTCTGGTGTCCAGCCAGGATCACTCCCAGACGCAGCAGGTCCCTGAGGAGAAGGACATACTATTAGATAAACAGACAGACAAACAGACAGACTGACGCATAGGCAGACAGACAGATAGACAGACAGATAGACTGATAGATAGGCAGAAAGACTGATAGATAGGCAGAAAGACTGAAAAACCGACTGAGAGACATACTGACTGAAAGACAGATAGACAGACAGGCAGACAGACAGACTGACGCATAGGCAGACAGACAGACTGACAGACTGATAGACAGATAAGGCAGACAGACTGACAGACAGATAAGGCAGACAGACTGATAGACAGGCAGACAGACTGATAGACAGACAGACAGACTGACTGACTGACAGACAGACTGATAGACAGGCAGACAGACTGATAGACAGGCAGACAGACTGATAGACAGACAGATAGACTGACAGACAGACTGATAGACAGGCAGACAGACTGATAGACAGACAGACTGACAGACAAACTGATAGACAGGCAGACAGACTGATAGACAGACGGACAGACTGATAGACAGATAGACAGGCAGACAGACTGATAGACAGGCAGACAGACTGATAGACAGAGACACAGAGCTATGGTCTTTGAGAGTGACTCAACTTCAAGAGGTTTTAAAGTCTGAAAGACACCCAGAGACAGACAGCTACATTGTTGTAGGTGTGAACTCACTCAGCAGTGATCTGGGCCAACAGGTCTACAGAGGTGAATCCAGCCTGGAGGAAGCTGTCCTCGTAGCGCTCCATCTTGATGGCCCTTAGCCACTCCCCCACGGAGCCACACGCAGAGGGGGCCGGGGGGGCCCGCTGGTCCAGCAGGGGGTGGGACGGCCTGGGGACACACACAGGGACACGTCACACACACACCAGGGGCCTCACAGGCATGTCTACGGAGTAGGGGCGGGATCTAAGGCTGCATGAGTGACAGGCAACAACAATGGCTGCTGGAGGGGAGGGGGCGTGGGCCAGGCTGTGAGTGACAGGTCAGTATTTGGGGTGGGAGAGGGGGAGAGGATAGGCACAGCTAGAGCCTGACAGGTCACAGCAGGACAGAGGAGGGACAGTAGACTGACTCTCTGAAAGACAGGACTGTATTCTAGGAATGAAGTAGTGGAGACTGGGGCTCTATTAAGGGACAGGATAGACAGTACTCCAGCTGGTTTGACACATTTCCCTATCTTTACCTCAGGCTTTGTGTTTAAACCCACATTACCTTCTCTGACTCTCCACACACCCTCCACACCCACCCCTCTCGCCTATAGATCTGTGCCCACTCACCCTGCACCCTCCTGGGCCATGATCTTGAGCGAGGCAGGGTTGCGGATCAGCTTGTCCAGGGCGCTGACGATGGCGGCAAAGCGAGGGCGGGCCGAGCGCTCCTTCTGCCAGCAGTCCAGCATCAGCTGGTGGAGGTGGGTGGGGCAGTCAGGGGGCGGGGGCAGGCGGTAGTCCTGCTCTATGGCATTGATCACGTCCTGGTTGCTCATGTCCCAGTAGGGCCTCTCTCCGAATGACATGACCTCCCACATGACGATGCCGTAGCTCCAGGCGTCGGAGGCTGAGGTGAACTTCCTGAAGGCGATAGCCTCTGGGGGGGTCCAGCGGATGGGAATCTTACCACCCTGACAGAAGACAGGAGTCAACAACCACACACCATGACCATATGTAGTCAACAACCACACACCATGACCATATGTAGTCAACAACCACACACCATGACCATATGTAGTCAACAACCACACACCATGACCATATGTAGTCAACAACCACACACCATGACCCTATGCAGTCAACAACCACACACCATGACCATATGTAGTCAACAACCACACACCATGACCCTATGCAGTCAACAACCACACACCATGACCATATGTAGTCAACAACCACACACCATGACCATATGTAGTCAACAACCACACACCATGACCATATGTAGTCAACAACCACACACCATGACCATATGCAGTCAACAACCACACACCATGACCATATGTAGTCAACAACCACACACCATGACCATATGCAGTCAACAACCACACACCATGACCATATGTAGTCAACAACCACACACCATGACCATATGTAGTCAACAACCACACACCATGACCATATGCAGTCAACAACCACACACCATGACCATATGTAGTCAACAACCACACACCATGACCATATGTAGTCAACAACCACACACCATGACCATATGTAGTCAACAACCACACACCATGACCATATGTAGTCAACAACCACACACCATGACCCTATGCAGTCAACAACCACACACCATGACCATATGTAGTCAACAACCACACACCATGACCCTATGCAGTCAACAACCACACACCATGACCATATGTAGTCAACAACCACACACCATGACCATATGTAGTCAACAACCACACACCATGACCATATGTAGTCAACAACCACACACCATGACCATATGTAGTCAACAACCACACACCATGACCATATGTAGTCAACAACCACACACCATGACCATATGTAGTCAACAACCACACACCATGACCATATGTAGTCAACAACCACACACCATGACCATATGCAGTCAACAACCACACACCATGACCATATGCAGTCAACAACCACACACCATGACCATATGCAGTCAACAACCACACACCATGACCATATGTAGTCAACAACCACACACCATGACCATATGCAGTCAACAACCACACACCATGACCATATGTAGTCAACAACCACACACCATGACCATATGTAGTCAACAACCACACACCATGACCATATGCAGTCAACAACCACACACTATGACCATATGCAGTCAACAACCACACACCATGACCATATGCAGTCAACAACCACACACCATGACCATATGTAGTCAACAACCACACACCATGACCATATGCAGTCAACCACCACACACCATGACCATATGTAGTCAACAACCACACACCATGACCATATGCAGTCAACAACCACACACCATGACCATATGTAGTCAACAACCACACACCATGACCATATGTAGTCAACAACCACACACCATGACCATATGTAGTCAACAACCACACACCATGACCATATGTAGTCAACAACCACACACCATGACCATATGTAGTCAACAACCACACACCATGACCATATGCAGTCAACAACCACACACCATGACCATATGTAGTCAACAACCACACACCATGACCATATGCAGTCAACATCCACACACCATGACCATATGTAGTCAACAACCACACACCATGACCATATGCAGTCAACAACCACACACCATGACCATATGCAGTCAACAACCACACACCATGACCATATGCAGTCAACATCCACACACCATGACCATATGTAGTCAACAACCACACACCATGACCATATGTAGTCAACAACCACACACCATGACCATATGTAGTCAACAACCACACACCATGACCATATGTAGTCAACAACCACACACCATGACCATATGCAGTCAACAACCACACACCATGACCATATGTAGTCAACAACCACACACCATGACCATATGTAGTCAACAACCACACACCATGACCATATGTAGTCAACAACCACACACCATGACCATATGTAGTCAACAACCACACACCATGACCATATGCAGTCAACAACCACACACCATGACCATATGGAGTCAACAACCACACACCATGACCATATGCAGTCAACAACCACACACCATGACCATATGCAGTCAACAACCACACACCATGACCATATGCAGTCAACATCCACACACCATGACCATATGCAGTCAACAACCACACACCATGACCATATGTAGTCAACAACCACACACCATGACCATATGTAGTCAACAACCACACACCATGACCATATGTAGTCAACAACCACACACCATGACCATATGTAGTCAACAACCACACACCATGACCATATGCAGTCAACAACCACACACCATGACCATATGGAGTCAACAACCACACACCATGACCATATGCAGTCAACAACCACACACCATGACCATATGCAGTCAACAACCACACACCATGACCATATGCAGTCAACATCCACACACCATGACCATATGTAGTCAACAACCACACACCATGACCATATGCAGTCAACAACCACACACCATGACCATATGCAGTCAACAACCACACACCATGACCATATGCAGTCAACATCCACACACCATGACCATATGTAGTCAACAACCACACACCATGACCATATGTAGTCAACAACCACACACCATGACCATATGTAGTCAACAACCACACACCATGACCCTATGCAGTCAACAACCACACACCATGACCATATGCAGTCAACAACCACACACCATGACCATATGTAGTCAACAACCACACACCATGACCATATGTAGTCAACAACCACACACCATGACCATATGTAGTCAACAACCACACACCATGACCATATGCAGTCAACAACCACACACCATGACCATATGTAGTCAACAACCACACACCATGACCATATGTAGTCAACAACCACACACCATGACCATATGTAGTCAACAACCACACACCATGACCATATGTAGTCAACAACCACACACCATGACCATATGTAGTCAACAACCACACACCATGACCATATGTAGTCAACAACCACACACCATGACCATATGTAGTCAACATCCACACACCATGACCATATGTAGTCAACAACCACACACCATGACCATATGCAGTCAACAACCACACACCATGACCATATGTAGTCAACAACCACACACCATGACCATATGTAGTCAACAACCACACACCATGACCATATGTAGTCAACAACCACACACCATGACCATATGCACACACACAATATGGACTTGGTGTTGAGGAAGAACAGGGTGCTGTAGTCTCAC
The DNA here is from genome assembly GCA_030435695.1 of Brachymystax lenok tsinlingensis. Classification (NCBI taxonomy): domain Eukaryota; kingdom Metazoa; phylum Chordata; class Actinopteri; order Salmoniformes; family Salmonidae; genus Brachymystax; species Brachymystax lenok. The sequence goes on from CM059787.1 coordinate 15,812,952, forward strand.
CAGAGAGCTGGTGTAGGTGGGGTCTGAGGAGTTCTCCTGGAGGAAACGGGACAGGCCGAAGTCAGACACCTTACACACCAGGTTGCTGTTGACCAGGATGTTGCGGGCGGCCAGGTCTCTGTGGACGTAGCTCATCTCAGACAGATACTTCATGCCCGACGCGATGCCACGCAGCATGCCCACCAGCTGGATGGGAGTGAACTGACCATCGTTCAACTACAGAGAGGGAAGACCAAAGAGTTAGAGATCTGGGAGAAACAATTCAATATGTGTGTAAGAGGGATGGGTTGAGGGAGAGTCAGAGACCAGAAGTGACATAGTGAAATAATGACCCATAAGGAAGGGGTTGTGTGCGTGTGTTTGTGTGTGTCTGTGTGTGTTTGTGTGTGTCTGTGTGTGTGTTTGTGCGTGTGTGTTTCTGTGTGTGTGGAAGGCTCAGAGACGGTATATAGACTGACCCTAAGGAAGGAGTCGAGCGCTCCGTTCTCCATGAACTCAGTGAGGATCATGACGGGACAGGAAGCAGTGATGATGCCCTCCAGGTGGATGATGTTGGGGTGC